>CM052200.1:4232599-4507445 GCA_028455805.1 Lasioglossum figueresi
GAGAGAGAGAGAGAGAGAGAGAGAGAGAGAGAGAGAGAGAGAGAGAGACAGGGATTCAGGGACACGTAGATTCAACACAGGAACGATGATACGGTCACGGGATTTTCGTTACGGTCGATCTCGCGCGGAGATTCATTATACACAGAGTTCCAAAGTCGGAACAGATCGATTAACACGTCAATTTGCATTTAAGCGTAACTAACTTAATGCAGGCCGTAGATGCATACATGCAAAGTAAGCTGTGCCTTACAAATGATGGCACCGACTGACGACCATTTGTTATTCGTGTCCCGAACAAATTTCTGCTTTGCATAATGGACTAGATGATTCTTGTTCTCCAGAGAATTAAGACATCTTAATCTACGATATACTTCATCTGTTGCCTTTTAAAGAACACGATCGGACATTTGTTTGACTTATTTTAAACTTCGTGCGACATTAGATTTCAATTCTATTTGTCGGGTATTTTCCGAGTAGATTTAGGTAGTGCATTCGGGGAGTAAAATGTTTATTGCCGATGAAGTTTCGTGTATTACTAGGAAGAGATTCCAGTGGCCGGTACCGAAATGACGGAAAAGGTTGAGCCTTAAATTAAGACAGTGGTCGGCGGAGCAACGAGGTGTCGATAATGAATCTCACCGTTAATTAGCCCCCGAAGGTGAGGCGATAGGTAGCCGGTCGTGGCATACCGATATCTTCTTCTCAGTCTCGCGCACACATCGCAAACTAAAGCCTAACTGAAACGTCACGCCACTTGTTACTCGTTAGTGTGCACGATGCCATCTTTACTGCTGGCCACTCGGCCGAGTTACTCCTACGGCAGCCACATCGATACCAGCACACGGCCCTGTAATTAACAATGTTCTCCGCCTTTATCCGACCTTGGCCAGGTCGAGTTTCTTAGACTGATTTCGCCGAAGATGCGACTTATCGTCTCTCCCGTGCTCCGAACCGGAAACACGTCCCATAACGACACCACGGATCCTCCATTTATTTGTGAAAAAATCGTTCACATTAAACTACAATTTTCCATTTTTGTGGCGAGAAAATTCATCGACGAATGCATGCAGTGCGCTTCACAGTATTTTTCAAATAATTCCAACATTATCACAGTTACAATTCAGTAGTGCCAGTGAAAAAATCGTTCACGTTAAGCTTCAATTTTCCATTTTTGTGGCGAGAAAATTCATCGACGAATGCATGCAGTGCGTTTCGCAGTATTTTTCAAATAATTCCAACATTATCAAAGTTACAATTCAAGAGTACCAGTGAAAAATCGTTCACGTTAAGCTACAATTTTCCATTTCTGTGGCGAGAAAATTCATCGACGAATGCATGCAGTGCGTTTCGCAGTATTTTTCAAATAATTCCAACATTATCAAAGTTACAATTCAAGAGTACCAGTGAAAAATCGTTCACGTTAAGCTACAATTTTCCATTTTTGTGGCGAGAAAATTCATCGACGAATGCATGCAGTGCGTTTCGCAGTATTCTTCAATTAATTCCAACAGTATCATAGTTACAATTCAAGAGTACCAGTGAAAAATCGTTCATGTTAAGCTACAATTTTCCATTTTTGTGGCGAGAAAATTCATCGACGAATGCATGGAGTGCGTTTCGCAGTATTTTTCAATTAATTCCAACAGTATCATAGTTACAATTCAAGAGTGCCAGTGAAAAATCGTTTACGTTAAGCTACAATTTTCCATTTTTGTGGCGAGAAAATTCATCGACGAATGCATGCATTGCGTTTCGCAGTATTTTTCAAACAATTCCGACATTATCAAAGTTACAATTCAAGAGTGCCAGTGTGAAAAAATCGTTCACGTTAAGCTACAATTTTCCATTTTTGTGGCGAGAAAATTCATCGACGAATGCATGCAGTGCGTTTCGCAGTATTTTTCAAACTATTCCAACATTATCATAGTTACAATTCAAGAGTACCAGTGAAAAATCGTTCACGTTAAGCTACAATTTTCCATTTTTGTGGCGAGAAAATTCATCGACGAATGCATGCAGTGCGTTTCGCAGTATTTTTCAAATAATTCCGACATTATGAAAGTTACAATTCAAGAGTGCCAGTGAAAAAATCGTTCACGTTAAACTACAATTTTCCATTTTCGTGGCGAGAAAATTCACCGACGAATGTATGCAGTGCCTTTCGCAGTATTTTTCAAATAATTCCGACATTATCAAAGTTACAAGTCAAGAGTGTCAGTGAAAAAATCGTTCACGTTAAGCTACAATTTTCCAATTTTGTGGCGAGAAAATTCATCGACGAATGCATGCAGTGCGTTTCGCAGTATTTTTCAAATAATTCCAACATTATCAAAGTTACAATTCAAGAGTGCCAGTGAAAAAATCGTTCACGTTAAGCTACAATTTTCTATTTTTGTGACGAGAAAATTCATCGACGAATGCACGCAGCGCGTTTCGCAGTATCGATAAATTAAATATTAGATTTGCAACGAGCACGTTTTATATCTAAAGTGGAAAAAGGAGAGGGCATCGGTAAAATAAAATCTGAGCAACGAAACAAATGCTGGTAGTGAATGTATTAAAAGATACAGTATGAATAAATTCGCAACGACTGAATGAAAGAAGTTTGCATTATAAATTGCCGATCTTACTGCACGTTATGTCTTCGCGAACGGCGCGCACGCAGATAGCTCGCCATCGGCTTATTAGCGGGTCGAATAACAGAAATGTTTCGCGTGGCCGATATAAATGAAACAGCTCGTAAAGGATTTCTCAGAATGAGTAGGTTCGGCGGGAACTGTTAATGGTATCTATCGCGGAATCTCGATGGCTTCCGGTTGTTTAAAGTTGCGCATGTCCATCGAGTGAAATCGTGAGATTCTCTCAATGAGAGAAATGTCCGTCAAACAGTGTGGCATAATTCTCTGTCGATTAAAGCGGTTGGAATTAGAGAGAATTGTCTGTTAGAATGGAAGAGTTAGTGTGACGGTGGGTATAGGATCAGGTGGAGCTGGTCCGTCCAGCTTGGACAAGGGCCCTGTGGTCCAATCTCGAAGGTATCTTTCGACCGTCGACAGAGAAGTGCTTCCATTACGCTGGGCGGTGGTCCCTCGTTATATCCGGGACAGGCAAGTCCGTGGCTACTCATCTGATAGTCCGAGGATTTATGGCGGCCCTGATGGTTCATTTAGCGCTGACATGACTGGACAGGGGCGGGTCGAGACGCTTTCGCGTACGTGTGTGCGTGCGTTAACGCGACAATACGGAAATATCTTGTTAAAAACGGGCCGGAGTGGCGCTATAGATTGGCTGATTTAGCTGCATACGCATCGTGCGTCAAGTGCATCAATTGAGAAATAAGCCTAAACTGCGTCACGAAAAACCTTTATTAAATAGTTGCCGGCCGTTCGCTAATCGGGCCCGGGGAATACGCGGATTTTCAACTGACGCCCAATCGCTGTCAGTCGGCTGCTACACAGGATCCAATCACAGTTCAGCGAACATCGATGACAGGACTAGAGTGTCTTTAACCCTTTCGTAGATATTGAAACGTAGTTTTTGAAATCGACACGTAACGCTGCGTGATCTTGCTAATGGCTAATTGAATGAGGTATGCGCAGGAACTTGGCATGAACGAGTTCGTGATTGAATTTGACGAGAAGCCGTATAAACAGCGTTGCGCGCTGTCGGTGGCCACTAACGACCAATAAAGCACAACTTATACTTCGTGCACAGTGCAGCCGAGATTTTTATGCTCATTTTAATATACGAGATTAAGTCATCGGTCTGCGGGATGTTTTTAACAGTTCGCCGAACATTTATGGCGCATTTGGAAATTATAAATGTAGTTTGCATTCCTCGGCTCGTAACGCATCATATCGTATCACTTTTAACGTTCGTCTTCGTCAAAGATTTATAACACGCATTTTCAAAGAACATTTCGAAAATTCCGTCTCAGTCGGATCTGTTTGATCATTTCTAAAACGCAAGCCGTAATCGTACGTCGTAAAGCAAGTGATCGTCTTGCGAAATTCGCAAATCGCGTCTCGTCATTATGAAAATAACCATTGTTCGTCTCTAAAATCGTCGGGTAGCCTTGGGGCGAGGCACGAAACACGAAATACCCTTTCGAAACGAGGAAACGAGAAATCCATCTTGTAAATCACATGGAAACGACGCTACTCATGCGCAACCTTGATATCCTCTGTCGTGCACCGAGTAACTGGTTAAGGTAAAGCTAATAATCGCAGACACGACGACTCGTGTGTACCTTTCTACAGCCGCCGTGCCAGTGAACTGATTTCCAAGAGCTGCATCATTGTGCAACTGAATTCGTTCGGTGGAACCTTGGCTACTGTAAAACACGCCTCGCGTTACGCTGTGTTTACACTTGGCCAAACGGCGAACGAATCGAGCTACCTGCAATTGCGAATGCCATGCAGCTCGCAGCAGCAGTGACTGCAATGTTTTTCTCGAGGAACGTCGCCGTACAAAAATATTCATCTTAGTACAGCAATAATGAAGTGCAATGAGTGTTCCTCATTTTTGTTCGTCAGGACTTTTTCGCTCGAGTGTTGTTCTTCAAAGAGTTATGGTATGGTATTAAAGTAAAACTGATTGTCAGTTGAAGTTGTTTGTATAACGTGTTTATCTCATATCATTTTATGCGGTCCAAAAATGTATACTTTTTATAATAAATGTGTAAACAGACTGCGAATCTTCGACAACGAAATTTTTCAAAATATATTTTTACTAAAATACTTTAGAACCGTCGGCGAAGGAAAAGTGGGTTGAATAGTAGCAGGAAGAGGGTAGAGAATTAATGAAAGATCGTGAACCCTGTGAGAAGCAGTTCCCTGTAGATCATTAACTAAGCATAGGTACGCCTGCGTTGGCTGTCGGCGTGGAACGAGCCGAACCTGTTGGAGAGCGTAGAATATTTTCTTTCTCTCTGTGTTTTCTATTCTTTCTGTTAAACGTTCTTTCTTTCGAGGAGATCGTTGCGCAATGGCTCCGGGACGAAAGAGGAGATGGCGGCCGAAAGTTCAGAGTCGTTATAAAATGCACGACGAGACGCACGAGTCGCAAATCCGTGTGCAGCTCGGTGCAATTCCGCGAGTGCAATTCCTCCGGGGGCTCTGTGTCGGGCCACACGAAATAAATATAAGCCGGCTCGCATCGGAGAACGGCGGCGAAGGCGGCCCGATAGAAAAATTGCGAACGCTCGCGAGCTCCCTTTCGTCGTTCGCCTAAGCGGGAACTGCGAAATGCGTAAAGAACATTTTATGGCGGTGAGTTTCTTGCATGTGCGTATGTATGCAACTCCCGCTACATCGCCAGCCGTGGGAAACGCGACACGGGCTCGCTCCTAAACCTGAAAAGCTGTTTCGAGCTCCCGTAGATAGAGGACGTATTACCGGCTCGCGATCGACATACGGACACTGGCGAGAGGGAGAAAAAAAAGGACAGAACCCTTCGATAGCCGAGCGCAATAAATTACTCATTTGCTTGTCGTCAAACACGGCCGGACGTCATCGAAACATCACGCGCCCGCGGTCCTTTATGAAGAAATCGGCGCGGCCGACTCGACCAGTTCCTTTTCGATGTTCCCAGGACGGGGCTGCTGAGAAGAACGATTCTTGATCCACTTCTGGTAGAACGATCACAGTTTTCTTTGCCAATATAATATGAGTACACTCTGCGATAACAATTTTTTTTTAAATTTAACCCCACTATCGCAGGGTGTAACTCTCGATAATATCGATCAAATGATTCAGGTGAAACTTCTTCGTTTTTAATTGTGTTTTTATCAATCGTCTATCAACTAGGGCTGTAACTTTCCTTCGAAAGTCGAAGATTTCGAAGCTTCGAACGTCGAAACTTCGAAATTTCGAAGGTTAGCTTTCTGGTAATTCGAAGGCGATGAGAATCAAAGTTTTTAATTTCGAACCTCCGTAGTAAATTATTATGACGGCCACGGTAGATATGTGGTAGGTGGAGAGTTTACCTATCTATATTCGGATTTGCGCTTGTTTCTTCGCGCAAATATAATTTAATAATTATAATTTAATTTTTTAAATATAATTTAATTACGAGAAGTTCGAACAGAAACTTCAATGTCAGTCACCGGTGACTGACAGTTAATATTTTTATTTATCAAAAATCGTGACACGGTATAAGATTGCGAAATTTCGAAGACTTCGAAACTTTGAAACTTCAAAGGTCCCTTCGTTCCTTCGAAAACTTCGAAGTCTTCGAAGCTTCGGAAAAGTTACAGTTCTACTATCAACATGCTTGTAATTTTCTTCTGATTAAAATGAGACCAAACACTAAAAATTTATGTATACACAGAATCGTGAGTTCCAAACTACATAAAAGTGGAAAATACAGAAGACACACAGTTTTTCAAATAATTCCAACATTATCGAAGTTACAAGTCAAGAGTGCCAGCTTCGCTTTCGACATTTTGGTAGGATCGCAACAGTCGCAGTGTAAATAAAGATTTCAACGCATCGTTTAGTTTATCGCGCGCCGATCGGTCATTAGTTTTGAAAGACTAATCCTCGGCCACGCAAGTAGACCGTCCGTTCTCATAGGCAGGCTAAACTTTGTTGCCACGTTCTTGCAACACTATTCGCTCGTAGCCCGTCGTCAAATGATCAGCTCCCTCGTAAAGATCGTAAGATATGATATGTGTTATGGGCATAGCGAGGAGTTTCTGCGATGCAGTTTCGTAGAAATGCAGCGGCCTTATGTCCACCGGTGTGGACCAGGATCTTTTGTTTCGCAAAGTCGTCTCGTTATACGTGAGTTGCGAGGCCGGTCCCGTTCTATCAACTGTGCAAACTCCGTGGCGACGTTTACACACGGATATGTTTCAATTCCAATGATCTCCTTGCTGCGAAACTGCTAATCGAATTTATCGGAAACGACAAATCCATGCAATTCATTCTCCGAACTGTTTAGCGATCGATAGATCGCTGATTTTATGCATTTTTGACAAAACTTAAGTGGATCAACTGCAAAATAGGAAAAGCATTTAAAGAATTTAATTTATGTTTCTAAAGAATGCCATTTACAAAGAGCATAAAGCCCGAGCACAATTATTGTGCACGTCTCAATCAGCGGTGGTTTCAGCAAAAACGCCGCGGAACGATCCATAAAATGTGTGGAGCAGTTCAATCGGCGATTGCATTACAAATTAAATAGTTTAATCGAACCTCGGAACAGTTATTTATCTTCGAAACGGATTCTATCGGTTGCTTATTCCCGTCCAGCATTAAGAAATCGTTACTTCACCGTCTTAACCACGTGTGAAACGATCGGTATTGCATTCGAGATGCATGCGAGGGAACGCATTAGGCTCGTCGGCGGCCGATTTGCGTAAAACGGGAGTAGTTATCGTCGTCGTTACTCCGCGAATCACGGTTTTATCGTTCTCCCATTCTCGCGGCTCGGCGACGTTCCCATTCGGCAGGAATTGCACTCGTGCACCAAATGATATTTCCTGACTTTTTAATGCAATACCTTTTCGAATTTCGGTTTCACTCGGCTTCTTGCTGCGCCCATCGACTTGGGTTCAGCCAAATGTTTTTAATCCCTCGAGAACGACGATGGATTACGACGTTACAAATGTTACAACAATTTCTTGATGATTTACACTTTTTGATATTTCCTCTAGCTGCGGTTAGCTGAGGAATATACTTTGGTAATCCCGTGGATCGGCGGTTGACATTCACAGCGTCGGCAATCGAGAAATAGTGCATTCTCATAATAAGTGTCACATAATGGAGCATTTATCGGCGACGGCTCTATAAAATTTGCGTGGAGCGGCGCGGCGGGCCGGGCCGGGACAGAGATAATTAAATTAGCGTTTTATTTCAATCGGCCGCAACGGGAGGGGCCCTATAACCGCTTCCTTGCGTCGGACACGGAATATCCATTTGCGACAGGGAACCGAATACATATTCGAGTGCCGTATTCTTTCCTCGCCGTCGCAGGCGCGCCTGTAACCCGTTAAATTCAATCTATTAATCATAACGAGCGTCCCGCTTCTTTTTACGAGCCGCGGACGTTTTCGTAATTCGCTTTCTAATGCCTAGCTAAAATTATATCGTCACTTTTACCGCTGGCGCGGTATCCCGGTGCATGTCCCTTATACGCGCGAGCGCGCAATCAAATGGGCTCGCCGCGAGGCAATGCTCATGATTTATAACCGCTGCCGAGCGCAAAAAGATGCTCGGTTTCGTTCGCGCATCGGCGGAACCGATGCTAGAACTAGATAGAAACCGTGGAACACATTGTACTTAGACGCCGACCGATTTTTTGCCGAAAGCTCCGCCGATCGCAGCAGCTCGATAAAGTTTCCGCGAGCGCGAAACGCCGCGTGAGAAATGGTACTTTTACGCGTGGCTCTCAGGTCACTTAAGAGGATGTCAAGCCGTTACAACGCGTTTCGAAACGACGACGCTAGAACGATAAACGGACCTGACGTTTCTAAATCGTATCGGCCGTACAAATATATCTACAGCTCGCACCCGGTAATGATGACAAATATATATCCACGCGAGCCATTGGCCGCAATTAATAACGACCGCGGACACACCGGCCCATTCGTTACGTTCCGCTATACCTAAACCGTATATTTCAGCGGAACGGAATGGCGCCGGGGTTGCGTACCCTTGCGTATCGTTATTCGCGTTCGTTTCCCGCTTTGTCATAAGCGAAAACCTTGATATCGGTAATAAATTGCGGACCTTTGTGCAAATCTCTCATTGGTTGCTCTCGAATAACAACGCATTTCAATCGCACGGTTTTTGAAGCTTCCTTTGTAACGATTCTAAGAGGAATTAGGTATTTTTCTGCGTAACGGAACGGCGCTGGTGCTGCGTGCCCATGCGTGTCGTTGAAAAGCTCGATATCGGTAATAAATTGAGTGCCTTTGTGCTAGTTTCAAGTTGGTTGCTTTTGAATGACGTGGTATCGCAATTGCATGATTTTAAAAATATCCTTTGTAAGGATTCTAAGAAGAATCAGGCATTTTTCTGCGTAACGAAATGACGCCGGGGTTGCGTGCGTTCTCTGCCTTGTCGTGCGCGAAGTCGTTAGGAATCGTTCTGACAAATTTTCAAAAAATATGTTTAGAACGATCCTGCACAATTGAAAGACACGGCGAAGTAACTTCGTTCGTGCGATCACGGTCGGCAAACATTTATGCGAATTGACTCGAGCAACGTCCGACACCGGCTCGCCTATCGCCGGGTGGGAAAAAAAGTCGATCAATTACGCTCGAGCGGTATGAATTATCAATTTATCGGTATACAGTACGTGCTCCGGCGTCAAGAATCGTTTCTGCGGAATCGGTGTCGCTAATTGCAGTTGTGCGAGCGATCGCGACCCTGTACCCAATAACTCTTCTCTTTCTTTCGATTGGTCGGGCCCGGCCGGGGCCGGTCCAATTACCGTCCCCTAGGATCCCGCCACCAATCGATACCCTATAATTTCTATTTCTAAATTTAATTGCCGACACGTCCGATCCGGGTATACGAGAGGGGGAGATACGCGGTCGATACATTTCACTCACGATCTCCGAGCATTCTAAACCCGCAACGGGCCGAGAGAGCTTCTCTCCCTCTGTGTCCCCCTCGTTCTCGCTCCGTTCCCTCTGTTGCACGCCAATTTGTAACCGTTTTGTTGATAGCTCCCGGACGGTTAATAGAAATACTGGTCCAACGTTAGTAAGTTATGCCGTCATTAGCGTCGGCGGAATATATACGCGAGCGATTCTGGTGAAAATCGCGTGTTGCGAGCATGAGCGCATTAAACCACGTTCGTGCCTTCGAACTGGGCCCCTGGCCGCGCGCGATGGGAATGTCACGTGGCCGTCAACCGGGCCCCCGAGGAAAATGGACGACGTGGGCACACACCAGCCGTTCGTAAATTCAATTATGGAGACCCGATCCCATTAGAACGCCGGCCACCGGTAAAAACCAACCCGCGGCAACGTGCAACCGCGATTCAGGGATGCGTGCCGCAACCAGTGATCCAACGCTGCCTCCCCCTATCGGCATGCAGATATCCTACTTGCGAAATCAGTTGCCGCGCGAATTTATTTGCTACGCAGATAATTACTTTCGGATCGCTTTAACTCTATGCGTTTATGCTAAAAATAGGTCAAGCAAAAAATTGAAAAGGCGTACGATAAATTCGAGGAAACAACGACATTATTTTCGAAACATTAAGACGATTGAAAGAGAAAATAGATTTTCGTTCAACTTGAACATCTCGAACGACTCGACGTCTTTTTCCTATCAATTTCTTACTTCGTTCGCCCGCAGAAATCTCGGAGAGATTAAGAACAATTAAGTCAACAGAGAAAAACACGAGCTCCGAGTTGAATCTCGTCCCGATCCGAAACAAACTGTTAACTTCTTTCTTTTTTAAACGTCGTAGGTAGTACCTATCTTCCTGGCGCGGCGTTATCATTTGTACGGTTCGATACAATGAAACAAGGGGGTAGCCTGTTTATCCGAGCGGCGGTTACGCTTCTTGTGTCCCGGTTAAATGCATCGTGTGCTCCAGTTTCTTCTATCGATAAATAGCATCGATCGGAAGACACGTGGCCGTGATGCGAGTGGCACACCACGGCAAGTACGAGTTTCTTATCGGCGCTACCATAAGCGACTTTGTTACCGAGACGGTTTTTGCGAACGTTGCCCGAGAACTTGGCGCATGCGGCAAACATTTACTTAATTCAAAGTGAGCCTTGTAAAACACACACACAATCCTGGTTACATAGAGACCCCGCGAGGAATACGAATCCGGCGTGTATTTAGTTTTCGCGAACCGTAGACCGGTGAACGTTCGACAAAGAGAGAAAGAGAGAAGAGGAGGAGGAGAGGGAAGGTGAAATGACGAGGAATTAATTATATACCGTTGGACGATCCGATCGACACGCTTTCATTTACAAGTACAGCCGTCCAGGACGGCGAGGCATCAACATGAAAGGACGTCATGTCGCCGTTGATATCCACAATTGCACCGGCACCGGGTAGACAGAGAGAGAGAGAGAGAGAGAGAGAGAGAGAGAGAGAGAGAGAGAGAGGGGGAATTCCGGCTAGAAGGACTGGAATCAACGGCGGTATTCCGCTTAAGTTATGGCCTCGGTTATAGCCGCCGTTCGGACTACAAATTCTCCTGGAGGTATACGGTAGGATTTGTACTTACCTAGTACGGAGACTACCTACAACTTAGTAGAATACCAGCGTGCAGAAATCTTGTTGCCAGACGGGACAAATACGCGGCTACGGCAGAGATATTGCGTCTCGGGGTGCTACACTCTGGAAAATAGCCTAATGATCGTATTGTGACTGGCCGGTTGTCACAAAACATCTCCGGGCGCTTACTCCCGGAGACTCGCGGCTTTATTTATCGTTCCGCGACCGCCTAACTACCGTGTAACGGGTAAAACGTTAACGAGGATGCAGATGTATTTATATGGGAGTCGACCACGGGGCCCCCGGTAATGTCCTCGGGAAAGGTTATGGCTTCGCGCCGGTCAATAATTTTTCCGATCGACGTTGATCGACTACGATCCGCCTGCCGATACGTGATTTTCCTTCTAATCCGCGGCCCGATCTTTTTCGCCCAAGGTTTTTGCTTATCGATACCGGGACCACGGTTATGGCTGTTTTCTGATTCTCGGCGAGTCCTGATAGGGCGCTGCTCTCGATACGTACGCGGCTTCTATGGGGCCGAAAGAAAACGTCTTGGCACCGTTAGCGTTCGATATGGAATGAGTTAGATCAACGTGAAAATAGCAATAAAAGGAATATTGTGCTGTGGAAATAGGTATCGAAATAACGAAGGTCTATACAACAAGAAATATTTGTAATTATTTATTAAAGCGTACAGAAATGCGAAAGGATGCTGGAATGGGATTCACGGATTTCAAGAAGAAGTCGGTCATCTTTTTTTTACGATTTTAATGTCGTAACCCTGCCAAATACAATAATAATAGTAATAGTAGCAATTATAATAAGAATCATAATAATGATAATGATAATAGTATTATCTAAAATATGTAACCATCATTTCGATAATAAGATTATCGACAGGCGTGATGTTGTACCACACAGGACGAACGTGACGCACCGTGCCACGCGTCTCGACGAATATAATTTATTTAAACGACACAACCGGAACACGGATTTCGCCCTTCGCGATACAAGAAGAATTTTCACTTCCGCGGGTAGGTAGTCGCGCGAAAGTACAAATATTAAATACGCGTTGAACCGTGCTGTCGCGAAACAATCGTTCTCATTTCTTTCATACTTTTCTTTTTATTTCTTTTTTCTTTCTTTTTTTTAGGACTTTCTCACACGCGGCGGGAAGCCGCGCTATCCAAAAAACACGCGCATCCTCCCCTGCATCCGATAACGTTGTATAAATATATATAATTTGCCGTGCGTTACGTAATTCGTTAATAATAATTCGCTATTCTCACACTCTCTCCGCAATTCCCGTTCCGCTTGCACCCCCGCGCGGCGCTCGATAATAATTACACGCTCCCGTTTCGTTTACTCTCTTTCGACCGCAATAAATAAATTATCCAAATCAAGGACATCGATATATCGATATAACAGTAATAAGATTACAACCACATTTACAATATATATCTATATTTATCTATATATATATGTATGTATATATATAGAGATTTTTGTTCATATATATATATAATATATATATATATATAATATATATTTTTTTTCTGTTTAATGCACTAAACGAACCTCCCCTTTGCCGAGGTGCCCGCGATTACGAATAGCGACACCGTCCTCAAGCGACACGGTTAAAAGTAAATTAGAAAGTACAAACGTTTACTTTTTTTCCTCGTTCTCCTCCGGTACAGTATAATGCCTTCGTTTATACAGTGAATCGCAGTGGATGCGTTTTCTTTAACGATCCTACGCATGAACGAAATCTACGCGACGTAATATACAGTTTTTTTTTACTCTTATAAAGTAATAGTTGGTGGCGCGCAACCATCGTTCCTTTCTTTCCCTGAACTTCGCCGATCTGTTCACGGTCTTGAACGTTCGCGTGAACACCGTGCCGATTCTGCAACGCGCGTCGAATCTCCTGTTGAAGTTCCGCCGCGTTGCAATTGCCGACACAGTTTCCACGCTTGTTCTAGGAACCTAAAAGCAAACGATTTCTCTCTCCTTTTGCTCGCGGAACAACAGAGAACAAAAGGATGCGCGAAATTTGCGGCGAGATTCAGAGAAGAGGACACGCCACGCGCCTCGCAGTGTCTAAAATCCGTGCGAGATCCGAGAGAGAATTACTGGCCCCCATTGATTATATTATTGCAAAAGAATTATACTACGTTGACCCGCTGATCCGATCGTCCATCGACGATCCTCGGCGGGTAATTTTACATAACTATTTACAGAAGTTATTGCTCGCCTATTTGTCTATCTTACGCGCTAGTAGTTCCGTTTAGTATCCTTACGAGAATTTCTGTAAACGAGCCAACATTCACCTAATCGCGTCCCTGCCAGTCGGAAAGCTGTCGGACCACGTGAACCGGTTTAAAAGACTTTTGTTTACCAAATATCTACCGCCTTGTTCTGCAGAGTGGACCAGAATTTGCGTACCGTAACGAGAAATTATTTAATTTTTTAATTATTTAGTTGTTCTGTTACCGCGTATAATGTGTCAAACTTGTGACACAGTTGTGCAAACACACGTTATACGTTATACGTTATACGTTATACGTTATACGGCAAACAGATTTTAATAAATTAATACATCACACGATTCTTTTGAAACGTAAATGCAAATGTTATTTTGTTTTGGCAGTATTTATAGTTTAAACTAGTTTTCAGACAATTTCCATTTTCCGCGAAGGTCTCCAGTTATAATAATTTCGTTGACGAAACACGTGGTTATTTTGACCAACAAGGCTCCGGAAAGGAATATTATGATTTCGACGAACAAGGCCACGCGAAACGTAATTTTCTGCACACGATCCAACATCCTCCATACACCAGGCTCGCGCTTATCATTCGCAGCCTTACTTTCTGCGCTCCTGCGTAATGAATCTTTAGGAGAACGATCTCCCCGTATTGTCCACTGTTGATGTATATCTACGCACGTCGAATTCAACGTACGAAAGCACCAAGAAAGATTGAGCACCGCGCATGATCGCAGATTAAAGACGCAATTTATTGCAGTTGCTTGATAAGGTATGCGTGTGAGTGACTGGACGCGTATGTGTGTGTGTGTGTGTGTGTGTGCGTGCATGTTTTTTTTTGTTCGTTTGTGTGTATTTGTGTGCGAGAGCGATCGACCGGATGCGTGTACGCGTTGCGGATACATTTTACTGGCCCTTGAAACGAAGAATGGAAAGCAATCGCTACGTCGACGGACGAAAAGCTCGGCACACTCTGATACTCCTTCTTCGAATTAAATCGTTCTTCATCAATTCGTCCTTAAAGATCGCCCAAACGCTCTCTCAAACTATCAACGAAACAAGAATTTCAACAGATTCAGGTACTTCGAGAAAGAACGTTCGAATTTCTGCGATTGGAACCTAGAACATCGACGTTGGGCATTGTTCGTTTGGAAATTTGTCGAGTGATTAAAATGTTGTTCGTAAACAATTCCAGAAATAGGCGTGTCCACCACCATTCCTCGCTTCTCGTTGTTCGCAACGCGCGTTTCAGCAGGCGTACGAAGATGATCCCGAATCGAAAAGAGAAGCCTCGATTAGTCGGTTGTCGGTCGACGTCTGTTAAGGCACTTGAAATGCTAATTTCCCTGGGCGGGGCGTTCATAGAAAATCAGTCGCGTACAGTTCGAGCTCTGTTCCCCGTCCAATGACGGGTTCGTCGTATGAATGGGTCCCCGTTACCACGGATAACGTCGGGTTTTCGCGAATCTGCCTGTTCTCTCGCGGTCTGGGAATGTCGGTGCTCAGGGGAATGTTCCGATCGTTCGAGCCTTGTCCGAGGGAATCCTCGATTTTCCGGCCGACGACGATCGATTTCGTGCGAGCACGTTGCTGCGACGCGCGGCCATTGGAATGTTTGTTTGAACGAAAACGATGAAGCACGAGGACCGGACGTGGCGCCTGCCGCGCGTCCATCCGGGACAGATCGAAATTCCACGACGGTTAGGCGAGGTCCTCGAGAAAGAAGAGAAGAGAGGTCCTTTCGAGAAGAATGCCGCCGCTCCTGGCCATATGGTTTCGCGCCCGTCGACAATTAAAGGAATCGGCCCCGGCCGAGGAGAGCAGCGCACACCGTGTAACACGACGTCGGCGCGGCGTTCGGGATGTGCACGACTCGGCACGAGCTCACCGGGAGGAAAAAAATGATAATGATCAAAGAGGGTGTCGGCATGACGTCAGTATACATTTCTCATCGCCCGCGCCGCGCTCAGATTACTGACGGCTGCCCCTCCAAAGAAATTCCCTACAGGAAAGGTACAACGGTATCAGTCATCAGGATCGTAGAATGGCATCCTGGGTGGCACCTCGTCCATTTTCGGATTGAGTTTCGCAGTGACGATCGTGCGGGGATTATTCATGCATCCCGGAGGCAGGCGCGGCCTTTCGTCGCGAGGACCAAAAATGCCTGACGCGATGCACCGTTCTATACCGCATCGGGAACGCGAGAACTCGCGTTGATCGCGTTGCACTGTTATCGGAGGATTGTCGACGGACGTACAGCGAGGTATGGCAAGGTATGGATCCCTGCGATCGATCGTTGGGACGTGGAACGCGCGGAGACCGAAGAAGCGACGAGGGATCGAAGCCGGTGGAACCTTGACGGACATCGTTCGCAATTTTTCGTCCCGAAAGCGGCGAATAAGGACGACGGGGACTGTGTCTGGATCTGTCTGTGTGTACGTGTGTTTGTGTTCGTGAAGCATGCGTGTTTGTGTGTGTTCGTTTTCGAAACGGAATCCTCCGGGCGAGGACCCGAGAGGGGGTCGCGTTATGAAACGTGCACAAGCACGAAGATTCGCGTGACTTAAGGCACTAGCAGTATACTTAAGGCCTAACGCAGCGTTCCTCTTCCTCTTAATATTAAAAGGCACTATTCCCTATGAAAATACAACACGTAACAAATAGTCATTTATCAATCTTCGCAGTAATCTTACAAGGTAGAGGTGTCTCTTTAATGATATAAACTGGCTCTAGCATATACTGGCATCTTGTTCCGTCGCCTTTAGCTCTAGCATATACTGGCATCTCTTAACTCCGCCCGCCTCTAGCTCTAGCATATACTGGCATCTTGTTCCATCGCGTTTAACTATAGCTCCGAAAAAATTATGTTCCTGCTCTTTTCCCCGGCTACCTTTTTCTTCTGTTAGACCCTGCGCCCGTTCGCGTCGGAGAAAACGCGCAGGCTCGAAGGAAACGGATGCTGCGAAACGATCGCTCCTCAAGGTGTCTCGAAATTATTTACAAGCGTTACACGAATTCGCGTACTCGGCCCATCGCCGAGGACACGCGACAACGTTCCTGCGAAAAATTGCAACGATAACGAACGTTTTCATCGTCGCTACTAAAAATTTTGTAAATTCACAGTTTCCCGGAGTTTCTACAGCCGCGACCGGTTCGATCGACGATCCAAGGCCACCGGGAAGTTACCCGCGTCCTATTTGGCACAGTCTACTTCCTTCGAAGCAGAATTCGTGGCCTTGAACGACCGCTTTGCAATTCGTACACCTCGGATCAGTCCGACAAATTCAGGAGTTACTTCGAATGATTTTCGCTAGAAAAGAAGAGAGAGAGTATCACATTGGCAAAGGTTCGCTTAAGAGAAACAGCGTCGCAAGCTCGTCGCACTAATCCGAGTCTCGACTGCGCGAGGAACGTGTGTCGCACGGCCCCTCGGGCTCTCGTTTCGCTTCGAACGCGCACGACTTCGATATGTTTCGATATTGTATCCCGTATCTTAAACTGTTACTTTCATCTAGATTGACGATAATTGAACAACCCTCGGGACACGCGTCAACGGTGTCGAACCCTGATGCGACTTTCTGTGTGTATGTACAACGACGGAACCGCGGGGAACGCGCGCGCCTAATCGACCGAACACGTCTCTTTCTCGTTGGCATTCCGCAAAAGCTGGCGATTCGCTCTCCGATTCGCCGCGATCTTGTACCTTACGTGCTGCCGCTACCAACAAACAAAGTGTGCAGAAACGATTCTCTACCGAAAAGGCTTGTTTCGAAAATTATTCTTCGACACGGCTCTGTCCACGTTTCGAACGCAATGTATCGATGATCGTTGGTCGTCGCACATTTGCACCTTCTACTTTGGCACCTTGCGTGGACAGTCGAGCGAAGAATTGTTGGTTTTTATAATTTTTGTCGCGCGCGCGCACAAAACTGAGTGAACCAAAAGACTTGGATAAGTGGCGCCGTGGGCCCCCCATCATCGATGATGCGTTACACAGATTATATCGTACAATTATTTAATGCACACGTAATACTGGCTTTTAGAGCGTCGAATTCCCTTGTTCCGGTCGACAATGAGAACGTTGTTGTTGTTGTTGTCGTTGAATGATTGTCCGTCCCTAAACGCGAAATTCTTTTGTGCATTAATTCGAGAGCGTTCGCATATTCAACGCGTTAGAAAATGTTTTACGATCACGATTGTAGTTTATTTAACTGAGCATGCTAAGTCCCAAGCTCCGTCACCGGAGTTCGAATAATTTTCTTTACTTAATAAATCGTTTAATTACCTTAACGATAGTTACTCCCTCCACTCCTCCCAGTTTACTGGCTCTATTCCTCGCGATAGACGATACATGTGGTGCTCTAGACTAGTTGAGCTGGCCTTATTTAATTCGTACATTACAAAAAAAAAGAAAAAGAAAAAAGAAAACAAACTGGAAAATTGGCTAGAAATAGAAACAAGAAGTGACGCGCTGTCGCGTGCGCCGGTTGCGCTGAACCTGCAGCAATCGATTTTCACTTCCCTCTTTTTCTTTCTCTCTCGCTCTCTCTCTCTCTCTCTCTCTCTCTCTCTCGCTCTCTCATTATCTGTCTCTCTCTTTCTCTCTTTCGAAAGACGTTGGTTCCTTCAACGAGAAATAAATAAATATTTTGCGGGGAAAAATTTTTATAAAGTACATAACAACGTTAAAATTTCTCTCTGCTCAACAGATACGAATTCAAGATAATAGAAAGTTCCGATAGACGAATGAAGGACGACGAAGAAAAGAAAACGCGCTTTTATCCATCGCTCCCGTAGTGAGACTGCTGACAGGTTCGCACGATCGTCCACCGATAATTACAGCGATATCTCCGTTCGCAACTTTTAAAGTCTAATGCCTCGTACAGACCTGAACATTTCGACGAACAGCGCGCCGAACAACGCATTACGGCGCGCCTCGGCCAACAGCGAACGGAACGGATTCGAGACTAAATGACTTGAATTTTTGGAGATGTTACGACATAATAAATTTTCGTCTTTTTATGACTCTACGATACATATTCGGAATAAGAACGGAAGAGTTGAGAGCGGGTTGCGTAAACAACAACAAGGTCGGTCACACATCGAGCTCTTTTCGGTTTGGCAGAGCGTTCTAAGTTGTGAAAATCGCACACGTCTTTTGATATGTAAATACATGTGCAAGGTACAACTTATTTTATTTTGCAAGATGCATCTTGCTTTTTTTGTTATTCGTTTCCAGCCATTTTTATAGTGTGCAGTCCGAGCGACGTAAGATTGGTGTGTACACGTATTTTTGTTACTTCAAAGGCGATTCCGAACATAGAGAAGGATTGATTGAAATTCAAAGGTGAAGCCGAACATAGAGAAGGATAGAATGACATTCAAAGGAGAAGCCGAACATAGAGAAGGAAGAATGAAATTCAAAGGAGAAGCCGAAGTCTCCGAAGTCTCTTTCTTTCCAATACGCTGTCAATTTAACCACTAAATACAATTGGAATTATATCGTGTTTGGCTTTATATTAATCAGAAAAATGCCAGAAATACGATAGTGAAATTTCATTAAAAAAATAATGAAAATTAAGAAAGTTGAAAATTTCGATTCATTCGAGTCAATGTGTGGTGTTTACACCGATATACCCGAGCCGAGATCAATCATCGCCGCCTTCGGCGCGGCGCGGCGTCGGCCGCCAGTGGAGTGAGAAGCCACTGGACAGTGAAGTGGATATAAACAAAGGACAGTAATGCGGATTTTACTGTACTACGAATTTGTGCTATTCCCAGAATAACTATGGAAACTGCTGCAGCGGCATATATTTATATGCATTGCGCGTTAGTCGCGAATGACAACCGCCGAAAGTCAAGAAGATGGTGGCAAACAAATTTATATACTCAAAGAAGTACAGATAATGTTGGAAATTTAGTGAGTGAATTGAAGTTTCAAAGTGTGAGCGGACATTATAAAAGTTTTACAAGAATGACACCTTCAGATTTTGAATATTTACTAAACAAAATTGGTAAAAAAATAGAAAAACATCTCCAAAAATTCAAGTCGTTTAGTCTCGAATCTGATGTCTTTAATGCTTCGTACAGAGCTGCACATTTCACTTTAAAACTTTAATTCACTCGATGAACTGCCAATATTTTCTATATTTCTTTGTGTAGTACACGCCGTTGCAGCTTCCATAGTTGTTCGCAAGAAATTATAGAAATAGCACAAATCCGTTCCGTTCGCCGTTGGCCGAGACGCGCCATTCGGCGCGCCGTAATGCGCTGTTCCGCTGTTCCTGTTGCCGGTCCGGCGCGCTGTTCGTCGAAATGTTCAGGACTGTACGAGGCATAATGAACGATTTGTTTCCTTCTTCATTTTTTCTCTCCTAGTTTCCGCCTCCGACTCTCGTCGCACGATCGAGACGATTCCGATCGAGATGAGGCTGTTCAGGTCCCGAATATAAAAAAGAGAATCATTATCGTCGTCCGATCACGATCACGATCACGACTCCAGTCCCGATTCCCCGGAACAGCGGTCTTTTATTTTTTTCTCATTCACTTCTCCACCCCGCTTTGCCCCCCCCCTTCTCCTCCCCCCCCCCCCCCCAATTCGCTCTTCCGACCGGCTAGAAGCTCCTCTTTATCAGTGCCTCTTCATGTGAAGCGACAAATGGTCGCTCCGCGAAAACGATCGCTGACAAAGATGGCACTTGAACGGCTTCTGACCCGTGTGCTTGCGATAGTGCCGCGTTAGTTCGTCGGAACGAGCGAATTTCCACGTGCAGCCCTCCCATGTGCATTGGTATGGTTTCTCGCCTGCAACAAAAATATTTCACATTGTTGAAATCTGCTCAAAATGTCGGCGCAATCGTTTATTCCACACAAATTTCCGAAATCGGTAAGATTTCACAAGAGTGAAACGTCCACAAAAATGCAAACGTGAATGCTGATTGATAAAATTAAAGATTGAGGTTCAATCGTGTAATTCCATCGTAAGCGTAACAGAAGACGTTGAAAGCGGCCTCTGAAACATAAAACCTCTCGATAGATTTGCTTTAAATTTACGGCATAGCGCGCGCGCACATTCGTATGTACGTCTAATATGCCTTTCATAATTTCCTCGGAGCGGATACTCATTTTCTTGCGCGATCGAAAGTCCCCGTCCTTCGGCAATTTATAGAGGGCTACGCGGGAAAGGTTTTATGGGTTTTCAAATTTACGATCAAAAGAGCGTAATTGGAAAGCGACACCGGCCATTTGCCAGCTTTTATACACCTGGCTGCTGTGCTCGCTGATGATCTTTTAGAGGCTTTAACCACGAACAAAGTAACCGCGATTGGATGGATCGAGCCGATCGTGCCGACCAATCAAGAAACTCGTAATTAATAACCGGGCAATTTCGAAATGTTTCACCGTACTTTAAATTACTGCTTGTAATGTTTCGTGGTTACAAAAGTTTAATTAATCGAGGAGTTAAGTAGGGTGCTACTGAATTACGGGGCAGCTCGTTAAACTTCCGTTGTCAATTAATCGATAAACTATATTTATCGATATCAATCGGACAGGAGTAGGACAACAGTGCGCCGGAAGTCGTTGTTCACCATCGCGTCGGTACAAGTGGATTTCCCAGTGTTCGCTATAGGCGGGGCATAGTTTCGATCGTGTCTCCGTGCGTTTATTCTCGGCTGTTATCAAGCCGAGCCCTCTCGCGAGGACGGCGTGACAGCTGTCGCGGGTTGCAATGACTTCGGATCCCTCAGAAAACTGCCTATCACTCTCGACTATTGTATGCAAGTCACCGAGCGCATTTCTCAGTCCGGTGTTCTTGCACGATTCGCCGGTGAAGAGGAGCGAGGGAAAGAGAGATAGAGAAACGGGCGACGAACGGCGCACTAAACCAGAGTATGAGAGCTTAGACCTTAAGCTGGGACTTTCAATTGTGGCCCTGGGGATCCTGGATGGCTTTCGAGGGGAACTGGAAGCATAGAGTTGCATTTTATAGCGACTCTGCATGGATACTGCCTGCTCCGCATTAAACAAAATGATTCGGTACTCTAGAACTGCTAGAAGAAGCCGAAATGATCAATTTTAAGAGGTCAATCCACTTATGTTCATAGATCCATCGAAATCGACGCAAATGTTTGTAATTCGATTAAATTAATAAAAATCCAGTCACTTCGATCAAACGATCATAGAAAAGTCTCTGAAAGGAAAAACATCTCTCTACAGACGAACGCAGTCTTTCAACACCGACGACTGTCAGCGAAATGACGGCGAGATTAATGTCGTAATTAGAAGACCCCGTAGCAAACCAAGGAAGCATCAGTGTTCGAGCGCTCGAAGATTTTCGCAACAGATTAAACTGTGTCCACGACGCCGATCTACAGCGATCGCGGCGCGCGGAAAAATGTGATCGTTTATCTGGAACGGAGGCGAGTAGCGAGCCATCAAGATCGAAGATGTTCGGTGACGAGTGAGAATATATCGATCAAACCGGTGCTCGGTGGGTTTCTACGAGAAACAGAGCGGTGTCACATCGTCGTCCCATCGCTCGCCCATTATCCGCGTGTGCCTGGTCGCCGGTTAATGGGCGAGCGATCGTTCTGCTCGATTCCTCCTCGCTCGTCGTCCGCTTGTATTCGTACTCCGAAACCGAGCTGAACTTGATGCCGATTGCGTCATCGATTTGTGACCGGCCTGCATCTAGACGACTCGAGGATTAGATCGTCAACGTCTCCGATTCTGGGGGATGTTCAATTTTTGTGGCCATTTTGTAATCTAGATGGCTCCGAGAACGAGATAGTTCTTCAAGTCTAGATTGAAGTTTCTAGGATCTAGAAATCACACTTATAAATGATAATATATCTTAATACAATTAAGAAAAATTTTCTTGTTCGCACCGGAATTGTTTAAACCAAATATCATAGACAGCGAAGCGACAGAAAGCAACAGATAGGTGCTCATTTGTTTAATCGTTAAGAAACGCTTTTCCACAGCCGCGCGGCGAAGTAATCTGAAATAGAGAGTGTTTGACATGGAGAGGACTAAGCACGTATTACGATCTGTCGGTGGTGTTAATAATTACTTTAAGATCGAGATCAGCAAGGAAAGTCAGCTACCATGCCAGATCTAAATCGGTCGTTTTAACGTTTCGACGCCTATCGAGCAGAGAATATTATTATGTAATTCGCTGGGAATACGAAGAACTAATGACGGAGAAGAAACCCGTGCTCCGAGTCGGTCGTTGCGTAATTGCGAGTAATTAGTCCATTTACGAGCACGGTACGGGTACGTACGGGTTCGGCCGTGTGCATATGCACGCAATATCGGCCATCGTGGCGTACACGGCACAAGAAGGCATTAATTCTCCTGTTATTAATGCATTTTGATTGGATTTTTTTGTCCGCGGCAACGTTACGTTTATTGCCCCATAGATTAACGCTCCGTTACGCCGTCTGACTCCATTAATTAACCACAACAACGAACTTAGCTACTCATTTGTAACGACGCTGCCCGGTCGACGTACCGTGCAACACGCCGCGGAGGCTGGGGATGTCGGCCATTTTGCTTTCCGCATTTCAATCTACGAGAAACGATTTTTCACGACACGAGAAATGGTTTTCGATTAAAATTACTCTTTTGTAATCGTTTTAAAATTTCACTGATTCTCGTGCCCCTCCCAAAGAAAAATAACACAGTATCTTATGAAAAATGTGTACCCAAGGGAGACGATTTTATATAATAACAGGACCAATTTTCTGCCAAGTTCCTCAATCACTTTATCATCGCTTAAAGTAGCATTTTATTCGTCTGCGTGGAGCGTCACCGAAATTAGGGTCAAGATCGTTTAAAAACTGATTAATTAAATTAAACGCATTCGTCGCAGAAAGAGTCGTCGATCATGCGAACGAAATCGTTTCGAATGCAGTTTTCTGCATACATCACGAAATGGGTTAACGATAGACGTTAATTGCGAACGACGTAGCATGATTCAGCGGTACTTTGATGCCGTTTCGTTCGGCTCATAATCAATATCATGCCGTTCTTTAACCTGTCCCCCGTCAAATTTAATATTTCAAGCAGACTCTGGCTTTTACTTATTTAACGAGGAAGTAATCTCAATGATTTACGAATCTGCCTTGCTCGAGCTTTCGGGTTGATAGTTCCAAATTCATCTCGACATTTACGATCATTTTATTTATACATACATTTCTTATCGATTAAAAAGTATCTCAATTCAAGATAAATCCGTGAATTTTATAAATACCGAATTATCACACGTAATCTTTATACGGTGAATTAATAGCTTCTGGGAGCAAAACGGAACGTGTTTCTGATAAAGCATTTTAATGATGGACTGCGAGCTACCATTTTCCCTATCGAATCAGCTCGGTGTGGTTATAAAAACATTTATAGTGCATTTGGTAGTAAAAGTATGGCAGGGCGAGGTAAGAGGAAGTCTGTGTTAAGGAAACATTACGTTATCGTTAATTTTTAATCGGAAATTTTATTACTCGGAGAGTGTTTAAATTACATGTCTTGAAATCAAATATTTTCCACAATTATTAGAGAATATGCATCAGTTAGAAAGAAGCAGTCTAGGAAAGTTAGATTAACTTTATTCGAGGTAAGTTACGCTACCGAAGCAGAAGACTTTAAAGCGTTGAGGAAGCAATAAATATTCTCGAAGATCGTGATATCGCTTTGGATGCAGGACGGCTAGAAGTGTCCTCAGGACTGTTCTGGTTCTTCAGACAAATTGTCTAGACGTTCTGATGGTTGGCCAGCAAAGGAAGAAGCTGCAGAAGCAGCAGACCGAAATCGAGTAGCAGCAAATTGGACGTTAGATCCATCTTGCAGCTCGTTTGCGGCGGCGCTATGCGTGTCGGTAATAATAAGAAACGAACTGACAACCGATGGCGAGAAAAAAGACAGAGGATAGTAGGGAGGGAAACGTAGAAAAGAGGAGAATGGAACTCGAAGTTCCTAGCGGTGTTGACTCAGCGTGACGTCCGCCTAATGCGCCCACTGGCTACTCCCGCGGTGTACGCTCGCCACGGCCAAGCCCCTTGTAAATAACAACACTCGTTAGCCGGGTAAGAAATGCCGCGGCGATGTAATATCTCGCGAACGCGCGATTCAATTTAATCGCGGTCATTACGCGCCATTAATTATTTACGCCCGTATCGTGGTTTAATAAAATATAACAGCGGGGACGGCCGGTGTGTTACGCGAGGCTTCAATTAACCGCGGCCACGATTTATCAACGACGCGCCATTAGTGTCGCGATGAATACAGGATTCCAGCGCCTCGTGCGTAATCGCGCACCGAGAATTGGATAATTGTGGCGCAACCGGCGCGATGTCCATGCCAACGATTATGTTTCGACACGCGTCTAGTCGACGGGGCCCTATTCAACTCCGGGGATCTTAAATCTTCCCTCTGAAGCATGAAATGCGTTCGCATCCTTTGTACGACGGTGAAATGTCGCTAAGCAGTGCCGATATATCAGACTAACGATCAAAGATTGGAACATAAAGCCAGAATCTGGAAGAGCAGTACTAATCGAACAATTTTTAGACGTGCCACACTGTTCATAAATGATTGGATACCGAAATCCTCCTTCCGAATTAATCAAACAATGCGATGTTCTTTGTACAAAAATAATCAGTTTGATGCCAGCAGAGGTCCATCTTGCTTTCATAAAAAGAGGATAGATTACGGTGATCGCCAAATCGCCGATAATTATAATCGATCGAAATTGCCCGAAAGCTGTCCGTAAAAAGCGAACTGCGCCGAAACAGGAAAAAAAGGAAGGGGAGATTTAATTTAAAACTGCATTCGGTACGGGAGACTCGATAACGAGAATACAGACCGCGCTCGCCAGGAAATTGTGATCGGAGGGTAATCGTAGCCCTTAACAGTGATGCATAAGTGCATTGTTAATGGCAGGTCTGACGGCGGCGGCTGCACGGTGCACGGCCCGAGAGAAAGAGAGAGACAAGGAGGAATCCCGAGACGATCGGCGTATCCTTCGATACACGGAACCGATCGGCGCTCGTTGTCTAGTTTATGCCAAGGCTAATTCGCCTTAATTAATACACGAGATCTCACCGAACGTTCCGCTGTCCATCAAGGATCACGCTAGCCGAACGGGCTGTACGAAGGCGATTCTCATGTCGCGATTGACCCGACCGAATTTTTTAAAATCGACCACCATCTTCCAGAACGCACACCACATGATGTTACCGTGATTCATTACTGGCTAGGATGTTTTAATAAACTCGCCAATGGGTATTCATTTAATAGATTCTTCTTCTAGGGTCCTTGCCTCAATAGCTCGCGTGACATTTGAATTTTATTGGAGTCTGGGTGGTCCAGCGTTTTTAGAAGATGCTGGAAAGGTGTTAGGTGGTCATTTTTCAAGCATCAGTGTTTTGATCGCAGCGTCTATGTTTTGAACAGACCCGAGGTGTATTCGTAGGAATTCAAAATTTTATCGTCTAATAAGAATCCGTTGCCACATTTTGTAGAAAGGGGACCAAGTAGATAAACTCACGGAAAGTTTCGAAATATTTCCAGAGGACGTACAGTAGGTGTAGAAAGTATTCGTACACCTTTTAACATAGAATAACTTTTTTATAATTGTACCAAACGACCTGATTGTTTATAATTAACTAGAAGCATTGGTTTACGAAATGATATGCAAAAAAGATTTTCCAAAAATTATCATTTACAAGGTTACGTGCAAAAATAAAAAAAGCATTTTTTACAGTCTACTAGTTTTTACACTCTTCTACAGTCTACACTCGCTATGTGGAAGGTCATTGTTGTCAATAAACCACGCAGAAAAGTGAAGAACGTGTATACAGTCAGGGACAAAATTAAGTGGACAGTTAGTGGAAATAGGTAAAAATGAAGTTTAGTCGAATTAACATGACTGTTATAAACTTAAGTTTTATTTATTATATATCCTTACAGCGTATAGATTATTTAACGAATAATTGAAGTTCATATTTACATCTTTGTGTAAACACGCCGTGCCATAACGAAAATGTCAGCTATTTATCAGGGGACAAAAATAAGTGGACACTTGGTTGTAATGTTATTGCGAGGTAAGAAATGTATACGAACACTAGGCACAGGTCACGCTTACATGCAGCCATCAATCTTATTCGTACCAATTCAGGTAACGTACAAGTAAGAACATTTATACAATAATTGCAGAATGCCAGAAACGAAAGAAATTTCATATCAAATTCGCCATTTAATTGTATCGGATTGCTGTAAGAAATTAAGTTACCGCGTAATAGCCCAGAAGTACAACGTATCTAAAAGTGCAGTAGAAAAAATGTATAAAAAGTATGTAGCGCACAGGACCGTGAAAAATTTAAGAGGTCGTGGACGCAAACGCTGTACAACCATACAAGAAGACCGTCGGATTTTTGGTACAAGTCGATAAGATCCAACGATCGCAGCGAGAAGTATTGCAGAAATAGTGGAATTAAATGTTTCAACAAAAACAATAAAACGAAGACTGCGCGAAGCTGGTTTGAAATGCTGCGAGGCTAGACGCAAGCCACATATTAATTAAAGAAATATGAGAAAACGTTTAGCGTTTGCAAAATAATATGTGAATATGCCACTGGTAATCTGGAAAAATATCATTTGGAGCGACGAAAGTAAATTTGAAAAAGACCATTTATTACACCCACAGTCAAATTTGGCGGTGGATCATTACTGGTGTGGGGATGCTTCTCGCAAAACGGAATTGGTACGATAGTTCAAATTGATGGCATTACGAATGCAGATAAGTATATTAATATACTAAATGAAAATTTAGAAGAAGCAGTGGTAAAAATGGGTTGCGACGACGAATTTGTCTTTCAACGAGACAATGACCCTAAGCGCACTGCTAAGAAAACTACAAAATTTTTTAAAGATTCCAATATTAAATTTCTCGAATGGCCGGCCCAGAGCCATGATTTGAATCCTATTGAGAACTTATGGAGTTTACTGGACGCAAAAGTTCCATTGGACCAGCGAAATAATAAGGTCGATTTTTTCAAAAGATTACAGTCCGAATATGAAAATATTAGTAACGATTATATTGAAAAGTTAATACAAAGTATTCCTCGACGTCTGGAAGCTGTAATACATGCAAAAGGCGGCAATACCAAGTACTAACTTTGTTATGCGTTTCATTTATTACGCATTTCATTGAGTGTCCACTCATTTTTGTAGAGTCAGGAAGGTTCAATGTGGATTTGATTGAGAATCCTTTATTAAATATTACAGAGATACATTCAATGTAGTATATTACGCTGTCTCGTCTTACTTCGTGTCTCGTGTACTCGTTTTCTCTTAATCTAAAAACTCTTTAACTCTTATAATCAGAATATCTTGTCTCGTGTTCTCTTTTAAAAAACTGTCTCTACTCGTCAATTTCTCCGAAGACTGCCCCGACTGACCTACCGCGCAAAATATATAAGTTATTGTGCTCTCTTTCTTATTTATGATTCGCACTCGCTTGCTCGGTCGTTCACCCATCGCGTATTTACCTTTTCGGATCTAACTGTCGGCGGTCAACCGCTGACCAGTTAGATAAAAAAACGTGTTTTTACAGCTCAACCGTCGTCGTTCGAATCTTTAGCCTCGACTTCCTACATTTTTGTCTCCTGATAAATAGCTGACGTTTTCGTTATGGCACGGCGTGTTTATACAAAGATGTAAATACGAACTTCAATTGTTCGTTAAATAATCTATACGCTATAAGAATATATAGTAAATAAAACTTAAGTTTATAACAGTCACGTTAATTCGACTAAACTTAATTTTTACCTATTTCCACTAACTGTCCACTTATTTTTGTCCCTGACTGTATATCTTGTGTCGTTCTTCTAGTTTACACACCGACTTAACTCGATGACATCAAGAATCGAACATCCGTATCATGTTTATTTGAAAACAACTTCAAACAAAAAATAATGGTGAAAAAATATCATTCAATCGGCGCGCCATGTTTGCCTTTTAAAAAGTGAAACTCTTGCTGTGGATATGATAAACGGTTCGGCCGGAATCGGTCTGACGAACAATTGGCTTTTCATTATTACTTACCCGCTACCAGGGTCTCTGCCAATGGACACTGAATACTAGCCGGTGCCATTATAAAGAGCCTAACTCCCGCAGCCGGCGTTTACCATATCCTCGGCAATATTTCGCCCTGCTGCCCGTACAATGTAGCTTCCGATGTTCGTGGCGTGTGTTCGAAAGATTCATGGTATCGAAAGCGGCAGTACGGCGGACCGCTATTACTCCATTATACAGTTTGCAAGCGGCACGATATAAATTCGATGCAAATTCTACCGTGCGAGCCGTGAGAATCATCAATCATGGTTAGCAAGCTGGATTCGGAGCATTCGGTGCGTTCGTTACGGGGGCCGGATGGTTTAAGGATGGTGCCGTTCCGAGATTCCGTATCGCGGATGCGTGTAGGATCGAGCCCTTCGTGGCAAAACGATCCAACAAACCTTTTTTTTTTAAATTCCCGATCGATCGCAACCGGCTACCAATTTCTGTAGAACACGAAGTCGCGTTTAGAACACGGTCGAATAAAATTAGCAAACTAATTTTGCGCGTGTCGTTCTTTAAAATTATAACACACGATCTTCACACGGAATTCATAAATTTTCTGTGAGAACATCTCTATATTTTACGGGAGGATATGTTGCTTTAACAGAATTTTATAACTGTGAGAGCTGCAGCTGTAGTAAATGTTAGCGGCAAGTTAGATTAGTTTTGCTCGAGTTCGATCGCTTTTAGATTGTTCGAAAATTTAATTTTATCTTGACAAACTTCAGAAAATATTTCCACTGGATTTCATTTTCTTGGTGCTCAAAGTTTGAAGTACTGCAAGATACGCGACTTAAATGATATTTCATGTTTTCTGTGTGCACAGCATTGCGACCAATGAAATTACTCTACGATAGGTATATTCATTCAAGAATGTCCCTGTGTGCATCGTTCTTTAAATAGTCCCGTCACAATTTAATGTTTTACCTCGATCGTGAATTGTAAGACTTACATTGTAATAATGTCGTGTTACTGCTCTTTAACCCGACACTGGGTCAGTGCTTCCGATAACACCGATTCGCTCCGACCTTTGAGAACAATAGATTTTTCATACGAGACAAATTCCAACGCTTCTGAGGGCAGACGAAACGATCGTTGCACAGCGTGCACGATCCGCGTACGATTTATGCCGTGGAATGGCAGAAATAATAGTAATCAATGAATTGGCATTTCCCACATCCAGAGTGGCAGTATCCGTCCGTGCAAAGATATCCCTATGGCTGCATAATGCCGTGGCGTTAGAATGATGGATATAAGTACTCCTCGCCGAGGCCGTGCAGCACAGTCGTTGAAACAATTATTATAGCGAAAGTTTCTACGACATTATTTGACTGGCATATCGGACTCTACTTTGATACGTCGAGAAACCGGTCGTCTATACTGTTGTTACCTATTCAGAAACGTATCCATAGATTTCGAAAGAAAGGTGACATTTATTTTAAGACCACGATGCCGTCCAGCGAAGAATTGTTTCATCGCTTTCTGAGAGCCGATAACTAACGATCACGAGATTTTCTATAGAATTCATTGTATTTTTGAAAAAGGAAATAATTAAAAGATTTTAAAAACGTGGGTATATTATCTCTGGGTGAGCAATTAAACGACGGAAACAACGTGGCGGTCTTTAAAACGCCCGTCGACATAAAACGAGAGGCGGATCAGATACGTGTTTCCGGAAACGGAACGATTTCATAGCCTCGTCCGGGCGTTATCATTTTTCAAGTCGAAATCACAGGAACGGGACGGTTCAGGTTGAGCACCCCGGTCACACACCGTCTTGGTTGAACCATGGACCAGACAAAAGATCCTGGTTCTCACGACCACGCCCTCACCCCGCTGCCTCAGCACTCTCTAGACGGCGGCGATGCCTTCACGAAGGTACCTATCCACCGGAAATTCTTGAAGCCGTGGCTTCTTCAGCGTACTCTGTGTACATACATACAGGGTGTCTCGGGACGGGTGGTACGTGCACAACACTTATTCAGTTGAAGCTTCGTTTTCGAGAAAATTGGGTTTCGAAGCACGCACAAGAAGAGCAATCGTTTGGTTATGATCAGACGCGTCAGTCGATTCTTATCGAATAGCATGCTTCGTTTTCGAGAAAATTTCATTGCAGAAATTCGGTGATTACGTGTTCCGTTGATTATTCCGTTGATTGACTATCGTAACTAACTAATTCTACTTCTTCTGCGTACTGGGGCACACTAATTCGTTCAACATTCAAATCAATTTTCTCCAATACGAAGCGTTAACTAGAAAATATTGTTCGTCCTTTTTTACCGAATTTTGCACGTAGGATCGCCTGATGCACCGAGACACCCTGTATACACACTGACGGTGACCGCGTACCGGCGTGTATGGCTAGGAACGAACGGTGTGACCTCTTTCAGGTTCCTCGCGAGGCGATAATAAATGGCCTGAGCTACGGATGTGCTCCTATGAAAACGCTCGACCGCTTACTAAAAATGCATTCTCGCCGGGACGGTATTCCAGCGCGACTTCGGCGTATTATCGAATTTCTATGGGGCTTCTATGGGGCTGCGGGCGGACGGTGCAGGTTCTCGCGCGAACCTCCAGGACCTCTGACCTTCGTCGATGCGCAAAAACGTCCCCCGCGCGCGCGCGCGCGAGACGAATATGCCTGGCACGCCGCGAAAAGGGATAAACACCGAATCCTGTTGATTCTCAGCCAGACGGTTATCGGTGAAAAATTCCGTAAATCGCGGGACTCGAGTTCTTCCTCCTCGGCGAAACGTTTTCCCATTCGGGGCCCGGTGTATCTCGGCCGGGTATCAATGGCCACCGATGACTAATGACCCGCTGTTGACCCGTCCTAACCGGGAACACGACGTTTTACTACCGGTGATATCCTCGCTTTCAGGATTAGCGTTATCGGCGGCCGAATCTCGCCGCATTATGCGCGTTCGTTAATAACACTGTCTCCGTCTGGTTAACGTGGGAAGATCTCTTAATGACCGCGAAGCACGTCGATGCGGTAGCGCGAAACGCGCGAACAAAAACGGGAATTTCCTGTTGCCATTTGCGAACGCCGCGGTATCGCTTCGAAACCGAGCGAAACGGTGTTTCAGATCGTTCACCGCGAGGATGATCGTTCGATAATCAGCCGAGCCTTTTGGGGTCTTAGAAATTCTCCTAATTGAGATTTCGCGATGTCCTGATACGTTAATTCCGTTTATGAAAGTGCTTGACATGTTGGTTAGCCGTCTCACACATTTCTGTGAATCGTTAGAAGAAAATACAGCATTTAACCTTTTCCAATCCTGTTTCATACGCACCCGATTTCTCACCAGATTCAATTTTTATAAATTAATAACTGTATTATGTGTTGTAGAAAGACAACTGGTGAACTTACCGGTGTGCGTTCTCTTGTGAGCCTTCAGGTGGGAGCTCTTCGTGTACACCTTATCGCAGCCTGTCACATCGCATCTGTGAACCTTGCGTCTCTTCAACGCGTCGCCACACTCGTTGTCAACCCCTAAATTTCCGCCATTTCCGCCGACACCTCCGTTGCCTCTACCGCCGATCCCGATTCCGGTCGCCAGTGCGGGACGTTTGTGAAACACCCTGAAATCGAACAAAAATTATCAAATCCTTCAAAGCTTCAAATTCGTCGATGAATTTTTAAATTCATTTATACAATCGTCACAGCAAAGAAGACTACCAGGACAGTATTACATATTTACTATCTTCAATAACAATTGAGTTATAAATCTGCCCAATTATTAGTAGATTGCGGATTTTTGTAGAAAATACGTCAATAATTATTTTAATGTATTACATATTTACTATCTTCAATAACAATTGAGTTATAAATCTGCTCAACTATTCGTAGATTGCAGATTTTTGTAGAAAATACATCAATAATTATTTTAATGTATTACATATTTACTATCTTCAATAACAATTGACTTATAAATCTGCCCAATTATTAGTAGATTGCGGATTTTTGTAGAAAATACATCAATAATTATTTTAATGTATTACATATTTACTAGCTTCAATAACAATTGAATTATAAATCTGCCCAATTATTAGTAGATTGCGGATATTTGTAGAAAATGCATCAATAATTATTTTAATGTATTACATATTTCCTATCTTCAATAACAATTGAGTTATAATTCTGCTCAACTATTCGTAGAATGTGGATTTTTGTAGAAAATACAAATTTTCAATAATCATTTTCAATAATTTGATTCTTCTTTGAACTCTTTGGACTTAAATGTCTCCTCCGAGGCATCACTGAAAATGATTACAATCATTCTGAAATCTCTAATTAGATGGATTTAAGACGACGAGTATTGAGTGTAATAAAAAATTGCGTACGGTGTGCGAACAGCATGATTCGAAGAACACACGAGCATTTTCTGAAAGGGTCTAACCCTTTCCGAACGAAACAAAAGATCTATTCCGCGTAACCGCAAGTGTCAGAGATATTCGCACGGCGTAAAGTACTTAATGAACTAGGCATTGTACTTTCCATAGCGATGAGGCCGCGATAAGGAGCGCACGGAATACCTAACGCGAAAACTACGGTGCAAAAACGTCCCCCGCAACTTTCTGTCGCACGGTCCCTCTCCGCGAGTCCCACCGAGCACGAATTAATCCAGGTTAACAGTCGGCGGGCAGCTTTTTGTATCATGCGCTCCTGTAACCACGGCCCGATACCCGCGGCGACGTCGATTATGACGAGCAAGAAGAAGATCGACAAGAAATTCGGTCATTTTGGTTCCGGTAATGGCGAAAACGTCTTCATCTTTGATCCATTCGGCGACAAATCCGCGACCGATCGTACGATTTCTCGTTCGACGGTGTCGGGGGAGAGTGAATCGACAAATTCGTGTGCATTCGCGATGGATTTATACAGAAAGTTTTTGGCATGCATAATTCATCCGGCCGGCAGCGTCGCCGGGTTTATCAATCGGCGCGTAAACCGATCTGTTATGACCGGTTCGATGAAGAACAGGTGAAATTATTTGCTGATGCATTATACATACGCAACCGTTGACGCGTATGAAAAACAAAGAATCCGCTTAAGAATAATGTCGAACCTGCCGCGCGCCACTAACGCGGAAAAACGCGGCAGTTCCTGCGCTAATCCACGCGTTTTCTTAACATCGTGTGCTCGTCGATTGCATCTTGATGCACCGATCGGGTCCGTCCGCGCTCTCTAGCAGCATTTTCTCGAAAGCTTTGACGAAAAGAAAACATGAAAAATCGTAAGAAAAATCGAGGCGCGGAAGATTATCACAGCGGATCAACACGGAGGTATTTACTTGAACAGATAAATTTAATAGTTACGATGATAGACGCTTAGTGGTTTTTGCTTCTTCGCAATATCTGAAGATCGCTTATAGTCTGTTCGGAAACTTTACAAGACGCGAGATCCCAGCGAGATCCCAGACTAACGCTGCTGGCAGACTGAGAACGGTACCTGTGATTTGCACCCGCGAAACTATCCGTGATTCCCCGTAATGAATTCGTGGATCTGAACGCGCGGGGCAATAGATTATCACCGGAAAATTAGAGCCTCTCCGACGGCGATTCGCGGAAATGGAACAGTGGGAACACAATTAGAATTGATTGCTCTTCGCAGCCTGTTGCAAGGATTTCGTATGAATTTTTGCGAGACGTTGTAGCATATGTATAAATCGCGGCGGATGCTCGTCGAACGAAACATCGATTCGAGAGAAGAAAGAGGAACGAAATGTAAATCCATTTTCTTTATTAAGGGTTCGAAGAAATGAAAAAGTTGATTAACAGTCGTGTTTTATCATTCCCGCGCGTAATTATGGATGCATGGTCGCTGCGGTGCTCTTTTAATTATTGCTCCCGGGGTTGCGTCTAAGCTACTGTCATCTTTCACCGTTTTTATCGGCCGCGCAGGCGCATTAAACGCGTTTATAAATCACCGTCTTTTTCACCGAAACATTTTACGTCCGTCGTTTATGCATATTCATGCGTCACTTGTTGTCGAGCATAATAAATACCGCGATCGGGGAGGAGGGGGAACTCGTCGATACTTAATTATCGTTTAAAATCGGCCGAGCATTTACGCACGAGTCCATTATAATTTTTAAATACTCGGACGCGAAAAAGTGTCTGCGTTTCCATTTATCGAGTCGGGTCGAAAGCGTGGCGAACGTTATAGTGTTTCTTTTGAATTTGTCGCCATTCTCCATAATTTTACGATCTGTACTCGTGTGCGATCTAATACCGAGCAACACCAATCTAAAAGACTTTCGCAAAAATTGTGAATTCACGATGTTCGATAGAGACGATATAATAATTAATGTTCAAGGCAGTGGATAAAAAGCATGGGCTTTCAAGGGCCACTTTCGAAACAGTGCTACCGGAACGGGTTAGAGGCCCTTGTACACCGGTTGTTCAACTTTGTCCCGGGCGGTACGGAAAAAGAAAGGAAGATACGTCGAACCGAGTCGATCAATCTTATCTTGGCGCCCGGCGAAACTCGTTTCGCGACCAAATTCGTACGCGAGCCGTGTCGACGCGTGCAGTCGATTGTCCCTCGAAGCGGATCGCTGTTCAAGGATAATTTAGGGTATTGAACGTGACTTCGGTCGGCGAACGCGTTGACTGGAGCACGGGGATTCTCTCCTCGAGCACCATTCTTCGATATTATCGTAAAATTTAAAGCGGTGCATTGCGATCAAACCATTCGACCCTACTGTAAATCACAACTGACGTGACAGGCGTGTGCAAAACATTTCCGCGAACATTTTCAACATCGCCGAATTTGCAACTATTATAGAATCTGAATATTTTATAACAATTATTGCAGATGATAAAATAGCTGCCTTTTGAACAAAGATTGATTTACTCCGTTAAAGGATTGCACGAAATTCTGCAGGGAGTATAGGAAAACAATTTTCTCAGGAGATTCTACGGACCGTGAAGGATGAAACAAAGTGTCAGACTCGATTTTCTATAAGCCCGTGCTGGATACATAAATTATGCGATCGCGACGGGACACGGTTCGGTTCCTGTGGCCCGCGGTCGAGGAATTCACGCTACCGCGGCCTCTCCCTTAAGGAATTCGCGTTTCAGCTTGACCGGATAAAACAGCGCCGGCACACACTGACGCATCCTCAGCCGGGCTATATTTCATCGGAACGAAGCCCAGGCCCAAGAAGAAGCGCGCTTCTTCGTGCCGCGAGAGCCACAGACCCGCAGCTTGCTGTTTAAACTGGCATAAATCCGCTTCTACTCGCGATAATCCGACTCTTATCTTCGATCTGCGACCACCGATGAAACGCGACCTTCATCCCACCGAGATTTTCCGATCTTCGACTTCGCGGAAGACGCGCAACTTTTGCTTTGATCCTCAAGATCTACCTTGTGCGATTTGCTTCTCTTGTACCAAGTTCTGCGAACTGGCCTGCAGCGATGTTCAAAAGAAAATTTATTTCATTCATCGTGGGTTTCACGAGTCTGAAGAAGGAACTGTTTTATGTTTGTCTGAATTTGTTTACTTTTCTGCATCGAATTTGAACGAGTCGTGAAATTCGATTGTTGTCTCAATTATGATAAGGATATCACCCAAGTTATCCTGTTACTAAGAACCATAAATATTTACCACACTCTGTAATTATGGTGGTAACAACTGCGAATGGATTTCCCCATAATGTATTATACTTGTAACGATGCAAGTATACGTATAAGGTGTCGGCTTTGTATTCGTATGAATAAATTCTAGTGGTCGCTGATGGCCTAGGATCTAGACGTTGATGCTACCGGTATAAAGAAATCAATTAAAGAAAGAAAAATTTGATTGTATAAGAGCAAATAAGATTATCGAACGCGTTCCATACCGATAAAAAAGATAATTGTTATGAACTGCATCCGCCGCGCGTGCATCCTGCGAACTCAACCAGAATTAGCATCGCGGCGATAGTATCTCGGGTACAAAGTACCCGGATACTTTCCACGGTCGATAAGAATCAAGAGCCGAAGGCAGAAGGAATCAAACAGATATCGTTTCGATACAAGATCGAGCGAGGATCGGTGGGATATCGATCCTCTATCGTCTGGATCGCTGCGTGCGCCGTGAAATCGTCACCACCGGCGCGGATCGGTGTCCGTCTTTTCCCTTCTGCGTCCGCGAATGCCGTTAACCGATAGTTATACATCGCGTTCTCGCATATATCTTCGGGGACCCGCTCGTTTCCTTGCCGATCCACAGACACTTCCACATAGAAGGAAACACGGGGCGACCGTGGATCGGGGCCCGCATGATCGGGGGCCCCCCTGCCGAGAAACTGCCGCGAGCTTGCGGCAATACTTCACGACAAATGTACTTTCCAGTTCCTTCTTCGCCTTTCCAATGAACTGCGCGCTCGCCACTACCATTTTGAAACAATGATCCATTCGGGAATACTTTAACATGGCGCACGAGGAGGCTGCGAAGCTGACTATGCCGCGCTGCTTTTAAGGAGTTGGAAATGGACGGGGAAATGGACGGGACTCCGGCGACAAATTCCACCTCGGATCGATCCTGTAATCGAATTATACCACCTTCGGACTTTATGTAATAATTGCCCGATCATGCCGTAATTGGTTGTTGCACGATGGCGGTTTGGAACATACTAAGCCTGGCTCGAGTTTCATTTCGAATTTCGCGCGAATTGCTCCCGGTTGTTTTAAGACACTACCACCCGAGTTTGTTTCGTTTGCTTCATTGTGTTTGGCGTCGTTTCATTCAGGTCAGCGTCACAAATATGTTGCTACAAGTACAAGAAAAAGATCATTTCTTTGTCTAATGTCTCAAGATACTCTGCATCGAACGTATTAATACCAACTAAGGAGTCTTTTCGTCTGTGAAATAAGCTCTCCTTTTATATTGACTTTTATAAATTGATTTTGTATTTGCCTAAAGATCTGCAATCTTTCGTCAATTTCGTGGTTCACGGTGTAGCATTCGTCAAAGGAGTACCGAATTCGAGCCGCGAAGAACGGACTGCCAATCTTCGATAGAGCCATCGACACCGAATCAACAATCATTCGGGGAAATCCCGGGATAAAAGGGACACCGTTATGTCTGTCAACGACTGTCGTCGTTTGTCAAAGAAAAGAAGCGTCCAAAGGGTGAAAGAATCGTTCAGCGCGTTTTTTATCACACGCTCGAAATAAATCCGACGGTTGAGTCGGGGTCCGATGCGAAATCAGTTCTTCTCTTCTGATAACTGTAGAAAGACATAGACAACATGTGGACGAAATTTTTCTCTTTGTTCTTGCTGTTCGTCATTGTTGCGTCTCCTCGTGTTACGGGTGAGTTCTCTTTTAAAAATTGTTTGTTGAGGGATTGTTGAAGGATTGTTGGAGTGATTGGTTCCTATATGATCATTTTTTCGTGCAGCGAGGAAATGCGTGGTTGGAAAAAGTTATTACGGGTGCAACTGGTGCTATTGTAATGGACATACACGGTGTTCATTGAGGAATTGCTGGCGCACCAACGGAGAGCCAGTCTTTCCTCAATTTTCACAGAGTTTGCCCCTTCCGGAAAGCTTTTGGGAGTCCTAATTCTGTGCGGATCATGAACGTCTGAGAAAAACAGTTCTGATATTAAGAATTTTGTACTTTTAATTGTTACGAAACTGAGGGTTCACGAATTAATACGTGGGAAACGACAGAAAATTAAACTAATATTCGAACTAATAAATTGCAACAAAATATTTTGAATAAGTCATGTGTTACGAATTATTAAAAGAAAGAGACCATTGTACAAGAGTGAGAACGAACATGTACAGTCTACACTCGCTATGTGGAAGGCTATTGTTGTCAATAAACCACGCAGAAAAATGTAGAACATGTATATATCTTATGGCGGGAAACACGAAAGGTCAGGTTCTCGGTTTATGTGTTCCCGTTATTTCTTATCAATCGCGTTGACTGTAATTAATAATATTTCTACGTATACTTTCATGAGAATGTTCTCAATACGCGGTATTTGCAGATCATTAAATTGGTAGCGTCTGTTCATTTAATGTACTGGATTATAATAGGATTTACAGAAATCCTCTTCTGAGCTTTCAAGAAACTTGAGACGAACATCTCAGACTAAGAATACTCGAATAGGACCAACCCATCAGTCTGAAAGCCTCTGGACCAGAAATGGACACAGATTTCCCTGAAGGCCACTGATCTAGCTCTCAAATCGAGGGCCACGACGTCACGCCTACTTAACAGATTCTATTTACAGAAAGAAAGGTACGAGATCTTCCTTCTGGTGTCTTTCAATTTTAACCTATGAAATAAAGGCCACAAACTCCTCTACACGTCTGAAAAGAACCCTAAGACCTACCAGCTGTAAGTACCTCTGGACACAAAAATTAAAGAAACTGTTAGAAATGATTAGGCGTACTTACAGGGACGATTCCTTTAGCCTCTGCAGCGCGAGCAGGGCAGCGGGGGAGGATACGAAGACAGGATCAAGCGGTTCCATCACGCAGACAGACACGTCCCTCTCCCTGTCCCTTTCCCTTTCCCTCTGCCTCTCTCGGTCCTTTTCTCGATCCCGGGGCTCTCTCTCCCTGATCCCGGGCTCTCTTTCCTGCTGGCGTTCCCTGCGCTCGTTCTCCGTGCTCCTCTCTCGCACCCTCTCCCGCTCTCGTTCCCGTTCCCGGTGTCTCTCCCGATCTCGTTCGTGATCTCTCTCCCACGCTGTTTCGCCGAGCGCCGGCAAAGGCGGCGACACTGGAACAGAAATCCACCCGGGGGGAATATTAATTAACCGACCGGCGCACTGGGCATATTATTAATCTATGCAACCTGCGTTCTATCTCACGTTCGTTTTGCGCAATTCCGTCGAACGACGGCGAGCGGGCTCTCGTTCGGAGATCGCTCATTCCGACGCCGTGAATTTAAGAAGTGGAAGAAACCCTGTTCGGATCGATCGTTAATTACCGTGTTGCCTCGGCGTGCCACGGGCGGATTACAGCGGGGTAAACGTGTGTTCGATGCTACCATTTCCACTAATGCGCGATGAAGTTGCAGCCCGACAAGCTGGATCAGCTAATCGAACGGAATAACCGAGAATCGCAAGGAGCAATAATATACGGCGCCTCTCTCCGAGGTGTAGAACAGTCGAACGTGTTCCGCACCGGGCTAACCTGCCACAATGTCCGTGAAATATTGTCGTAAATGTACCGTTACGAAGCGACTTGTTTACAAGCCAATGGGTACAAGCGACGGTACTCCAAGGTTTCAGGAAACTGACCCGGAGGGGGTCAATCGTTTCGCCGCGGGTCACACGCCGCGGAAAACTTCGCGAATACACGTTACCTAAGCTCCGACCGCTGATCACGTTTTACTTCAGCCCGGTGAATCTTCGATAATGCTCGGCGGACCATGTTTCAAACGAAATAACATCGTTAAACCGTTACACGAAAACTCGGATAATTAACGGGAAAACGCAGAAACTGAAATGATCAAGCACTGCGTCCATGTTGTAGGCGAAACTGCCTGAATTAATAAATTTTCGATAATACTCGCTCCACGATGTTACAAGATGTAGAGACGCCACGAGAATATCATAAAAATTCTTTCATGTTATTCGTATTTTACTGCTTCAAAATAAATCGATCGTTTATTCGTTCACTCGTTCAAACATATCGTAGAACCTGTATGAAATTATTCTTATACAAGAAATACGGAAATATAACAGACAATATCGTTCATCGTTGAATGAATTTACCCAAACGCAAAATGACCGAAAAGGGAGTTTCGATGAGGATCATTTTTGAGCATCGATCAGCGCCTTTCGTTCGATTATCAAAATGGTCGCCTCAATCTCAACGTAATCGATGTAAGATTGTAATTTCCAAGCTTACCTCGTTACGCGTTTGCCAGTATACGCTCGTAATTAGTCTCTCGCAATTTCGATGTACACGAGATCGTTATTAACAATTTGTTTTCGTTGCGATGAAAAAATTCTCTCTCCGTAAAAAATCTTCAGACATGATTATCTTTGTGTCGATCTCGGGGATCAGTTTCTCAAATTTTCACATTCTACACAATTGAATTAAACTAATGTGTGGTTTTACCCAATTCTGGACGCTAATTTCAGTCGTTTGAGAATGATTGCCCGGTTATTAGGATCAGATTCATTTTTAAAAGACATCGCGGTGTACGAGTTAGCTATGTATATCTTTCAAGCATTTCATTTCCTATTCATCACGCAGTCTCCCCAGGCACTTTTCTTCTATTTAAACTGCAAGGTAATTAGTTTGAACAGAAACTTCCCAATAAAAATGGCGAACACTCCTGCGCGGCCAACACTTCCTGCATGTAATCGTATGCATAATACCAATCTTTCACCTTGTGTGGTGCAGCTTGGTAAAGGTTTCCTAGACGATTCTCATTACTCGAAAATAAGCAAGAGGGTACATCGCTGGTTGTCTGAGAATTAATGTCGCGCTGGGAATACTTCTCTCTCACACCTTGTTCAAAGTTTCTCCGTAACTAATTCACGAATAGTTTCTATTCCCGAAATCCTGTTTCCGCGAAGACGAACAAATTCACGTTAACTAGGGAGTGGGTTACGGTTTTAGGTGGGGTCTTGCGCTGGTACTTGCGAACCGGTTTCACGCGATGCTTATCTACTGGGGCTGATTAAAAACGAGAGCTAAGGATGAAGTCTGACCGTTGACAGCCTGAATATGTGCTGGTGAGATGGTATCGTAATTAAATGGCTCCGTTTCTCTTTTTACTGTTAGGAGTCCAAGATTCTCCTCTTGTCGTCTCACTTCCGAAACTGAAGCTCCGTTAAGGATCAACGTCGGCAAATAGCAACTCGGATCTAGATATTTTCTTTAAATTTCTTACAATTGACTTGGACATAAAATCGCATCACAAATGTTTCTCTTAAAGTTTCATCTACGGGTTAGGTTAGTCTATTAGGCTTTTCAATAATTATGATATACCGAATGGAAGCTTAAAAGTTTTTTAGAAGTTTATATTGCTGTTCGAGGATCCATTATAAAATCCTCAGCCACGAGCCATAGACTTTCAAAAATTATGGAACGATCGCCGGTACATGACGTGTTAAGAACACAGTGCATAATACGGGTGCAATGATCGGGGCCTGCGATCGCGCCAAATATAGCCGGACTTTCTCAAAAATCGCGGCGCCGAATAAGACCGCGAGGGATCGGATCATCCTCCCACTTTCACGAAGTTTACGACGTTATAGATCGCGTCTCGTTCTCTTATTTCCTCGTGACACGAAGGATCGGTGGACACGTGCAAACAAACGGGATTAAGAGGTAATCGATTTCGGCGAGGGGGACACGATGTTCGGCCGCGTTGCAGGAACAACACGTTCGGCGCATTGCGTAACGTGGCCTCACGCATGCACTCTTGCACATATGCACGTACGCGAGAGTCCCCCGGTTCCTCGTGAATCAACGAGGCCGAGATTTATGCAAACGGCTGTTGCGGCCAGTCGGCAGGGCGCGCGCCGCGCTGTGTGCAGAAACTCGCTCGCCGGAAGATGCATGGCTAGAAAACGGACGTTGCCGCGTCCCGTGTTTCGTGGGTTTGATCAATCGCGTCGGAGATTGATTTTTAATTGAATCCGAGCCTCGTATTTCAATCCCCTGGTTCAACACGATCAAGTTTAAGACATCGAACATTTTTTTATTTCCAGATTCAATAGCGCACCTCGCTGCAGAAGTACGACAAAAACAGACAGTCAAGAATCTGTCGTCCATGACACAGTGCTGTGCTTACAAAAACAACGCGTTTGTGGCCTCGGAGGCCCAAAGCCTCGATAATGACGAACGAGAAGCGAAATGGTCGAAAAAGTGTCGCAGCGCAACCATAATCGAGCCTCGTCTGATAGTTTGTAATCTCTGTGCTCGATTTTCACGCTGTTTTCGGTACCGTTTAAGGGAAAGTGGGTTGATCTAATATTATACAATTAACAGCCCGGATCCCTATAATCATCGGATCGCTCGAGGCGTGATCCGCTGCACAGACACTAAAGGAACGGGTAATAACGATAATCATAACGCGTTTTCCCCGAGATCTCATGAAAATTTCAATATAAAAATCGTTGTCGCGCAGATACGTATCACCGAGGCCCGCGTTCGTTGTTATCTGGCCGGGAATCTCGTCGGTGGGACCCCGTCGGCCGATCCAATCGTATCGAGGGATCATTATGAATACACAGTCCAGGCTCAGGGACGCTTCTAACCGGCCCGCGGTATTATTAACTGTAATTTCCTTGCGTCGGCCGGGGCGGCTTCGCTTAATTAGCCTCCGCTTCGGACACTTTTTCCCGGAGACCCGCCGCCTCCGAAGTCTTTCTGTCTCTCGTTCTGGACGTCTCGTTAGGGCCATTAACTGGAACCCGTGGTTCTAGTTGAGGCCTATGATCTTCGGTATCTAATGGACCACGAAGTCGTCAGAATCTTAGAACGCCCTGACAGCGCTCGTCCAACTCTTTGACCCCTGACGGCTCTTCTTCGTCCCCTTCGTACTCCCTTTCCCGTTCCACCTTCTTTTCCCAACCATGGTTCTTTCAATCGGACGTCCCCTCTTACAACCGGGCTCGTGAAAGCGTGACGTTGCCGGGATGCGTGCTGCATAATCTAATTATCTTTTCAATCCTTCCTTTCGCTCGATTGTTCTCATCGCGAGTCCTCTGTACTCGAGAGCCACTTCGGTTTTTGGGATCTTCGCGAAAGATAAAAAGACAGAACAGCAGAGGATCTCAATCTTTTACATTATTCAATGCCTTTATATTTAATAAATTACTAAACCTGTGTAATCACTGTGTAAAAATTGTATTGAATCGAAGGAGTCGAGGACGGAAGAAATGTTTGATATTCGAGTTAAAATAGTTCCGAGTGCAAACGGTTATTGTTTACACCGAGAAAACGTTCCAGCATTGAAAAGACAAGATTCTTCTAGAAAAGGCTAATAAAAAGGATGAAATAACATCGCGAAAGTTAATTCAATAGCTCTTCTGACGTTCGATTCTTTTCTTTGGAAGTTGTCCCGGCTTTGAAAGGATTAATAAGGTTCAACGATTGCGAAGCCCGGCAAAATGATTCGCTGTTACACCGTTCAGATCCTATCCTCCGCAGCCACAATTGCTGCACGATTCTCGAAGCAGGGGGGTCTTCCTTTTTCTCGTTTCGACGGATTCATCCGGTGCAGAATGTTTCGACCGTGCTCCTCTTCCATCGTCGCCTACGCTGAACCATTACCAGTAATAACGCGATCTCGCCGTGTTTCGCCTTCTCCTCTTCGTTTCAACTTCACTTCTCAGCCGCCTCCCTTTTCCCATCATTCGGTTTCTTCTTCGCTCACTCTCCCCCTGGCGAACTCCTTTCTCCTGTGTACACGTACAGACACTTCCGCGGCCTCGCGGGGCACAGAGTAATCGATAATGTAAAATGCCGAGGTTAATCTGCCGATTTGTGGACGAAGCGGTACGGATTCTGAGACACACGATTTGTATTGTCCGGATCTTTCGTTTTCGGACTCGTTTCTCGTTTAAGAAAAAAAATCCGCAGTCTAATAATGTATTAATTTACAAATCAATGATGTAACAGTTGCGTGAACAATGGAGGGTCCCGCGGGCCTGAAACGTTGCATCAAAATCGTCCATGATCAAAATGGTTCGAGCATCGCAGCATCCAGCACGTACAGACACTTCCGCGAGGTCGCGGTGCACGGTCAGGGGGTAATTGATAAATGTTAAACGCCGGGGTTAATCCGCCGATTTATGGGCAGAGTTTGTACCGTGGATTTTTCGAATCCGCCAAATTGAGGGATAATAGTCGGACATTAGTGCCTCGCTGGCAGCGATCGAACGGCGAGCTCGAGATAAGTAGACGTCGTGGAAGTTACGCGGCAAGTTCGTGTGCGCACGGTGGCCTAAGAAAACCTATTTGATTAATTTTCCGGAGGAGGATAGTCCCGCCACCGGAGTTCGAGGACAAACGCCGCTGTCGGATTTGATGTATAAGGCTTCCCCCCGATTCGAATTTAAGTGGTTTCGTTAGGTCCGCTAATGTGCCGGTCTTAAAGAGCTTTTAAGTATTCCCCCGATTGCGCGATCTTCGGCGCGCGAGAATCGAAACGACAAGGCACTGGAAATGATTTAACTGCCCCGTAATTTGCCAATTTTGTCGTCAATCTCACCGAAACCATGGAATCATTCCTTTTAGTAGAGAGTTTCGCGTGGAAAGTTCAGGCTGACGCATTTCGAATTACAGTTCTATTTTCTCCCGAAGGTTTGCACATTTTCTATAGCAATCGGTTTCGAAATGAAACTTGATTTGAATCGAAATTCGGTTCCTGTATCCAGCATCTCGCCGAAGCTGGAATGAAATAAATGCTTCGTTAAACGGTACTTAATTTTCCATGACCACAATGAGTGTACAGTCCTCTCGCAATTATTTATGCGGGTCGGAGGAAAGACAGCGGTACAATGGCGAACTAATTGACGATTATTACGGGCGGTCTTGTCGATTAATCAATATTAATTACGGGCAGAAAAATGTGTCGCAGTGAAAGACAACTTGGTTCGCTACGGTCCGATGATGAATCGGCGTGCATCGTTGGCCGGCTGTCGCCTGGGATCATCGATTATCATACATTGTAGGACGTAAGCTCGGTGCTCGGAGAAATATGCGCAAGCATGGGTCTTGAATATGGTTGCGGGTAGACGGCCAGGTGGGTGGACATGCCACCCGCATCGTGGAACTCGTTAGACGCGCGGGATTTCAATTAAAATCGCCGCGTTTGCCCGGTAAAACGCAGTTTAGCCGATGCGGCTCGTCTTGTACCAATTAATCGTAGATTAGGATTTTTCCGCGGATCTGCGGGATTTATCGCGACGCGCGCGCGAGCTGCCCGTCATGTCAAACGCGATTACTATGTGCGCGAATTATTTAAAACGGCCGGCCAGCCCCGCTTGAAATTAAATTCCATCCGTCGCGGTGTTGGACAGCCTCATCCCGGTAATAACGCAATTAGATTTGATCGTTTCCGTTCGAACGTTAGCTGGCGTTCGGCTCTCGTCTAGGAACGCGGCGGATACCTACGGCGTAATTAAACGTTCGGTAGAATTGATAGCGTCGCAAACGTCGTTGTAATTTGTTGGAAGTCGTGAAACCGTGAACGTAAAGTACCCGGACCCTCCACGCTGTGTTGTAAAAGAGAAAATACAAAATTACCCCGTCGATGTTTCTCGTATACTTTTCGTTGACTCTGTTAGTTGACTCTGCTCGGATAAATAGAAATGAAATGGCGAGAGTTATATAGTTTATTGGAAGGAAAGTTACGACGGACTTCTTCGCGCTCCTCGACTCTCCTCCGACGCGTTCTGCATATGTAAAATCGTGTTTCGCAAAGTTAAGATTGTACGAAATCGAAGATGGAACATGAACGCGTAACGATGCCTGAGGAAAATATTATGTGAGCTCAAAACAGCCGATTATCTTCCCGCAGTCACGTGTCTTTATTACAATTAATCGCCGGCCGGCGCACGCTAATTGACAAGGGCGTGATTATACCGGCATGGTGAAAGTAACGCGGAAACGAACCCGTGCATGCCAATTCGTGCGCATTTACGTCGGAATCTGAGCGAGCCACGTGGCTTAAATATTCATACGGTAACAAACCCGATCACCTTTTCGGATCTATTAAATCGCTCAACAGGATACAACGCGTGTAAACCAACCCTTGATCGTAACATAAAAATTGTTTCCATGTGGAAGCAAACGTTGCATACGCTGTTGCAGTCAAGACGAGATACATAGTATGTCTTAATCCGAAGCCGTGGAATTAAGTTGCAAGGCAAGGGTTTAAATCAAAACCTTTGTTTTACCCAGTTTCGTGGCCGCTGAGTCGGCAACCAACGTGTCAATTAAAGTAAAAGCGAATTCACGCTTCGAAGTCCGTAAGCCAGGGTTTCTGCTGGAGCTACGGCCAGAAAAGTGTGAACATCGAGCTAAAAGGAGCCATTACGATCGCCGAGCGATTTGCAGCGGCGCATAAAGAACGTTGCTCGTTGAGTTTCACTACCATGTTGCGTCGGCTTTACTAAGATATCGACCGTAACGCGAGCAGAGAGCCATAAACTGTAGCAATTCACGGGTATCCGATTACGGAACCACGATATATGGGCCTCGAAAATCTTACTCCCGGTCCCACCGGGGCCCGGTAATCACAGGGAGGATCCAGAAATCGGTGGTCCGAATAAGACGTTATACCGAAACGTTCCGAGCGGGGTCGATCGCAGCCGCATAATTCATTCGCGGACCCCAAAAGGCATCAGGAGACAGAAGGCCGGAGTTTAAAAAAGATTGGTAACGTTTCGGGGCCCGGGATTCGATCGGTTACCCGAAACTCGCGGACCACTGTAATTATAGTAGACCTCCTATCTCGTTTCTCGCCGTTCGGTATCATCGCGTCCGGCTTTCTCGATTCTCAGGTTGGCCGCGTGCGCGTCCGCTTTTCGCGATCGTCACCGCGTGGGTGGAACAATTCGAAACGCGCCGCAAGCAAAACGCCCGCGATGCCGTCGCGATCTCTCTTTTCTGCAACGCCGCCATTTACGATCCGACGAGAGATAATCCTTGGCCCAAAACGCACCCGAATACGAAGACCCTTCGTTCCGCCCTTGGATCCTTTCTATCGACGATTAGTGCGCCATTGAATTTACTTAAACTTTATGTGGTTCGTATTATAATACGTGCTCTACCAATTTATGCAATGATTTTCCATGAAAGCATCTTTATATTTCTTAATAATTGTTTATTAAATAAATCTGGAACAGATCGTGTCGATCGGTGGTGGTAGGTTTAGCGTTAAAACTTGCTTTCTGTCCATTAAACATCATGGAGTAACGCCCATGCCCAATTTCCACGAGGGCAGGGTCCCGACAGAAAAAGTGACTCGGTAGATTAATCGATCTTCCAATCAGTGATCTCATTAGGCAACGCGCGGAGCATGAGAAGCGTCGGCGCAGAAATATCATCGGACACGAACCGCATCAGGGGGATCGGAAACTCGAACTCGAACTCGAACTCGAACGCAAAGAATACCGAAGACAGGCTCTCGACAGTGCTCTGGGAGGATCTTTATTGCATTATCGGCGGACCCGTCGGTTCTTCGATCGTTAGGTGAAAATGATCGTTAGCGGCGGAGCATTCGCGATGAATCTCCCTCGTCATCTGGAAGAGACGTTCGTCGCGGAGCTGTCCGGGGGCCTCGGCAAAGGTGTATAAATTGTTGGAGCCCAGGCGGGACGCGAAGGTGCCGATACTCGATAAATCTATCCGGTCGTGATAGACGAGCCGAGAGCCGCAGGTTGGCCTGACCGCGCCGTGTGCAGCCGTTGCACCGGAGATACACCTATCGAGTCGCTCGATGCGCATGCACGACGCGTCTTTCTCTCCCGATGCACCTTCACCTGTGATCTCGCGCGGATGAGCCCGGTGAACGACAGCGCCGAGTGCTTCCCTCTGTCTTCCTTTTTCTCCACTTCCAATGCCGATCCTTCTGATCTTGATTTTCGTTCGCCGATCCAATTATCTCATTACAGCGGACCAAGAATATTTGTAAAATGACAAAGGTACATACAAAAATTTGCTCGATATTGCTTCAGTGCGAACATCGCTTCCCATAAAAATGCCTAAGGAACAGACACGTTTCAGTTTCAGAAACCAAATATGTCTGTACATTTTAATCCCAGGTTCGTCCCTCGAAACTACAGCTCAGTTAGCGACACAGCCGTTTTCCTTTTACGTCGAGCCTCGAGAATCCTCGACACAATAGCGGTGGCCCGTTTGTCCGTACCAGGAAGTAAATACGTTACCGTGGTTGGTTTGATAGATTGATAACGCTCGTTAGACGTTAATACGGGTCGGCCGTCGCGTCGCCGGCCCCGGGACAATTCGATCGAGGTTTCTTCCGACGCGCATTAACGCCGTTCCCGTCGTTCCGACACAATAGAGCCTCTCGGTGACACGCGACAACCGGTCGATCGTAGGCTAGCGCCGGTTTAGATCGGTTCAGATCGGTTCGGGAAAAGGTCAGAGGCACGACCGACGTTGAGCGTCGCTGTCGAGCATTGTCGCAGGTGTTTAACCTTCGCGGGAACGGGCTCAGGTGTGTTGTTTCACCTGCAACTCTGGCTCGCCTCGCCTCTGAGGCGAGCACGCGCTCGTACGTACGCGATCTTCGCCAGCCGGTCGATAAATTCCCGTTTTTTCCGTTGCTTGCACCTCCCGCGCTTCCACCTGTAGCCGCCCATGTGTGCATCCAACACCACCACCATCATCATCCCGCGGGATCAGCTCTTTTCCCGTTTTTTTCCCCGGGCATGGCGAGCATTTTTCCAGCCAGAGGTAGGGCCGGGTTGCAGGAAAAGGACGCCGATTACAAGGATAATAAATTAACGCACACGACCTTATCGAGCCGTATAATTCATCACGGGCTTACGTGCGAGCTCGTAGGCCATGCATACGTGTGCGCCCCGACCATAGCCCGCCTGTGTGCGATCCCCGGTTTTGCACATTAACCTCGTAAAAGTCTAACTACGCTCGACCTCCACACCTGTACCGCGATCTGGCCACAACGCGATGTGAAAGTTCGGAGCACGGAAGAGACGGGAGAGACCCCGACGAGTACGTTCCTAGCCACGCTCGTTAACCGAGGCTTCGTTAGCGACGAACCCCCCGACCTGGATCTACGGATTCTCCTCGGATTAGGAGCTACGAATTCGCCGGCGAACCGGAGATCTCGGATTTCGGTGAACGACTCGAATAAAGTCAGGGATCTCGGAATAGTTTTCGGGAGATTCTCAGGTTAATGACGCTCCGAACCACTGGGCGGGAAGGTTCCCTGGCTTAGAATGTGGTGCGAAGACTCTTGCGTAATCGTCTTTGGCCTGCGAGGTTCGTAATAACTGATTCACAAAGAATTAAATTAGTTAATAAGTTGCGTAAAATTAAGTTTTTTCTACCATTAAAAGCGGACATTTTCTTTGCTGAACCTAATGTTAAAGCCAGTGAATATATTTTTCAGTTTTTATGCGACTGCAATCTTCATATCTAGAGATTATTAATTCTGTCATTGTATACTAACTGTAAGACTACTGTTAAAAAAAAAAAAATATTGTCAAGCCGAAATAAACCTATAATAGGTTTCAGTGGCTCAATAAAAATAAAAAATAAAAAGGTTCGTAATAAGTAGAATGCGGATCTCACGAGATTCTTGTTTAATTCTTATTTATTGAAATCACTGCAAAAAATGTTTACTTCGCTTGAATTGAAATCTGAACTTCCTCCGTTATATCAGTGAAGTGTTAGAAGTCGCACACCAGCATCGATTCTGATCTCCGATCAGCTGGAATGTTTGTTGCAACGTTAGAAAACGATTCCGAAAGGACACGAGTTACACTCGAAAATTTCAAGATCACAAACTGTACGATACGGGGCCGAGGATGCCTCGAATCTCAAGAAAAAGAAACTCTAGCAGCTGAAGAGAGCGAATGAACCGCAACAGGAAGTTCACGGCAGAGATAATCCAGAGCACGGTGAAAGGGTCAGACGAAAAAGCCGAGTAGTCAGCCATCGATTTTCCACAAAGAGATGCCTTTCTTGTAACGAGCCCAGGAAGCTAGCGGGCAATTCTACTTCGAAGATTCCCACGGAATTCCCGTGGAAGAAGCAATGCTCTCGCATCGCATCGCATCGCGTCGCGTCGCTCCGCTCGCGTCGCTCGCTCTCGGATCAGATAAATTTTACGGCACGCTTAATTTGAAAAGCGAGCTCAAGTTAACGAGATGTCTACATCGACCGAGAATCTCCACCTCGGCTTCTGAGAAGTTTTTTCTTTCCTTTCATCGCGAAGTTGCTTCGTTAGCCGCCGCGATCCCCCGGTAATTGCTCCGGGTTTCCGCGAAACAATCGACGAGGAAGTCGAACGCGCATCGGAACCGCTCGAAGTTGCGCAAACAATGCGTTTGATAACGTATCTAGGAACAGAGAGGGGCGGGGAGGTTCGTGGAGGAGAACGCATTATGCGAGAACCATAACGTAACGGAGAAACCGAACCGGAGACGAGGTTCATCTCGATCGGACGCGGACGGTTCGCAATAACGCCAAAGCGGTATCAAACGGTGACGTTGCGGAGGCTCGAGTGGGGAATAACGAGTGTCCCGGTCCAGCAATGGACAGCAACTGCCATTATCTCCAAAAGTAGAAGTAGCCCCCTGCTATATGCGCAATCGCCGCGTTCATTAAGCGTTTACTAAAATATCGATCGAACGCCGCGCGTGTACTCCATCGGTTTCCCCTCCGTCGAATAGGGGAAAGCAGCCGAATGCTGGTCACCTATATCCCACCCCATCGACAAATTCTTTATTATTTATTACGCTTAACCTCTAATCTGTTGTTTCCGTCGTACGATCGGCGTTTCACGGTAACCAGTTCTTTTTTGGCCCAGCTTGAATCAATGTTCAAGTAGGTTTGATCGAACCTAAAATTATTTAATCTCTAAAATCTCTAAAAATGAATTTTCCCATTGACGTAAGATGTCAATCTATAATTCGACCTGCATAGCTCCTGCAACGGACATACCAATTTTCCCCGAGGACCCAAAATTTCTTCAGCAGTGCTATAGCAACTTTTCCTTATCCGAACACGTCTCGAATTTCTTATTGGCTGATCTCGACCGGGTAAACCGGGTCCGCTCGGCGCGACAACCGGCGCTCGCGTTCCTTCTCATAATAGCTTCGTTAGAATTAATTAGACAGCTGTTTCCGCGGTTAATCGGGATCGATTACGCGATCTGGACTACGCGTTCGTGCCACCCGGTCGGATCGATTCGGTATCGGACGAATTTACGATAATGATTCGCGCGACCTCGGTATATCGAGGTGTCGGCGCAGCACGGCATTTCGTGCCTTTTCACGTTGCCGTTTAAGGGTGCGAAACGGAACAGCGAATTACATAACCGGGTGGTCTCGGGCCAACCTCGAGAGCCGAGTCGAGCGTTAACGAGGTGTGCAATATGGGCGAAGGGTAATTAATTAGCAGCCGGACAACGCGGCCTCGTCACCCCGGCGCGGAACACGATGCGGGCCGAGCGTTTTCTTAATAAGAGTTGTCGCGATATCTAGCCTGCTGGTAAATGGTGAGGGTACTCGCCTCTCAAACACAGCGGAAAGTACCTTCTCCAAGTTGAAAAATTATGGTTATAATACGATAAGGGGTTATAACCCTTTGCCGTACCATTTTCTTTGCAGTTACGGTGATTAGATCGTCTTTATCCCCAAATCTCTCGTAGAAGGGAAAAGAAAGTTTATGTTTTTCGTATGTCTACAATTATTTTAATGCTTCAACATTAATTACGAACGAATCAAATTTTATTTCATCTAAAAAGAAACGCGTAACATTCATTTTTGTTAGACTTTGTTCAAATCTTCGTGACGAGTTTGACTCGTTAAAATACGGCAAGGGCTAGTTTATTGAACTAATTCATGCTGGAGTGCTGAAAAAACATTTACAGCAAAATATAAAAAGTGACTTTACTATTTTATTAGCAGTTCCCATCGAATACGATTTCCTAAAGAATCTTTTTATACATGAGCTGGTGAACTAATCCTCGTGGCAGCTCGACAAAAATTCAACGAATTCGGACGATTTTTCGAAAAGTTATTTTATGTTGCGCGGAGACTTTTTCGACTGGGCGACTTCGATCGGAGAATAGTTTTAACCGCATTTGGGAGGCAAATGGTGTAGCATGCGAGTATGCGAGCCTAGCGAGCGTGTTCTGCCCTAGGGCAACTGAAGAGATCGAGGCCTTAATCGACTTCCTCCCGCGGTCCTGCGAGCATGATCTAATTTCGCGCGTACAATTACCAGCACCGGACGCGTGCTCGCTCCCACTGGAATAATTCTATGATCCGCGGCCGGACACCAGGCCGATTTATGTCGGCCCGGCCGATTCGTGTGTTTATGCTCACTTGTTACTTTGTAATTCTACCTGGCTGTTAGTGCCTCGCTCCTATGAGATCTTCTAAATAGAAACTAAGAACCTTCGGGTTCCCGAGACATTACTCATGCCGGACTGGCTATTAGGCTGGCGTGTAATGTATGTGGCTGTGTTAGGGACTAGAAGAATGAGGAATTGAATAATAGTTGGGAATCGAGGGTCATCAAATTCAATGTTCCAACCTGGCTGCGAGGCGTTCGAGGTCGTAAACTATGGTTCGTCCTAATCGTTGGATTTGCGAATTAACCCGCTGCATGTCGTGTCGGACTCGAGATGAAGATTTCGAATGAATCTCCGTTAGCAAGAACATTATTCATTTCTTTTCTCTCGGAATAAAATACTGTTTACCTATTCGCAGTATCTAATCTTCCAGATAGATGTGCATGCACGAAGATCATAAATTTCCTTTTTCCCCTGCGAAATTTTTAACGACGCAGTTCAAATAAATTTCATTCGGTGTAACTGCGAAAGAAATCGTGTGGTAAATGCGATAGCTATTCTCAAAGTGTAAAGATGTGGAAAATTTGGATGTTTCCGCCGCCAGAATTTTAGTTAAGACCGTTTCTATGCGAGTAAATGCGTATGCATCATTTATAGTCGCATTGTATCTCACTAGCTGCGCCACAGTTTATCCAGTTTCCCCCGAGAACATGGTTAAAATTCAGGATGCTTTGTAGTCTAAATGTTGATCAGACCCATTGTCCACCTACATGCAGAATTTCAAGCATTCGTTTAAACAACGTTTCGCGCTTATGCGCTCGTAGGATCAATATATTATATCGCAGGTGCTCATCCTGAAATTTTATTCAATATATCTGCAACCGAAATTACTTTACCAGATTAATGGACAAAGAAATGTAAAAATAAAATTAACACTTTCGTTCAACCTTCTTTAGGACTGTCAATAATTTCTATTCAGTTTGGCAACTGTTTCAGGAGCGTTTGTATACATTTTGAAGAAATGTTTTTTGGAAGCAGCGTCTAAATAAAAAAATCATGGTGTGAGCGAAAAACGGATACGAAGAGTCTAGAAATTTTGTCTCGAAAAGTTACGTGTCTGTGATGCAAAGCGGTTATGCAAGCATAATGTCGTTTCTCGAGGAAACGCTTCTATTTCCGTTTCGGCGGTTTCCGAGGACGTCCGAGACGTCGCGTCGCGGAAATTCAATTTCGTGGAAGGAGAGCACCGCGGTTGTAACAAAGAAGGAGCGACTAAGGTACCCGCTGGTTAGATCCGCGTTTCCTGGTTAAATCGCGGCACGAATAAGAGATCCCATTACACGCGGTGCATCAACAAATCACGGCAACCGATAATCCGTTCCGACCTTCGTCCGCAACCTGCGAGATTGTTGTTGGAGCGGCGCGAGCGGCTCCGCGCTGAAGCCGTATCTTCGAGCCGCGGAATACATTATCCCGAAGATTAGTGTGCGAACGATACAAGAAAAGGCATCTACAACACCAATGGGGGTCCAAGTGAACGCGCCGGGAACACATCCGCACACCTCCACGTGCTATGCACCGAGAACGGCTATTGCGTGAAATTTACGAGTCTACGTAACCCGAGTACGTTTGCACGCTTTTCGCCATTTCCGAAAAATTTTCGGTAAAGTAAGGTGGGGTAAATGCAGACTGATTTTTGTAAAGTTGGATTTTAATCTTATGTATTTTCAGTCTGGTATGTAAATACCTAACACTGTCGGTATCGAACGTTTTGCACAGTTATCACCGGTGAATTAATATTACGTAGGATTCGAATTTTTCTTGAAAATTTTCATTTGAACATTGTTTGATAGGATATTGTGCAAAATGTCAACTACTCTGCACTTTTCCCCGAAAATGGGGCGAACGCGTCATTAGAGTTAAAAATGCATTCAAACCTTTCGTTCATGTGCAACGAATAAAATGCTTTATTGCATTTTATTGCATTAAATTAGAAAAACACCTTTATTCATGGGCGACATCTATGTCGAATAGCTCGTATTAATTTATAGTACATTAATAAATACAAGCTACAGAAATTTCGCTCATATTACAATAAAAATAACCAATTTATGCACTTACTCGTTTACGAATTTACTCCATTCCACCTTATATGCAAAAGTAACAATTTATTCTATAAAAAAATTTCTTCTCGATGCTTCGACATTATATTGAGATACATTCAAAGTTTCGAGAAACTTAGTTTTCTGGTTCTCTAAAAGAAAAATGCTGAAGTAACACCTGCTTTTCAGTGGATTATGGAAAACTTTATTAGCTGTCGGTAGATACGCAGAATGTGTCTGACCAGTACTGGCTGATTCTACTTCTGCCGCTGTCACAAATTGTCGACAGTAGTACGGGTGGATATTTTTTAGAAATACAGCTAACGGATCGATTGAACTCTGAGCACTTCTTTCTTTGCTTTAATTATAGTCTCGGTTCACGAATTTTGAAACGAGTTTCGGCGCACGTAACTGTACTTTCATATAAAATGACGTAACGGCAATCACCGAACCGTGCTTTTGGAGAAATTTCAATCAAGGAAAATTCGGAGATGAACATTAAAGGATTGCGGAATTAGTCCGACCTCGTGTCGCTGTAACCCAATACGGTTCACGTGTTAGCCGCCGCTGTAGGAAATTTCGTCGGCGATTTCTCGCGAGTTTCACGAAGTATTACGAATTTCACCCGTGAAAGTTTGAAATTTCACTGGCGCCATTCAATTTCAGAATAGTTATTTCCCCGGTTAAACGTTTTCGAACCGGGAGGCATAGTTCGCCGATCACGGGACACCGAATAAAGCCCGTGTCTTTGGACGCTGTTCGAAGTGCAAGTTAAACAACTATTCATAAATATCATAAAGCGCCGTTAGCGCGAGCTGCACGCTGCGTCGCGAGCCTCCACACGACTATACGGTATAGTAAATACATGGCAAGTCGGCCATGTCAACAATAGGGCCGTGTGAAACATCGACGCCGATGATCCTCTTCTGCCGGAGCATAAAGTATCCCAGCGTCAAAGACACTGTCAACAGAAAGGTAGTTTATGGTGGATACACTTCCGGTATCGAGAATGTCTCCAGTTTATTTCTTCCTGCTGCTGTACTATTTTATTCCATGGCATCGATCCGTGGCATCGATGCAAATCTTCCCGAACCGGATAATAGCCTAATCGACGAACGAGTTTAACCCTCGGACAACGGACGATTTTTAATTAATAATTTCTAACCCGCCGTTAGTTAGGTGGGGTCTCACAGACCCCAGAGATTTTAGATCGATCGTAACATTGTAACAACGCGTAACAGCGAGACGGGCCTGAGTGTATTAAAAATTTAATTTCGTGGTTCTGCGTGTTTACTCTGAAAAATTACAAGCCTCTTAAGCAATACCTAACCTCATATTCATGAAAAAGGTATTTATATCTATGATACAATATATTATTTCGATGGGTCTGTGAGACCCCACCTTACCAACGCCGGGTTAAAAATTTACTTTCGACGATATCTCGTGTAGACACATTAGTCTTTCCGATATCCTCAACTAAACAGCTATTCAGTTAGTTTAATTGCCACAAATGGTGTACTTAAATGACAATTTGGATGTTCCCGGTCCAAAATGACTGCGGCACAAAACTCGGAGTGTTGATCACGATTATGGTTCTGGGTGTCGCTCAGATTTAGTAAATATGAAATGAACAAGATCAAATTATTTAGGGACACTCTGTATATCCAAAGTTATTAAACACCGGCTGTTGCATAATCGTTGCTGATAAACCGCGTCACGAGCAGCGATGTTGCTCGACGTTGTTTAACGTTCGTTTCTTTCTGTTTCGCGAGTTCGATCGAGCGATCAATAGAATCGCAGAGCAAGACCGCTCGACCGAGTTTATCGAGAATAGAATTTCGAGGCCGAGTCATCTAATCCGAGGTCGCGCGGCTAACCGAACAGTCGCGCGCGCTCGCGCAAGTATAGCGTAATTCATGATTGAATAAATGTCAAACATCGAGCGAAGGCGATTGATGGCGTGTCCCGGCGCACGGAAACCGCGACATGTCCCGACGCCGCGTTTACACATGAACCCCGGTCTTTAAACGGGCCCCGTATTACCATAATTCCACCACGTGGGTACAGGTGTGCTCTCGGTCCGTGAAATTGACTGGCGTTAAACCATCGCGGGACACGCGGAGCACCATATCTCGGGCAAACGCAATTTATGTTTACGGCAAATAAGACCGTCCGCGCCGGGCATTCCCTTAAATAACGCCGGGGCTGATGTTGTTATCATCGAAGACTGCGGCGACGTTACGGAATATCGTTCACACCGGGGATTACAAGCCGTTGCGATGCTAGATTTCATGCATGATTTTCTTAACGCGTTATCTGCCGGCGATTATTCTAATTGTTTGGTGTGCAACGATTGCCACTTCCATAACTGTAGTGTTAAGGGATATGATGTTTAGTGGAATAAATCAGTTTAGTGAAATAGGTAACTTTTAATATAATAACTTTATTCTAAAAGAGCTAATGGTAACAGCACCAGGTATATCCTGCCTAAACCGACTCTAGTGTCGAACTGAGCTCGCGACTCTTGTTTTGTTCGTCGCTCCGGCTGCCGATCGTCTTTTTGATCGTCGATCGTCACTTCGACGTGACGCACGCCACCCATTACAATGTTACAAAATTCTTGAGTTTTATTTTACAACATTTTGTCTTCAACATGTAGGTTCAAGCGGCGGTTTACAGTCCGTAAGTATAAGCGACCCTTGATGCGAAAAGAACAGGCGTGGTTATAGCCCGAAACCGACTTCTCCAGGCGTTAACGCGGACAGTAGGTCCCTGGAGAAGAATTATTTTGGGCAAGCAGATAACAGAGGGGCAGCCCGTTGGCTGTCCCGGGTGAGGTGTGTTTACGGTACCCCGGTTTTATCCTCACTCTTAACAAAAGAAATGAAAAAACAAAAGATATAAGCGATCCTTGTAGTAAGGGAAAAACGAAGACCGATGTCAGTCGCAAGTAGGGATTGCAATCCCGCGTCATTTCTTGGTCCCGCATTTCTCAAATAGGTGATGCGGGATTCCGCAAATTTTGCGGGACTATGCGTATAAACAAAATTTCGAATCGTTGTTTGAATCGTTGTTTCGCGGTTTTGCGCTCTTCACTTCTTCCGTTGCCGTGCCACTGGCAAAAGCGAAGAGTGCAGAACCGTGAAACAGCGTGCCACGTATTCGTTTGTCGATCTATTATTACAGTTCGCATTGTGCAAGTACAATGTTCAGTAAAGAACTGATGTGTGATAGTAAAAAAGAATACACCAGTAGAACTCTTTGGGATTATTTTGTGAAAAGTGATTCTGCTCAAACTGCCAAATTGCATTAAATTAAAGAAACCCCAATTACAAGTATCATTATTCAGAACGAATTCTTGTAACGAATCACAAGCACCACAAGTTGTCGATAATTACGAAAATGTTATACCAACAAAAAGAGCCAAGACAATTGACAGCTTTTTCGTTAAAGAAAATTCTATGGAGACAATGGTATCACGAATGGTTGCTACAGATGGTTTAACATTTAACGTTTTCTGCAAATCTGTAGACCTAAGAAATTTATTTATAAAATATGGTTTTAAACTTCCAACATCTCCGAATACAATAAGATCCATGGTTCTTACATTTGCAGATTCCGTAAAAATGGATATGAAAAGAAAATTCACTAAACTGCACAATGAAAACCAAAAATTTGCTTTAACATTTGATGAATGGACATCTCGAGAAAATAGGAGATACTTAAACATAAATGTACATTATCAAAATAAATATTTTAATCTCGGTTTGATTCGAATCCATGGTTCATGTACGGCAGAGGATTGCGTCAAGATGGTCGAGGAACGTTTAAAAAAGTTCGAATTAAATATAAAAGACGACATTATTGGCATAACAACAGATGGAGCGAATGTGATGGTACACCTTGCTATCAACAACTCTGTTATGCACACGGTATACAACTTGCTGTTATTGACGTTTTATACAAAAAAAATTCGGAGAAGTCATTAGTAGAACCATGCTTACGATGCAATATGTCCGACACTGACGATGAAGACAACGAAGTTGTAGACGGAGAAACATCTTTATCGGTAACTACAAAATTTTCATCTGCAGAAGTGGTTCCAAATTACAAAGATCTTATTGCGAAAGTGAGAAAGGCTGTGAAGATTTTTAAAAAGTCACCAACAAAAAATGATATTTATTTGCAGAAGTATGTGCAAGAAGAACTGAGAAAAAATCTAGAATTAATTGTAGATTGCAAGACTCGTTGGAATAGTTTACCGAGTATGGTGGAACGATTTCACAACTTAAGATTATGCGTAAGCAAGACTTTAATCGACATATATATATATATATATATAGAATCGGAAATATATTTCACCGATGAAGAGTGGTCCAAAATAAATGACTTGAAGTTATGTCTGGAACCAATTAAGGTGGGACTTGAAGTAATCTACAGAAGAGATTCAACTCTGATCACCGTAGAAACAACTTTTAAATTTATTTTGGAAAAATTAGATAAACAGTCTGCTCTTCTTAGCACTGATTTAGCCACAGCACTCCGTAAACGGATACGACAACGTCGTACCGACTTAACTGGAATATTGGTATATTTGCAAAATTCGAGTAAATATGAAAATGAATGTAAAAGAAATGCCTATACACAAATGCATATACGTATATGTATATTTCAATTACAGTTTGTTTTCCAAAGAGAGATTTATTTTAATTTAAATTTATGTAGATTTAGATATTGTTTGTATTTTGTTAATAAATTTTGACTACCATGATTAAAGATGAATATCTCATTAAGTAAAATTGGTATCTGTATTAAATATATATTAGATTGAAGAACTAAATCTTTAGTCCCGCGGGATTGAAAATGGCGAAATGTGAAATGTGAAATCGTCACATTTTTTAAAGAAACCATTTTACTGTATTTTAGTCATAAAGCTATATGTGCTCAACTATCTATATCTTTAACACTGTACACGCGGTATTGTAGGATTCCACTACATTAATAAAGTCTAACGTTAATAGTTATTAAATTAAGAAGAGATCACTATAGAGATCAACATAGAGGTTCCACCACCTTTTCAGAAACTGTGGGTAATGTGTCTAATCGATACAGGAAACGAACGACGGTTAATCAAGCTGTACAGTATCAATTCTACAGTACTTTCCCGAAGGTTGTTGCTCGGACACGCTGTTACGAGGAAAGAAATTAGCAAGCTTGTAAACGGAGGTGGATGTCCGGTCCATCTGACCGTGGTCGGAGCCATAAGTTCAAGAGTTAAATGTCGAACCTCGTTGGAAGGGAAGAAAGTGGCAGAGGGTGGGGCATGGAACGAGCAAACATCTGCCGATCGGCGAGGGTCGATCGATCACAATTGCACAATCGATAACTGTAAATGTCTCGGACCTTTTCGATTATTCCCTCCCCTGCGGCTTTCTGTTACGGTCGTCCAGTAATCGCATCTACAACGTTCGCTATCGGCCGATTCGATCGACGGAGTCAAAACTGCGGAGGTTGAGGGAGGAAGAACAAGGACGAGGAAGAGGACGAAGAGGAGGGATCGAGAGAAATAATAACGGGAATAATAATCGACGGATCGTCCGGGCGAGCCCTCTCGATCCCCGGGACACCCGATACGACGACACGGGGTACGTAGGCCGCGTTAAATGAACTTATCTTCGGGCAGGGTTCGTGTAAATTAAGTCGGCTCTAAATTAGAGCCGAGAAAGTCGTATAAATTCCGGCCGCCGCGCCGGTGAGAAAGTCGAGAAGAAAAACGGGGGTGTGCCGAGGGGAGGCGCGGGGAACGGGACGAGGGATTTCCTTACGAAGGCTCACCGCGCTGGTACAACGGTATCCCTTTCATTGCATCCTCCATTATACGGTGCTTATAGCACGTAATCTCGGTCGCATCTCTGATTTCAATCTGGCCGCTTACAACGCACCGGGACCGCGCGGACGCGCGCCCAGCCGATCTACAAATCAACCCCGTTTCTTTCACTCCCCCGCACGGTGGTTCAGACCTTTCGAAAGTACTGAAAATCACGGATCGAAAGAGTTATAGAACATATTCATAGCCTCTACAGTAATGTGTCCCGACGTCTGTGAAAAATTTGACACCGAAATGTCACCCGCATCGTCTACCGACACCATTCCTCGATCTGTTCCCGCTAGCGTCGAACGTAGAAAGGAAAAACAAAAATTGATGGAACTTCTTTGTCTTTGATTATTTCTCTGTGACACCTACAGGAACATATTTCTCACACTTTTCCGACTAAATCGTCCATTGTACAAGCAGATATATTCCGAATTGCATCATGTTTGGGCTCATTTGAAATAGAAAAATGTCAGAAATATGTTGGTGAAAGATTCATAAAGTTATAATTCGAAATGAAAAATTGAGGTCTATGCGTTGGCTGAAAACTTAGCTGAAGCGCATGCGGTGTTCCGATGATGAATCGATACGATAAAATAATGGTGAGTTCTTCGCTAGATTCTAGCAATTGTTCAACGCTTCTGGAAGTCGGTGTAAGTGTCCGGCGACTTATGTGTGCTCAAGGGGTTGCGCAATCTGTCGGTCGAGTTATACGAGAGCCGCCCGGGGGTACGTCTCGTGTACAAGGCGAATGTGTGGAAACGACCGGGCTTAAAGCTGCTCGGCGTTGACAGATATCGTCGTCCAGGACTGGCGAAAACGTCGAACCCGGTGTCGACTTGTCACAGGACGTTCGATCGTATCGTATTTTCGCGGTGAGAGCCATGGGAGCCGGAGGATCGACGGCGAAAGCGTTTTTCGAGCGAGAAATTGCGATTTAGTAAAAAGAAACATGTACGAAGCGACTCGCTAAACTTTCTGGATTTAACCCATAAATTACCAGTTACGCTATCTGTCCTTTCATCTCAAATCAATTTTCATCAATATTGGACTTCCCGGGAAGAACTTTCAAAAACGAATGTGTTCTATTTGATCAATTTTCTTTATTCTTTAGTTTATGAAGTTAATCGACTCGGCAAATGAGTGGCTGAAATATGTAGGTATTTTATATTATATGCAAAGGGGTTGTAAACACGTCCCACATTATACAGAGAAAACATTGTTGTTTGAAATTCCTCGCAGCAAGGTATGTGGAACACGAAGCTGCTGGAGCAACGACTTCCGCAATTACGGCGGACTATACTTCAATGAGTCATTTTTTACAAAAGCGTATATCCTCGAGAAAGTCTCAAGATTAAATTACAAGGATTTCTTGGGCCATTGTAGGAAAACGATAAAAGGGGATGGGAACTGTAGGGAATTAACAGAGAGATTGTTTTCCTTGTTTAAGCGCTTGCTTGAGAATTAAAGAGATTAGGGAAAGGGTTCTTACAATGCTAAATGCGAGGGTACTCTGTTTAATGCCCGGAGATAGCATCTACTATTCATTAGCACGAGTCGCATGCCGGATAAATTAGATATACAGTATACAAGTGACAAGTTCGAAATTTTAATAATTAATGAGAGGGGGGTTATTTCAATGCTAAAACGGTGTTCTGTTGGCGGTCAGGATAACAACCTGCGATAAGACGTGCAACTCATTAATGCTGAGAGATTAATTTTATACGTGCGTTTGTTAAAATGAGTTTACGAAAGTGTAATTTACATAAATGTTTGAAATTAGAGAATAGAAATTTTCTGAGCAAGGTATAGTTCGTTCACTTCGGGTGTATCATTTATCTCCATTAGTTAAAGTTTACGGGCTCGGATCAAACCAGTCTGCCCTTAAAAAAATATATATCTCGCAGTATCGGTAGCATTAATTAACTGCGGATTATAAACTAGATGCGATCTAGCCGCGTGTCTCGCAAAAGACAAATATTAGCAACGCTACGACCGGTATAAAGTAACTACAAATTATACATTAGGTCCGATCTACAAGCCAGTTTGAATTAGACATTCCGCTGTGTTCACGAGAGTTAGACTTGTGTACGAAAGGGTTTTAGCAATTTCTCGATTCCGTGGTCCCCGCGATAAATTCCAGGTAGCAAATAGCGAACAAGCGTTATCCGGATTATGACAGGATCCCGTCTGTACCCCACGTTCCAGCGAACAATCGGCCATTCGTTATCGTTGACAGTGCCACCTCGGTCCCTCTGACATCGATTACAAGACGACAATTATCGCTGCGCGAGGCCGTAAATATGCCAAAGATACAGCAAACGATTATCCCCGCGTGGCCATAGCATAACGTGGGAAGCTCGCGGTGATACCTGAGATTGCGCCGGGCCTCGATTATTGCCTTTTACGGGAAATAAAGCTAGCGCCGCAACCTTGAGCGTTATATACACGCCGCTTGTGCAATATGATTATCGCGCGGTGCGCAGCGCGGAGTGCAGCCACGGTGCATTGTGTCGGGCGGCGCGTGAAAAAATCCGTGAAGGACACCGGCACTCCACTTCGCTCTGAAACGTAATCAAAACGCAAGCCTTTCTTTGTCTAGGCCGGGATAGACGTGCGTCAGAGTTCACGGAATCCTCGAGCCTTCGCTCCACCCCGATTAGGCTAAGTCTTATCGTCCCGCGAATCCGCAATTCTGCACGTTTCTGCGAGACAAGTCGAACCTAAACGAAGACAACATCAGGAACGTCCTCCTCATCTTTAAATCCCTCGCGATCTATATGAACTCTCCTAACGTCTAATATGTTATAACGTCTAATAAGTGTAAACCATGGTATCGCTAATGATGACCTCGTTGTTAATGCGACCACGTTGAAGTAAACTGCACATAAATAAATGATAATAAGTCTGAAGATTGTCCACATTTAGAGAGCCCTTCAGTTTCATAAAGAATAATTGAAAACCATTCGGAATGTCTTTGGAAGAAGTCTGCCTAAAAATTCTGGAACGACTTACTGAATTCGTCAAGTCGTCTGCTAGAACCTTTTCCAAGAAGCGTACCCCGATTACGGTTTACCCGACAATTTCAATCGAGAGTCATTCCGCGATCACTTTTCTCGGCGCGGCGTGTCACCGACATGGAAAACCTAAGTGACGCCGAGAAGACATCGACTTTCCGAGCAAATTACTGCGTCGAGCTCGTCGGAGATCGCTCTGAAGGGTGATGTCTGGAGATCCTTGTGTAACCAAGCTATTTTAGAATCGCAAGACGCACTTCGAGATCCGAAGTTCGAGTGAGATGTTCCTGGGGTGGTTTGAGTAGCTTAAGTGGATCGAACAACGCCTCGAGAAATGTCAGTCTTCGGAGTAGCTAATCCTGGTATCCAATCAGACATAGCTTTTTCTGCTGAATAGTCTAAAAAGGAAACTTCGCCTCTTGTTGACGCTTCCGCGAATTTCGCCAGTTCCCGTAGGTTTCTGGATGCTGCAGATTGAAGAAGAAGTCCAAGTGGCAACGTTAGACAAATTGCGAAGCGAGTTTCAAAGAAATGGCAGTAACCGAAGGATCCCGGCACCGAGGTATACCAGTACGGAATTAAGACGCCGGCACAAAGACGGTTGAGATATTCCAGGGCGAGCTGTGTTCACTGTTGAAGAGAACGGGCACGGAAAATTTCTTGGGATATATCAGGCAAAGTCGAATAAATTTTATCCGTCTGCCAACACGCCGAGCGCAAAGCTTGGTAAATGGATACGGTCGACTAACGAGCGGTTTGGAGGTAGGCAATCAGCACTCGCCGGACTGCGACAATTAATTAATTTCATCGGCCGCGGCCGTTGCATTGGGGATTGCAATATTTAGCCGTTTATGGGTAATCATATACACAGCGCGTGTCTCGTGGGAGTCACGGACCGTCGATCTGGACGTTTCGTTCCCAGGGAAGTCGACGGAGTTGCAAAATTGAAGCTACGCTCAAAATTATGGGAACCGGCTCCCTTGGAAATTATCGGACCGTTCTACTCTTTGCTAATTCAAATTCGCGTGGGGACCGCCGCTGCAGTTCGATCATTTCGCTCGCTCAACTCCTGCAAATTCCTTCTCCCTATTAAAACATTCGAGAGTAGAAAGTTTTGAAATTGTATTAAACAGTGGAGGAACTTTCGGAACAAACATTCTTGCGAGAGCATTTTCATTATCGCTGTCAAAGGTATGAAATTAAAAATTATTTCGCCCATGTAGACTTCCAGCGTTGCAAGTCCACGAAAGTTTCCAATTTTAATCGGCAAGAGATGTTCAAAGACCGTTCGAACGAAACAACGAACAGTCCGTCGAACATTCGAAAGACAACGGTGGCTGTAGAAGCAGCTCTCGCGCCGCAGTAAATCATCGGACGCGTTTCCCTGGGCATTAACGGCGGCCGGCGTTCATTAAATTCCGGACTTTACACGTTAACGACAGAACGCGGCGGTCATTTCTCGCGTACGATGATTCCATTTAATGTGTTATTGCGGCGCTGGACGATCGTTCGAGACGCGAAGTGGCGAATTAATTCGCGGCGGTCCGAATCTCCTTTTATCCTCTCGACGTTCGCGAATTCATTCGTCTCGAAGCGGTTTCTGCGGAGGACTGGTGGGGATCATCGGTGGGAATCTCGGGGAGAAACGATCGGTTTTATTCTTAATTGGTATCAATTTACCGTCAAACGGGACGAACGCACCTTGAAAATATGAATTCCTGCGCGGCGTTCCGGGGGCCGGTTACCGGGAACACTCGACGTGTATAGAGCGGCGCGATTCCCTAGACACGATTTGTCAATCCAACGTCCATTACATCAGCCGAGGGAGACAGTTTACGATCGTGACGAATGCGATCGCGCAAAAGAAAAGTACAGACGGGATTGCGGCGAGAGCTTGCGCAGGTCCTCGGGAAAGGATCGAGGGGATCGAGGCTCGATCTCCGTGGCTCGCGAGTGCCTCACCACCCGACGGATCTATCGCTCTTATTCACGGCAAAACAGAAAAGCCGTTTATAGAAATATTCCCTCGAACACTTTTTCCAGAGAGAGAACCGATATCCCCGACGTCCTACGATCACTCCCGTCCCCGGCGTCGTCGTCGTGGGCTCTCGCGCTTCGTTTGTCTTTCGGTCGCGATGATTGCGCCCGAACAATGGATCCATTATCTAAACGCTTGTTTTCTTGCGGGACGGTTACCTTCCCACGAACCACGAGCTGTCCATCATTCCGGCTCGTCTTTTTCCTAGCGCCAGCTCGCTCTTTTCGGTTATCCGTCCTCCTCGGAGGATCCCACTGATAGGATTCACTCGAGCAGGCGACGAAATCTAATTGAGACGGACGGTTTGGTAATCGAGATGTTGGAGCGCTGGACCTGACGAGACCATGTGTCCGATCGTGGAAGACAATCTCGAATTTTGACGGGTACAAAGTGTGGAAGCGTGCTCGAGGATGGAAACTGCAGGGGTCTATCCCGCGGAGCTAGAAAATTAGCCGATCTTTATTGAAACTCGATGGCGCGGGCTGCGATCTCGCAGAGTAATTTTATTCGCCGTACTATGGACTTCGCTGGGTCCTTAAAATATTATAAATCTTGTTCACCAAAGTCTCTCGATTGCTTTACCACAGAAATTGAATTTTTTGAACGTTCATCTTCCTCGCTTACGAGACCGTTGTCTCCATTTTTGAGTATTTTACACGCGAGAGAGTCACAGAACTCTCCGGAACAGTTTATGCTCGGAACGAGCGCGTCCTAAGATTGAATTCCGCAACTTCGCCAAACAATTCTCCGACCCATGATCGTTGCGGGGAAGCTTAGAGCTTGCATTGTTTTGTCTCCAAGCACGTCTATATCGCCCAGTGACGCTCCGAGACATCCGAACGAGGTACTACGGTCGCGAGCGAATTTCCATGGGTTTTCCCGAGGTCTTCCTCATGGTGCGAAGTTGTGGTGGCACGGGCCGCGCCTCTGGCCGCGTTAACAATGGGCACGAGTTATTATATTCGTCGCTGCTACCGTATACGATCGGCCGACGAATCCGATGGACAATCCCGATAACATTTAAGGATTAACTCTCTGCCAGCCCGAAGCGAGCGAACACGCTCTTCCTAGGAGCGTCGTTCGAGGATTTAAAATCCTTCTGTTCGTCTTCAAGGACTGTGGAGCGCGGTAGAACGTCCGCGGCCGTTCTCCACTCACTCGCCGCGAAGAAAATCGAGCGGATACATCTCCCCATTTTCATCCCAGAAGCCATTCCCATATATCATTGCCTGGCGGCGACGCGGCCGCCTTGTGTACACGTTGCGTTCCCTGTTTTGAAACGTTCGTTCCTCTCCTGCTGCCTTTTGCCTCGCTGCCACACGAAACGATGGGGCTTTCTGCATATCAACGAGCTATTGGCAAATCGACCAACAACCAGGAGAGAGAGAGGGAGAACAGGAGAACGAGACCGTGGACCGAACACCGCGATCCGAGACCGACGAGATCGGCCAGCCGCCGCGCCGCCGCGTTTCGGGGCAAAAATCGAGAGCTCTGCGACGGAGAGCCTCTCCCGCTCTCTTTCCGCGCGCGATTACCTTTCACGAGGTGTCCGAGAGCCTGGCGAACAACCACGAACAACGTGGGGTAATTTTCTGTCGGAGCCGGACACTCCAGCGCTCGCTTTACCGTTTTTATCCGCTCACTTTCCGCCGCGAACTCGTCCGAGACACCCAAAACTGACCAAACCGTTCGCCGTTTGTGCTCTTGCCTCGAAGGAATCGAAAATTTCATGTTATTTAAAGCTGTTCTTTGGTATCTTAACACATTATCTGCCGGCGAATAATTTTTGAAAGTGGCCCATGCGTAAAGATTCTTTAGTGGACGCCTCAACAGCAACAGCTACTTCGATCGTGAGCCAATATCGTAATCTAGTCATTTTGGTTGAGATTATTGTGTAAAATACGGTTTTTAACATTTTCCAGTCTAACCCGATAAAAGTTGGGGAAATAAAGGAATCGGAGCCACAGAAAAGAAATAAAAGAATTAAGCGAAGCTGTTCATAGCATTTACCCGAGTCTCCATTGTTTCGCGTGGACTGGAATAACGAAAAGAATTGTCTAGGGGGCCGGGAGGTCCCTTGCAGTGAATAAACCAGGAAAACGAAGGGAAAGGGTCGTTGCCGACGACTGTGTAGTTGAGTATCACTGCGAGTGCTCCACTTTCCGTCTCTCTTCAGCCGCCTTCGCGTGGTCGGCTCCTCCAGTAGATTACGTATGGACACGCATATACCAGCAGGGATGGTAATGAGCCCTGGCTCGGCTCGGCTTGGCTCGGCTCTTAAAGAGACTCTCACTTCAGACCGCAATTTTTCTATCGCGCTGCGTGGCGAATACGATGAGATACGAATAATGAAGCAACGATGCCGCGGAACAATGGACCTCCGTAAGCATTTATAGAGCTTCAAACACCGACAAAAGAACGTAATTTCTCGCAATTTGTCTAGGCGCTGTTCCGTATGATCTACATACATCAAAGATTTCATGCTGGTGTTAGACGCGCGAACCGAGATTCTCTGAGAACAGCCTCGGCGCATCCTTGCTGTTAAACGTCCTTATCAGCTGTTAAACGTTCAATTTTTATGGTTAAACGAGAAAATAATTGCAAAAATTCTTTACTTGCTTTACAGTGTCAGACTTGTGTCGGAAAGGCAGAATCTACTAAATACATTGTTCATTTCTTTTGAACTAAAATCAAATTCTATGTTCGTGTCACCAGTATTTCAACATTCTTTTTATTCTAGGGAATTATGAATGACCAAGAAGTTGTAATAATGTGATTGCGGATAAATTCGCGAATGATTCTTCTTTGTCCGAACTTTATTCGAAGGCGTGCAATTGGCTGCTCAGAGACTTTTCAGTCTCGGAAGCGACAGACAAGCCGCTCGTACGCTTTCGTATTTGCATCTGTAACGTGACCATAGCTGTTCGATCCGATTTCGCAAGCCTGAAGAACACTTTTGCTCCATTGATTTCATTCGCGGCTGGTACCAATGGTCCGCCCGCATGGATTGGTACTTTCGAACCGAGTCTCCGTGAGAATTCATAGAATAGGCCCTCGTGCCGGACACATCGAGCCACGATGCTTTACAACATTCGGTAAACTTTTGATCGGGGATGGTGAATATGCATAAGCCGAGTTTGCATGCACCTCGATCGGGTTTCGCAATTAATTTAATGCATCTATCCGATTGGAAATTGAACGGTGTTCGGTTTTCGTCATCGAAGGACTCGAGGAAACTTCCATCGATAATAAATTACGAAATAGTATTTTAATTGGAATATTCTCTGAAATCGATATAACATTTCATCGTTAAAAGTTCTAATTAAAGTATGATTCAATTTTTCACGGATGAATTAATCTCCAAAAATCTGCTGAGAACATAGAGTATCCAAAACGTTTTGTTGCCATCGGTAGCGTCCGAGGTTGATTAAGCTTTTTCATCCTCTGAAACAAGATGATTGCTCACACCCACTCGTTCATAAAAATGGCTACGTAAGCGAAGCTTATATAAAAATTGTCGAATAAAGTAGGTTCTTTCGAGCATGACAAGATACATATTTTCTCATCGTAATAGAAATAATGATGGACCGTCACCAATAAATTCTGCGAGTCCATGACCGCACCGGTCGCGGAAAAGAATCGATGACGTAACGATGGCGTGGCGAAGAGACTCGTCGGTCTCGGAGCCGCGGGACTAGCCCCGACTATTATGCAAATTGATGTTAATTAAAATCAAACAGACATCCTCCGCGTTCGCCGTGGTCTCGGGGCACGGCCGCTGTGTTCGCACGTGCACGGCAAGACTCTTGTAAAAGCCGCTGCCTCGGGACAGTCATTGGCCGTCATCGAAAGTAAGCGTCGTCTTAATTTGTTCGAGCGATGTCGCGGACCAAAAACGGGGCAGCCAGGTGATTGTAACATCCGCGTCGCCTCCGTGAACGCGGACTGCTCTATTCCGCTTCTGCAGTCTTTCCTACCAGCAAACAATCACCGAACCTTCGAAACTGGATGAATTTTCATTCGCACAACGAAAACTACCGAACAGTCTCATCTTATCTAATCTCGTGGGAAAATTTTTACGATATTTTCAGAGAGATCCAAGAGCGACAGTTCATGTTTTATCGCTGCCAATAGAAAGCCTGAAGTCGTCTTGTGCATCAGCCTCGAATGTTTCCAGCGGTCGTATCGTCTTAATTGCTGTTTAAAACACGAAACGCATCTGCGAATCCGTGTTTCTTTTACTGGGAGGGTAATGATCGGCTCGTCTAATGAAATTCTGCTTATTCATCGATCATGCCGGGATCCCGTGGATCGTTCCAGGATGAATTTAAAAGGCGCAGGTGATCTCCCTGCTAGCCGTTCTCCGGTTGTCTCTGTTCCTGTCGTTAGAGGAAAGGTGAAGGAAGAGGGGTGTAGAGGGGAAAAATCGACGTGGCAATCTACATACATCGCGGGGTCACATTAGAAGTAACGAGAAAGCGGGTCGGGAGCCACGAGCAATTTACGAGCAATAAGCGAGGCCCCCAGATCTCCTGGAAGAGCGGAGAGACGTCGTTAGGATTGGAATATGCACGGCCACGACCTCGGGTGAGCCCGCCTAGGTTCACCTTTCCTCGACAACTTCTCGTCCGTGGCTCGACCCACTCTCCTCAAGTGCACCTTCACCGATACACGTGCACCGACTCCGCTCGACTTCTTCAGAGGAAGAGGATGCAACGTAATCCACCGTTGTTCGCGTAGGAGTCGATGTAGACGCTGGAGACAAAAGACCTCGTGCGGTACGATGCGATTAATGCGCGATGCATCGCCACGGAATCTTTGTACCTGTCCCCGGCTGCGTCGGGAAACGATTATGTATTTATACCGGGTGATCCCGAATTCCCGGGGCTGCGCTCGAACTCGTTCTCCGGCTTGAAATGTTAGCATCTACGGTAGACAAAAATTGGAGTACGGTAGAACCTCGCTGGTTGCACGAAAGAAGTAACCAACGTTAACAAAAGCTGTGCAGAAACGCACGTTCAACCCTCGTGTCCGCGTCTAAAATTTTCTACAACGTCCAATAAAATCGCAGTCGTTCGAATTATTAGTGGTTGCAGAATATTTCTATTCAATTTTGCTGGTTGTCCTGTTTCGAGGAGCGAAGCCGTATCACAAGAATATGTCCGAACCGAAGGAGTGCATTTAGAATCCGAATCTTCGGGGAGCGAAAGAGCGTGAATGTTTCCTGTTTCCTCGAATGAATCCATAAGAATGTGCATTGGTCCTTGGATCGGTAGCCCGTGGATCGTCTCGGAAACACTTTAGCCACGACTGCCATTTCGAGCGTGCATCTCGGCGCTGTCTCTCGGTTCGAGCCCCTCTCGTCGCATCGGCAAAAGCGAATCGGAGAATTATAAGAAGCCGGATCGGCGCGGCGGGCCTCCGAACGGCGACCTCATTGATACACGATGCACCGGAGTTCCTCGTCCGATAAAAGATGCACCGTGCACCGTAGAAGCGCAGCGTTGACCGCGGACGGAGCGGTATCCGTGGAACGGCGACATGGAAATAGTCGCGATAAATCGCTCGCCACGAACTATTCCATTATAAAGGAGCATGCCCCGGGTAACATAGCCGCTCGCGACCGTTGCCTTTGTGCAACGGCGCACCTACCTGTACGTGCATCGGCTGCCGACAGAGCCGGCTTACGACTAACGACAATCGGCTCCGAGGATTTCCCTGAAACCCCTACGCGAATCTTGATGTATATCTCGACGGGGACCGCTTCCTTGAATGAATTTCCTGCGCGGGCTCGCGACAGGGAAAAGGAGGAACGAAGAGGAGAGGAGAGGACAGCCCCTCCGGGGCTCTCTCTACACCGTTTCCCAATTCCGCGGGAGTTTTATGGCGACGATTCGCGCCTCGTTCCGAGAAAGATTCTCTCGGAAGAGCGGCTAAATATGCGTTGAATTTGCTTGGGAATGAGGGAACGATGCACGCCGCTCTTTCTACCGGGACCGTGGAAATGCACTCACGAGACCGCACGATCTATCTTCCAGTTGGAATTGCAGTGGAACTTCAATGAAGTTTTGGCACGGCAGGACTTTATCTCCTATTCGTAAAGTAGTCTGGTCTCGAGACCTTCTCGAACACATGCACTTTACCAAGTCTGTTCGTTCACATTTGTTCCACACTTTTGCAATTTAATCTGTTCCTCGATGTCGAATTTACAAGGTGGAACAAATTGATACGGTGAAGCGATGGGCAATTGAATCGGCAAAATTATAAACATCGTGTGTGACGATGATAGGGAATGTTCTTCGAACGAGAATCCCTTACTAAATAAGATTGTTCGCATATACTTTGACGCAAACGACGATGCACAGGGGTCCCTCCCCTTCGAACGCACCCCTGCGGCGTCATCTGATGAATCACGAGGAATCCAAGGATGTTCGTTCGACCTCGAGAGCCGATCCCTGATCGAGGAACGTAGAACCCGATCGCGTAATTAATGCCCGTGCATCAATTCACGCTAAGCGCTCATGAATCTGACTGTTCCTCATCAGGGAGCGATCGGCGCAGCAGAGGAAGGGTCCAGGAGGGGTCCGGGACTGTTCGAGACTGTTCGTAGCGTGCATCCACCCGCTGGAAAAAATGAAACGTTGTCTAAATCACGTAGAGGGGAACCGGTACCCGGTGCAGCTTCGCCGACGTTCCCCACGGACCTTGTGCTGCGCGTACGCGACTCGGCCGCGAGAAATTAATAGCCCGATATTAATTCTTACCGATTCCACCGCGAAATCACCGGTTACTTGATTCCATCAATCCTGCGGGACTAATAACAGGCGGTACCGCTGAGGTGGTTGCGGGCGTATGCGCCGTTGCACGCTATAGTGCTCGCTACCTTGTTTTAAACCGTGAACATATCACTTTTCTGGTTTGCGTTTCTTTGAGTTGATGTTTAGGTTTCTTGTTACGTGATCGACCAGGGAAAATACCAATCTTGCGACGAAGAGAATTATTTTGTCAAATATCATATCGGAATGCATGATCCAACCCAGAAGATACTCTAGAACGATACAGAACATTCCCTATATTTGTACTCCACGGAATTAGTCTCATCGACCGACCACGAGCGTGAACATAATGGGAACCGGGTAGCAGCGAGAGTATCTGAATAAACACTCCGTCGATGTACCATCGGGAAATGATCGAGTCAACCGAGGCTTTAATTGCCCGATCGTTTAACCTGTCTTCGGCAAGCAACGGCGGAACACCGGTAATTTCGAGTTGCCGACACGCCTAACCAGCTTGTACCCTGTTGCTCGTGTCAATCGCGTCGAAGACGCGTCGCTGATTGCAACGGTGTTCGCCTAATCGCGCGCCTGGTAATAACGGCCGGGTCCACTCGTTTAATATTATCGCTGGCTCGCCGACGATAAATATCAGTTAGCCGGGTCCGGGACCCGCCGCCTCGGTTTTCAGTGTAAATGCAAAATCGCGCGTAATTTATGCTGGCAAGCAACACGCCTCGCTGGCCGAACCCCCGCGGCGAACTTGCAACGGCTTCATAAAGCGCGCGTCTGCACGGGCCGCAACCGCAGACGTGCCACCGCCATTGCCAACCACTCGCTTACACGTAGCAAATAATGCTAACTGTCGGGTCCGACTGTTTAGAGTTCGTTAATTCGTTTTGCCATACCGACGCCGAACCGCTCGACTCCATCGCTAGGCTGATTTTCCACTCGCGAGGGGTGAAATTCGCCCCCTTGTACATTCTCGATCACTTTTGTGAAAGAAACGTTTGCTGATATCGAATAACTTGTGGTACTTTTTAAAATATAGATCTGGATCTTCTGTAACCCTCGTATGAACCGTTTGTAGTAGAAATGGTGGAAGTTAACACTAGATTGCCTAAGGAAGTCATTTTGACTGCTTTTCAATTTCAATTAGAAAAACAATTATGTATATAATTACACAGCTTCTTAGAATTTTGTGACTTTTTGTACAACATATAAATGCGTTTATTAATCATTGTGGTTGCCTCCCCCTCCTTCATTTCCGGTATATATACAGGGTGCGGCACCTAAAACAGGTCACCTGAATAAATCGCTTGCTTTTGAAGATAGAAAAAGAAGGATCAGACCAAACTTACTTGATATCGAGGGGCTCGTAATCTGATGTCATTAATTTTTTTATAGGTGGAGACGTCAAGGAGATACGAAGGTCAACTCTGTTTTTTTAAATGGAACGGTATGGTTTTTTATTTACATTCTGATAGTGTATTTTAAGACGAATACAATGACCTATTACGAAGGTCATTCAAGGTCACGCAAGGTCAACTGCAATAGAAAATAAAATGTCTAATTATAAGTCACGATGGTAAATAATGATTAACGAAAAGAATATTTCTTCGACAGTTGGAAAGCTGTTAAATTTTCATGTTTTTTTGAAAACCGTCTGCTAGAATGATTTTGCTACGTGGTTGATTCGATGAAACAGTTTGCAGAAACAAATTTCGAGATCCGTTAACAGGGTGCAGGTCTCGCAAGCAATGAATTGCAGATAACGTTGCGAACATGCTCGCTAATCGACTTAAAAGTCGAAAGGAAGCGAACGGGAAGATTGAACGGATCGATTCGGTTTTCTAAGTGATCCCGAGAGCGATGAATAATCGTAGACACGATATTAATGCGAACCGTGGGAGGGTTGATTCAAGTTTGTTGCTCGGCCCCGATATCGATGGCGCGGCCGTAGCGGGCATTACTCTAATTGATTCCCAATTTCCACTATTCCGGGGAATGATAAATTGGGCATAATAGCGTGCATTTTCCTTGAATATACGCAATCATAGTTCGCGGTCGGTAATGGTCAATTACCGGGGAACGCTGGAAAGGTTCGGAGCGGTTCGGAACACCAAATTGAGTGCCTATTGATCAAGAGGCCTTTCCATTGCTCTCGATGCCTGCCACTGAATGAAATACTCACTGCGTGTCTAAGTGGAAGACTAATTGCGCGTGTTGTGGACAGGTGGAACCGTCATTCGTCCCGCACGGGACGCTAATGAGCGCTTCGAACGGAAATTTAGAGCGACCCGCGAATTTCCTTTGCCGAACCGACGACCATCCTCCACGATGCTCGCCGTCACGATTCGCCTAACCGTTTTCTCACGATGAAAATGCCACGGTTCCGGTCCGTACCGCCTCTATCGTTTGAAAATACAAAACGGTACGTAAACGAGCGATTAACGTGAATTTTCTTGAAATTTAATGAAATTGCCAAAGGAACGAGGACCAACTTCGACGAATTAATGTCTGAGGATGTAATAATTTCCAATTCGAAGTTCGTACGAGACAGAAAAATTGGATTCGATAAAAGTCTAACAACAGTTCGTGTACGAAATTGTTCATGTTCGCGCTGTTATTCCGACAATGCGAACCGGAAGACAGGAGGAAGAGATGGAGCCGTTGAAGGGTTCCGTTATTTTCTAGGTCTAGCGGATCCCAAAGAAACGGTATAATGGAACCTGCTGGTCGGCGGACCTAATAACCTCGTATTGATTTGATCGACAACGATTTCCCACAATAACGCGAACAATGCGCGGCACCGGGTTGGAGCCGATAATTTTCTGGCCTTATCTCGATCCCGACGCGGCGTGGTGGAAAAATCACGCAACCACCGAACGACCCACGTTCGAACTGGACCGGCTGCCATATTTAGCGATCCACCACGTGGAGGCGTTATTGGCTGCGACCGTAGTTCCTGTTTTCACGTTACCGCGTCTGCCAGAGCTCGATCCGTCCCCATTACCGGTTGTGTATTTCCACGCGTACGATTGTTCGATGCTGCAGCCGCACGTGAGAACCACGCTAGGTTCACAAATTCCTTGCAACGACCCGCTAACGAGGGAACAATGGGTCCGGGACGCGAGCCCGCTAATAATCGCCGACGAGTCTGTTAGAGCTCTTCAGCACCCTGGCGGATATAATAATTTCACCGGCTAAAACCGAACCCTGCAACAATTCACTGGGTCATATGCGATCCTGAGCTAATTACTCGAATGCGAAGCTTTCTCTAGACTAAATTTTTCCAGTAAAAATTTGTACTGCCATGTGAAAATGTAATTAAAAATACGATTTTAAACATTTCTGGTCTTCGATACCTCGCTATGTACTAATAAATATGCCCGATCAATATGTTTCAATGGTAACTTTACTTTACTTGAAAATATTACAAGAATTTTACGTACATTTATTATTGCAGTTAATTTAAACTTTCAGTATCAGTCATTTCAGGAAGTCAATTCAGTTTATCGAAGTAGAACCACGGATAATATACGTCTCAAACCTCGCAGGCAGAATATGCCTGTCATATTGGTTTCAAAGTGCGTCTGACAATAGACACTCAGCTTTCCCTTGCACTTTGACCTATCTCTCTCCTACAATTCGCTCCTCCCTCGCAATCTAATCGTTGAGGTCAATCATAGTATACCGAACACTGGTGAAATTTTTCACGCGTGCATTATGTTTTCAGGCGTTATTGTTCTCGTGTTTCAATAAAAATTTACCAAGGAAACCCTGTGAATTCTAAGTCCTTTAGTGTTTCACTCACCGCGTGACGTCTCTTTCACACACTTCGTCATCTTCAGGGTAGACTTACCTGTAACAAAGAAAATGCACATTAATGTCAACATTACTCAAATCAAAAACAGAATCTTATTTCATACTCCCAAAACCCAAGAAGTCGTCAGATTCTCCAAATATTCTTTTACTAATTCCAGTATAAATAGATCGAATAAAGTTGGTTTCGTCTTGAAAAATTGTTTCTAGAGTCCCTCGACAGTCTCCGAAGGCTTCTAGGACCACCCAAGTTTGACTCTGAGGTTGAAGAATTTCAAAGAATTATAATCTAGACAAGAAAAATGAAAAGGCTTCGAGTTTCCCATGGCGAGCACAGCGAGACGAGTTATCGGAACCGACGGCGATTATGGTCGGCTAGTTATATCTATATCGACGATTATAATCGGTCCTCCATCGCGGGCTCCTCGCCTCGTTAGCGGCGAGCATATCGTCTTAACCAACGAGGTGTTTCCTTACTGCCTACCATCCAGATAGAGAATCTTCTTGTTCGGTCACTTGTTCTTCGCCGATTACATCGGTATGTAAATTTATCGTCGGTACGTGTGCGCAACTGGCCCTTTTTTCCCCTCTCCAGGTTTTCTCGTTACGTGTGCGCCGCACGGACGCGACGATTACGCTGTCTCGTATTTGACTGTGACGTACGAGCGATTATGCGAACGGTCGCCTCGCTTCGGAACAAGCCGAAAGTGAAATCGAATCGGCCGAGCCCCCATGTTAGGAACACCTCGCGTTTTCGGTCATCCCCCGGGCTCGTTCGCCACTTTGCAATCGCTGCACCGGCAGAACGCTAAATAACACTGTAAGATTATAAGTAAAATCATCGAATATAATAGCGTGTTCTCCGACGTCGATTAAAATTGTAAACCGGCTGCAGAAAATATAAACACGATCAGAAATTCTCAGAGTCGATTAAGAGTATGCTAATGACAGGAATTACCTGGAAACTGATCATTACGAATAAATAGCCAGTTATTAGAATCGGATTCGGAGAAATTGCAAGAGATCAGAGGCTCGTTTAGCGACATTACGACAATTTGGATGGTCTTATGTGTTCGAGAGACGCGTTTAGACCGCACCGTGGATTTCCATAAGGAGCGAAGGACGCGGTACAGAACCGATAGGCAACCGAGGGGACAAAAAAATGGCGAAATACCCGGTGTTCCGGTATAATCGTCGATTCGATCGTTGGTACGCGACACGTTTGCAGTTCCCCGAGGCCGCAAACCGAAGAATCCGAGGTACGAGCGATCCGGCCTAGGCCGACTTTCCCTTTTCCGGAAGATCGAGGCTATCGAGCTATCCGCTCGCTGTCCATCCTCATAATAGGCAGGATCATTTATTAAAGCGTTGATTCACTTCGTGGATCGAGTAATCGGCCGTGAGCGGAGCTCTATAACGTTTTCCTCTACGTGGATGCGCATTGAATACGCTCGAATAGCCCTATCCCGGATTGCTTCCGCGTCCTTTTCCTTCGGAATAAACGACGAACTATGCAGACGGTTTGTCTCGTCGACTTGCGAACGGTTCTCCGCTACTTTTCATTCGCTACACGATGACGGATACTTTTCTAATTACCAGAGTACACAAAAATGCATTTTCACAGGACATTTAAATTTGATTCGACATTCTGTTCAGAAGCACTGTCCAGGGAATTGTTACGCTGATACATTGTGAGTTACATTGATCGGAATTAATAAGAGAATCTGATGGGGATAATTAGTGAGCCTTTTGTTATTTATTTCTGTTCGAATGAGAGGCTTTCTGCGGCGCTGCAGCTTGCAGGTAGACCAATAACACGCCGTATAATTGGCAAGTTCTTCAGAATCCGTATTCACAGGGGAGGTTTTTCTGCGTGGCTGGGGCCCCGATTAAAATTCATGCAGCCCCGGTAAGGCTCACCGAGGGCCCGGTCTCCCACGATACGTGCCGGCCAGGTATTTCGTCCTGGTTCCCGAACGCAGGCCCGCGCGAATCAATTATCATAATTAATGGGGGGGCTGACCCGCGAACTCGCGCGTTTGCACGCACGTATACATACATATATCGCCGGGCCAGCATCCTTCACCGGTGAATAACAAATCTCTATTCGTGCCGCGCGCGGACGATGACTATTCGTCGGCTTAATTAATCGATCGAGTGTATTAATCGGGACGATTATATGGGCGCAATTACGCCGCGTCGATGTCTACGTAATGGGCCATCCTCGCGGAGTCAATCATCCTCGGCGAGTTTCTCCCGGCGATTTCGTGGCCGGCTGTAGCATATGCCGGACTTACGCTTGTTAAAAATCGCGGCGGATATCGTCGCCGATTAACGAACAATGTACCGACATTATCCCGTAAGTGATATTCTAATTAGCCGGGACTCCCGCCGAGCCAATTTTCGAGAAACCTCCGCACGATCGAACCGGCCTCGTAATGGACGAAAGTGGACGACATTATTTCGCGAAGATCCGCGAACGCGCTTGAATGAATTGTCATTGCGCATTTGCATATGTATACAATCTCATAATTTAAATCAGAATACCTTTCCCATGAATGGACCAAACGACTTCAGTTTTTCTGACAAGCTACCTGGATCGGTTTACTCGGAAAAATTTGGTTGAGTAAAAATTACGAGAAGAATAGTAAAATATTTTTTTTTTGTACAACATGATCGTCGGTGAAAAATTTTGAAGGGGAAGGGTTCAAGGGTGGAATAAAATGGTAGGAAATAGTACGAACGCCAGTCTCAGAGACTCCTCCGGTTCCTCATTAATTAGGAAACACACTCAACTGCGGGGAAACATAAGAAAAGCGCGATTAGGGTCCCGGCAACCGTCTACATCCATCATCGGCCGTCATTTCTCTCTCTCGACTCGCTGTCGGGAAAAATTACAACGAAGCCGGGGGTTGCTGGTAGATTGGCGTTTTACACCACGGACTTTATACTCCCGCGAAGTACTAAGTCACTGCGAAGGTAATTAACTTAATTACCGCTCGATACCGTGGACGAGCCACGGCCTCGCGGTTCCACCGCGCGATTTACGCCGCCGTCGCTCGTTATGCAAATGAATTTTGCAAGTTGTTTCGCTGCTTTAAACACCTCCGCTGAATAATTGTCCACTAGGAAGCGGCCGTTCGATTTTTGCCCAGGACATCGAGCCTAAATGCCAGAGCTCTCCGCCGTGTGCAGTTAATTATTTTCTACGAGGCCGCCGCGAGGTGTCGCTCAATTTTCACCGGAGTAAAATGCTTCTGCGAGTAAAGATACGCTCGAATGAATTATCAGATAATAAATTAGGATCTTCACAGCGTTCCGGTGACTATCGCTTTTTGTAAAACCATAAAATTAAAGACCCGGGCGAAAATTAGCAATCACCAGTCTCGGGCTGCGCAGAGGCGATTTGCCTCACGTTGCGACGGGAATCGATGTCTTGATCATTTTTCGAGGGGTAGCCGCAGAAGTAATTAACATGTTGCGCTCGCTGAACGATCCTCCGAGTCGAGTGGATATCCGAAGAGAATTTTACGGTGTCCACGATCTTCCAAGCAGAAGAATTTACGATGCTGCTAGACGCTTTCGAGAAAACGTCGGCGCGAGCGCATCCGCGCCAACAATTCGCGGAGACTCTAATTTGCGAAGTTCAGCGTAGCATCTTTCAGCACAGTGGGTTTGTTATACTCCTTTCGAGCATTTTCTTGAAGTATAACATCTGAGATACGTGTCTCAACAATTGTATATGCTTCCATTTAAAGAAATGATTTCTTGATAACGTGTTAACTCTTTCAAATTTGACACATATACATGGAATATGTATATGTATAACAGACTCTGTATAAGACTTGTGTATCCGAGTTTGCGAGAGGTTTATAATTTTCAATAATAGTGCATGAAACACCAACGATATGAACTTAGCAGAGGCTGAATGACAGGTGCTTTCGCCATCAATATGCGCATTCACATCTGTACTTCTCGTAACTGTTCGCGATATCCCGCAGCTTGTTATCTGCCACGCCGGAGAATCGCTCGCGAAAAATTGGCGTCGAAGCTCGATTAGCTCGAGTTTGCAAAATAATTAACAACGATACCTTACCGCGTCTCGCGTCGGAAAATAAATGCGGGAGATCTAATTGTAAGGTCCGACAATCCTAATGGCCGCGTCTGCGTCGTTAAATTGCCGCGGGCACGCAACGGGCGAACGTTAATGAACCGATTGCCGGTAAACCGTGTAATTTTCCGGCTGGAGTTGTTCGTTCGTGCGGCCGCAACATAGTCGTGTTGAAATATCTGCCGTGAGGCGCATCCTCTGGCCAGGAATTCGAAAAGCTAACCGATCCGCGCGGCTCGACGAACGCGCATCATCCGTGTAATGCATCCACGCGGCGCATTCGACGCAGGTGCAGCGCAGGCGCCTCTCGCGCGATCGCTATGCCACGCCGCCGCGTCGATCGATCGGGACGTGGTTCGGTTATTAGCGATTATTATTCATCAACGTGAAAGTTGCTTGCCTTTGCCACGGGGCGTGGCGTGGGAGTTTCATCGCCAGATGATACGTAAATAGCCGCGCGACGGGAATTTCACGGATCGCCGTTGTTTGCTCCCCGCGGAGACGATTCTCGATCCTCGATTATTCGATCCTGGCGACTCGATCCTCGGTCGTTAAGAATCTTCCTCGTAAAACATTCCATAAACAGAGACGAGATCGCCATGCAGCTTGACGCTAAACCAGAGCTTCAAAATTTACGGAATTTAAGGCTCTTTCAAGATTATTTGTCTTCGAGACGTTGCCGAGGAAACTCTTTTATGCATCGGGTAGTTAGACCGTGTGTTTACAATGTTCATGTAGCGGACATCGGTGCGAGATGTTCATAACTTTTCTAATTTAGACTCCAGCTGCATAAGAATTTTGTACTTGTCCACATGGACTGAATTTACGAGCAGCAAGGTATTCTTGCTGTACGTTCCTCTGATTTTAAATGTTCATTACTAAATCTAAGCGTACTTTATACTTTATCGTGTTTCTTATTGACGCGTAAATCTCCGATACAATTTCTTTTAATGTACAAATTAAGGGATTACGCTTCTTCGTCGTATGCGAAATTTCATAATTTCATTGAACACGGAAGGTGATTAACTATTCGATCAGCTAATAGAAAATGTTAAATAAGACATTTTTATACGACCGGAATTATGATCTAGGAAAGATCGAACAGCCAATGAAAAATATTGTTCTGTCTGCGCGCTGAGGGGAGAATGATTTCTGACGATGGTAATTCCGCCGGGTCAGTAGCTCGTAAATAAATGGACGTTTCAACCCGATCATATTTACGAGTCTCGGATCGCGTCTAATTATAACGTTCAATGGGCAGAACTCCATCGGTTCCCAACGAAGGACTTTCTGTCGGTTTGACGGGGGCGTTGACACCCACACTGAAATGGACAATGAAATGCACAACAGAGATCATCGGTTTCCACGCCCAGACGGATATCTTGGGTTTGCTCTTCCTTTTGTCTCGGGGCCACGCAAGCGTGGCCAATTAAACGGTGCTCGCGAATTATATGCAAATACGCTTTTCCTTGTGCATACTATGAGATCAACGGATCGTGTACGATCGATCGCATAGTCTCAGCCCTCGGAGCTACATTAAAATATACCAAATTCGGTAACGTTCAACGCAATTTTATTTTGAACTAGCTGTACCCGGCCACGCGTTGCTGTGGCTCGGTGTGATTAAATGGAAAAGAAAGAAAAGAGCTAACTTCACAATGCTTTAACTTCACAATGCTTGTGGGTATACGATATTTATTCTGTGAAAACACGCGCGTATTCGAATGCAACGTTGTGTCAGAATTTCGAAGCAATCGGTGAAAAACTTTCGAAGATTTAAGATTTTGAACAAACGAACATTTACATTTTTATTTATATTGATCGATCGAGGCCAGTTATGAAGAACACGAGGTTTGATTTTATCCCTGGCTCCTAAAAAATGTAAATTTACATAAACTTTGTGCAACGAGAGAAACAGTTGAGGAAAGACGGTAACAAAACGTTGGGATTGAGATCCACAGATGATCCGTGCGAAAGTTGGTAGCGATCCTTGATCAGGAAGCATGTTGCCGAGATCGGTGACGGAATAGGTGTTACTTTTGCACCGACGTATATCACTAATACGACGTTAATTGCGGCCGGTCGATTGTCCCTCTTAATGAGCGCATCGTTTCCGCGACTCGCATAGGCCGGTGCACCAATTACGATTGTCTCCGGCCGGTGAGTAACTGATTTAGAAGGATTTATCTTTAATTAGTTCGATTCAAACCGTGAGTTGCATTACGCTCGATGGAAACGAGGAGCGAATCGAAGGAAGTCTTTCTACGGGAACGGTTAGTTAGGTTCGTATACGGAAATGGCGTCGGAATCGACGATAAAATAACAATACGCGAACTTCACGCAATCGTACTTGATTAAAAAAGAGAACATGATGCAACAGATGCAACACAGTAAATTCGATCGAACTCGTATAAAATGATAGCCTCAAATATTTTGAAAATCATGAAACGCGTACAAATTTTTCACTTACCCCAGACATAATAAGCTGCAGATTTTACACATTCATGATAAAAATAAAGCAGCGAATAGATTAAAATAATTTAAGAAATCAATTTCTCTTTGGCTCCGGTGCATCGTAATCGTTTTTATTTTACATTTTCCACGAACCATCCGCAATCTATTAAATTTAGTCTTCATTCCTCGTTATTGAATTACTACTATTTCACTGTCGACTTTATGGAATCGTAATTGTATCGTAATTATATGACCCTATCGGGTTGACGCATCTCCAAACACTTAACAATAAAAACAAACGGCGATAAACTCGTGCACGAAACAATCGCGAGGCACTCGGCGGTGCCCGGTTTCTGTAAAAAATAATACCCGGCGAGATAAGCGATATTCAATCTCGCTGTTTATTGCTTCATAATTTCTTCGCCGCGGCCGAGATTATCCATGTCTTACTTCCGCCGCAATTAAGTTCAACGAACCCCGGCCGCGGAGCGCGTAAGTACATAAATGGTACGTCTCTTTCATTTTTTATCTTAATACCGTCGAACGAAAAATAAAAAAGAAAAGAGAAACACACCGGCGGAACATCCCGCTCGAAATAAAAGGTAAGAGACCGCACCGCGTAAATCTCGTGGATTTCTTAGTACTGTTCTGCCTTTTACGGCGCGCCGGATCCCCAAATTTCAGCGATGCTTTATGCCACCGCTTTCTACGAGAGGCTCCAACCTCCTTTAATCCAGCCCACCTCGTCCTTTGTAGGCGTCACGCCGGTTTCCCGGCGCTCAATAATTTCAGCTTTAATACTGAATTAATGCACGGTATTTATACGAGCGTGGCGCGCGTCCACTGATTTATGTCTTCAGTGAGCAGAGCCTATGGGGGCTTGTCAAGACATGAACTTCATCCTCTAGGACTCGGTTACAGGATCCACGAAAATTATGGAATACGATTCTCCATTTTCGAGACGCTAGAAAACGATCTGGCGAAGATCCCTTCAAACAAGAATTACGAAAAACCCTTTTCTCCATCCAGTGTAAAACATGTCGGTAGTAAAAGCAAATCTGTGACTCGTACAAATTCGTGGAATACGATCAAACACGTGTATTAACGATTTATGCACTGGTAGCCTATTAACGAGGTCTTCATAATTGTGCTGCAAATTATTAGATTGGTATCAAAAATTAGTCATGGGCCATAGACAGAAAATTGCGAGGAACAAAGATCTTTCGTGGGTCCAGATTCGACGCGGGATTTCTCGCGAAAATCGGCCGATTTTAGGGGCGTGGTGTGTTTGTTCTGCACCGGAACGTTGCCACGTCGTGCACGCAAGATTTACGTAACGCCGCATGTCGCCGGCAACACGTATAGTAACTATCCCGGTGCATTAGTGGTTCACTTAGCTGGGTTACGTATTGCGGCGCGAAGCCGGCGAGCGTGGAGCGCCGTCGGCGAACAACTCGCACGTACCGGGACGATTAATATGCGGCACGATACGTGATATCGCCGCTCTTCTATACGTGCCAACACGTGTTACAGCGAGGAAAAATCGGACCCAGCCGCATCCATACCCCCTTTATTCTATATTCAAGCGGATACATCATCCCGGCCGATTAATATACAACCGATTCTCACGAGCTTTTCATGCTGTTGCAACGCCGCGAGCTGGCACAACGTTGACGCAACATGGAAAGCTACCAGCTACTGTTGGAAATTGATGTTATCACCGGGAATCGTGAGGACTCGCCGCTCCACGATAAGACACGACGCTCCTGCAAACTTCGGACCAGTGAAAATCGCTGTTCTCCTTCTGCAGAGCGGTGATGGATTCACTTACCCTTTATAAAACCGAGATGGGAGTTACTAAATTTGTTTCGCTCGCACAACGTTGCCATGCGATCTATGCTCCGAGTATTATCGAAGAAGACTGCCAAAGTCGTCATGGCCGTCCGATGCACGAAAAGTTAAGCAAAATGAAATTGTCTGTATCGATTACAGGAAAGAGGAGAATAAATATTGGATGCATCAGCGTCGAACTCCCCGTGTAATTAAGTTTCTCGGTTGTCCGACGTGTTCGAGCACTAATGGACAACCATATTTACGTACACTATTTGTTCTCGCCGGGATAAGTGTGGGAAAACTGGTAACGCGGCTGGAAACTCGCGATGAAGTCGTTTGCGGATGACGAAGCGCTCGTTTCACATGTTTGAGACTTTAATTCGGCGTACTAAAATATTGACACAGCTAATTGCTGAGGGAATGCTTATAAACTGTGGAAATTAGTGTTTCATGGTCCCAGAATTGTTTGGAGTCTCCAGAGCCATCCTGAAATCCTTGTCTCGTCCAATTTTCAACAGAATAAATTTCTGTCTTTCGTATAGACGTTCTCCGAGATATAAAATTTATTTCAATCGATACAACGAATGTTTAACCGAAAGCAACTCTCAGGTACGAAAGTATAAAATCTATTCAAAGAGAGAAGTGGAAGTTCGTCAGTAAAACGAATGGAGTAGCATAGAACAAGTTAAACCGCAAACGGAATATAATATTTCGCATAAAAGCGAATGAAAGCAATTTTAGCGGAAACAAGGGAGGTCGAAAGAAAAGTGTGCACGTTTTAAAGAGCCCGAAGTGGAGACGAGAAACCAGATGCGAGATAGATAAAGCAACGGACGAGAGAGAAGGCGAGGAAGTCTGGGACGGGCTCGGAGCCGATGCAAAACTTTCGCGCAACGTCGTTGGACGCGCAAGATCGTAAGTCGGGGTCAAGGGGTTAACCTAGTCTGCATGCACGCATCTAGGCGAGCTGAACGAGGCTTAGGCTGGATGGGTATCATCGCTTTTGCCTTTTACAGCCGCTCCAACGCGTATACATAAAACCACCGACACCAGTTGTACGGCCCCGAGCGCCACCAATTTTCAAGTAGCTTTATCGTTCTCCCGGCGGGTTGCCTGAAACGATTCGAGAATGATCTTGCCGATGCTGTTCAGGGGCGTAGATGGTTTCCCGAAACTCGAGACCTTACAAACGGACCCTAAACCGCCACTATACTCGCGCTAATTCACTGAATTCCAACTGGCGACCTTCGCTTTACTTCCTTCGTCTATCCACGTATTATAATACGAGCACGTTTAAAATACTTTACATACAAAATATATTCACTTCGTCGAGACAGTTCATTTTGAAGTACGACCAAAGGCAAAATGAGAAACCTACCAGAAATTCATTGCAGTTCGTCTTTTATTGTATTTTATACTCTAATGTGTAAAAGCAAACATTCCGCAGTCCTGGTGTCGCGTCGTCACAATTGTAAAGAAAACATCGCTTGCGGATACTCGAAATTGAAATTGCTGTTGTTGCTTGTTCCCTGTAAATGATTCTCAACGATGTTTCTACGACGAGCAATATACAAAAGAACGGATAGTTGGATAAAAGGCTAATGTTGTTGAGTTTAACAGGATTGCTTAATCTTCGGTGTTAGTTTGCGGGGGATTGACTCGTCCAACGTCAGCCTGTTTGTTCTCCGCGGAATATAATAGCCTAACATCGCTATCTCGCGCACGATATTCCATGCCCATCCCTGTTCGTATCGCTCTGGAGCAGGCTCTCCAAACGAAATGAGCGATCTAAAACCATTTAACGGATCAAGCTCGCGTGTGGGTGTCTGGTGCTTCCCGTCGCTCGTATCCACAAAACCGTAATTTCATCTCGTCGTTTCTCCGAACGTGAAAAGGTTTCACGAGGCCATCAAACGGGACGTGGAGGCAATCTCGTGCGACAGCCAATCGCGGCCTGATAACTTATAAATTAGGCGTGGGACACGACGAAGAAAACCCAAGGCGTTTATTCTTTAGAAAATTGGCACTTGGAAATTGTTGAAAAATTTTTGTGCATTTCCCAAAACGTTTCTTACTATTTATGCATTCGCAATACATCAAAATCATTAACACTGGTCAGACGCAGCTTCACACGTTAATCTTGGTTTGTTGAAATCAATAGCGAAAGCAATAAAATCGTTTAATCGCCTCGAATTTTTCTCCAGGAATGCGAATTTGCATAAAGCTATGCAATTTAGCGATTGCTCAATGTAGAACCAACAGTAAACCAGTGTCGAGGAACATAACGAGATGCAATAAGCTCATGATTTTTCTTACCGATGCTAGTAATTATCGGCCATTATTGCAGCAGAGGAGCAATATAACAACGGTGTAATTATTTAATATACATGCGTAAAAAGGACATAAAGATAAATCGGCAGCGAGGTAACACCTCGGGAAATGTTGTAAAGTAGGAATAATTTCTTGGTTTTATTGGTGTTTGCGTTATTAACGCGGTAGATTAGTATTGTAATTATGATAAAAGTGAATACCACTGGCGCGGCCTTTAGTCGTTGGATAACGCGAAGAGGAGATAGCGATGGACTAGTATCGACGTATCGCCTAACGAAGCAACGTAAACTCAGTTTCCTTGGTAATTGCTCTATTACTGCAGTGAACGTGCACAATAATGCAAAAGTAAACTTTACATCGTCCTCTAGTGATCGAATAACGTGCGTGGAGGGTGAGCATGCGAACAAGTATCGAGGCAGAACAAAACAGAATATTGTAGTCCCGAGATTGCCTCTCACCGTGTTCCGCCAGGGACGTAAAATCGTCGGATATCACGGTCGAATCATTAAACTGGGAAAATCTGCAGAAGGAAACGCTCGGGTTCGCTCGAATGGAGAGATTACGTGCCGTCTCCGTACCGGCGCGGCGCGACTTCTAATATCCACTTTTAGCGCGGCCCCGTCGTCGGTCTCCCTTCCACTTTCTCCGGCGGCTGTTTTCCACGAGGCGCTTAACAATAATATGTGCTGGGGCCGCTTTATTGCCCCGGTGCGCTTGTGCTAACGAGCGGCGGCCTCTGCGCGCCACGGCGAGCGCGTCCTTTCTTTTGCCATCGGCCAAGCGAGCTTGATCGGCACGGGAATCTTTTTAGCCTCGCGGAAACGAGAAAGGGAGGCGAGAAGGAATAACCGTGGAAATTTCAAGGAATGCCGGCATAGGCCACGCGAGACACCGCGGCCGACTCCTTTCCTGGAAACGGAGCCATCGATTCTGCCACCGTTTTCAACCCGACCTCTTCGAAATAAGCAATTAAGCCTGAAATCGCGAATCTCGGTATCGAAGGTACGTCCAGCTCATTCTACAGTGGCTGGTGACGATTTCCGGACGTACGAAAAAAGAAAATTTTGTGTCTGAAATCTAAAAAAAAATCTAATTTCTACAAAGTCCCGTAATCAATTTAAGACCATATCTTCTCCGCTAAATTTTTACGAGCACTCGAACGTGCAGTACACGCCATTTAACCGTCACAATTAAACTCCTCGCAGTTTTAACTGTGCGGGGACTCAATCAAAAGTCGATTCCAGAAACCGTAAATTGGCTGAACGTCCGCAATCCACGAGATAACGATCCATCGAATCGGCAGCATCGGCGACAAACTACCAACTTTTACGAGCTCCGGGGAAACTACGAAAGAGGCGAGTCTTTAAACTGCCCTCGGGGTGTCGTGAAAACTCTTTCGGGACGACGGGGGGAGAGGTAACGGAGTGCGGAATATTAATATAATCGGTAGTTAGCGGGGCAATTAACTGGCAATGTCCGATAAATAAGACGTCCTTTGGTCGAGCATACGTGTTACGGGTGCAGTTAAAGCGAACCGGTTCACGGTGCCTCTCGTGTTTGGGGAAGGCCGCGGGTGTTTTTCGGGGCCCGCGAACGATCGCCCGTCGTGAGGGCCCCCTTAAAAACGGATCCCCCCTTATTATGTTTACTGGCGCAATGCTTAACGCGCATCCGATGCCATGCCCGCGCTTTACTTACGACAAGACCGAATTTATAGTCGTAAACGACCGGACGAGAAATTTGTTTTTACTTCGACTCGATCCCCCGTACCTTTAACGACCTGGTTTGGGGCTGTGGGCCCTGCGGGGGCGGGGCGGCCAACTTCGGAGACCGCATGATTCATTGGTACATAGCGCAGCATTCTTCCTCCTAAAGGGCCCTATTCTATATGGTATATGCATCTACTATGGTATATGCTGTACTCGTATCGTCCCTGGAAGGTGAAAACAATTCTCGTAATTAATAATACATTTTGGAGAGGTAGGTGGTAGGTCACACCAACATGAAACACCCTGTATATCAGAGTTGGGCATTTTTGTCTTAATTGAGATAAGACGAAGGCATGAAAGGGAGGTTGGTGGGGGAAGCAGGCATTTGAGGGGCCCGTAACGTTTCCATCACTGCTGTATACCAAAGGTTCGTAAACCTCTCACGAGTTTAACGAAAATCAACGGCGTTCTACAGGGTGTCTCAAAATTCCTTCAATATCCGGAAATGGGAGGTACGTGAGATCATTTGAAACAACATTTTCCTTTGCAAAATTGGCGTCCGCGGCTTCGTTAAGGAGTTATTAACGAAAAACACGGACCAATTAGAGCGCGGCTACAGCGAACGGAGTCCGGACTCGACGACAGGTTCCGCTTAGCGTGGCCTTCGCCGCACAGTGGGCTGGATCGAAAAATTTACTGACATCTTGTTATAACTCTTGAAACATAAGAGATATCGGGATGAAATTTGCACTAAAATTCATTAAAACAATAGTTAATTTTAACTGCAGACAAATACAATTTTTTAAATTTTGTTAAACAATAATTTTTAGCTAATTTTCATTGATATTTTTTATTAAAATAAAATTGTTTAAGTATAATCTTTCAAACTATTTTTGACTTAACGAATATGGATTTTATATTTACATTTCATACATGTAATTATTACATTCAACAAATATTGTCAGATATAAAATGTAATATAATTAACTTACCACTTTATCTGCATAGATGATTAAATTAACAATTCTACTGCTTCAGGATGTAAAGTTTTCACCATTTTTTTAACTGACTTGATCCTTAACATTGAAAGCAACGGATCGGAAGTTAACGGTAGTCTGTAAAATATGTCGTTATTTGTATTTGTTCTCGAAGTTTTCCTACTATTTCTGCTCCTAAATTTCTTGAAATCTTTGTATCGAGTTTCTTGTGCTTCTTCGCTAAGTTGGTCAATTGGTACTAAGGCATATTTTATAATATCTGCGCTATGCATGAGCAGTTTGTGTACAGAAGCTGGCATATAGTACCACCCATAATTTCTAACGTAACGTTCCGCTGTATCTAATGTATACTTTCGTAATTTTTCGTGGTTTATTTTATGTGGACAGGAAATGATCTGTAAAATCACGTGAAACCTTTTAATCGATGGTACATCGATTCCTGTTATTTCCGCCGAGATTTCCGGATTTTGAAAAAACCGTCTAGCGGTATTCCCATCGTTCGACGATCCCCACCCTTGCTTAACATAATCAACGAGTAGTCCAGTTATTTCTTTAAATTTTCTTTGAATTTCATTTTTCCTTTCTTTCTGAATTTTTTTTGTATCCGGTGTGTTAACAATCCATTTTTTAAATGGTAAATTGTAATGAACTGTGTAATAAACACTCCATGCACCGAATCCATGCACGAAGCGAGGAAATGCCAAAAGAATAATTGGTTTTACTGCACGATTTAACTGTTTATTTCTAAACAGTTCGCTAGAAGAGTCTCTTAATTGTTAACTACGATTCAACAACGGATATACTTACCGAAAAACAGTGATACTCGCTAAGTAAAAACTAAGAAACCATTGGTCAAGTTATATTATTACCGTTCGTTATATTTTTAACAATAAAATTAATAGATTCATTATATTATTGTTAAAAATTACATACTTCTTTTAGGTAGGTACGAACGTTTAATGCAATTGCAAAAATATTCATATTTCGATGGTATTTAATTACTTACGTATTACTATATGCGAGTTGCTATACTCCAGGTGACGCGTCCCGATAACTTTAAACGATCATAATTTCTGAAGTCGGATCGGGTCGGACGTGATTTTTGTGGGGATACGTAGAGGAAGGTCTACCGAAAATGATCTAATTTGTCCAACGAGGTCCAATTAGGTCCATTAAAAGATGTACCTTGCAAAATTTAAGAAAGTATATAGATTTTATTCGTTTCGTTAAACATTAATTTTTAATAGATTGCGAGCAAACATCCTCAACTAACAGCGTTAATTGTTACCCCAAAGGACTGTTTTTCGTTTGCACAAAAGAGCCAGAAGAAATATTAAATAGGGTAATCAGGACACCTCGATGAAAAGAAGCAATTTTTCGCTGAAAAATACTGCACCCAAATGTCTATCTTTGTGAATTTATATTAACTATAGTTTTTGTGGACAAACATTAATTTTTTCAGCTTCGATGTTGATGGACATTTAGGAAGCAATACACATTTATTAGAAATCAATGCAAGGCCTGTTTTTTCGTGAAGTGTCACTAAATTTTTCGATCCAGCCCACTGTGCGCCGTTGGCCGAGCCAGAATAAATCCGCTGTAGTCTCGTTCCGATTGGTCCGTGTTTTTCGTTAATAACTTTTAACCAATTTACGCCATTTCTGCAAAGGAAAATGTTGTTTCGAATGATCTCCGGAACCTCCCATTTCCGGAATTTGAAGGAATTTTGAGACACCCCGTATAGTTATGTTGTGAAGTGTGCTTCCCAGTTGAAATTTACGACGATTTTCGGCAGCTTCGCCCATCACCTACCGCTCTCCTCGTGTCCATGTCTGACGACGGGCAACACACCGTCGCGTCGCGTCGCACCGCGGCATCGTCCCACTGATCTTATCGCGAATTATTGAGTTTCGAAACACGATCCTTGAACCGTGTAAACGACAATCCCGTTCCACCGGGGATCGGCATTAATTTATTGGTCTGTCCGCTGCTGCCCGACCGGCGAATTATAATTATACACCGGTAATTGCGGATGATATAATGCCACCGTGCACCGGGTATTAAACGGCGACGAAACTGTGCCCCGGAATCCAGGCCGGGAAAGGGCTCGCGAAATTACGCTTCTCGATCGACTCGTTGATTTTTGCGATGACCCCCGGGGCACGTGGGTCGATTCTGCAGTCAACATGCTTCTACTATAATAAACAATTATAGGCGTAGATCATAAATGAAATTTGCATTTTCTGATTCGTACATTTTTCCTCTTTTTCCGAACGAAAGACGCTGACGATTTGAAAAATTCACTTTTTCGAATTCGACTGCGACCAGCTTTTTGAATCTAGTCGAATGTAGATTTGAAAAATCTGTGTTGATAAAAAATGTATCAAAAATACCTTAGAGAAAATGGCTGTCTCGTCTTTCCAGTTTAAGCTTAATATCAAACTGAATTCATTGTTCCACCGTTGAAAAGTCTGCAACCCCTTGTCGCAACAAAGTAACAGATTAGGCTGCAGAAACGTGCGACGTGGAGAGCCGGAGGATAAACAGCTTGAGCAATCTCGTGGATTCACGAGGCCGCGTTGCTCGTTGAAATGTTATCCCGGTTAGCTCGAAATAATTATTTAACCGGGCGCGATCTCGAGTTTCTCGCGAGAAAGTAGGTGCACACGGTTCGTATTTATTGGCCGCGATGCACCCGCGTCGGCGGTGCTTCCGGTTCAAACGATACTGTGGCTCGCGTGTCATCGGGTGATTCCTGTTTTTATCATAATAATATACGATAATTAAGGGTCGTCACGAAGCGGGAGCCGCCACGCCGTCGTTGACGATTGTCCAGCGATGATTTTCCCGAAGAGTTCTCTCGTGGGAGAGAAACCAGCGGTTCGCGGGAAAGAGAGAAGCCGCAAATCACTGGCAGACCGAGCTCGAACCGAGTTAAACGGCTTATTTGTCCGCTATCGCGGTGCAACGCATGACTTCCGGTTAGGCTACGAGAGGCCTACGGAGATTGCGTGTCGCGAGGCCATTCGATCTCGCGAGCCGCGCTCGCTAAAAGTCGCGATGCAATTCGCCGTATACGTCGTTTTACCCTGGCTCGTTGACACCCGGGAATTTCGCGCGAGCTGTCCTGCGAACGTATATCCGCTCGTCCGCGCGGTTTAGATGTTGCTGATTTACTCGCATAACTCACACTGCCCTGTGCGATAAACTATTCCGCTCGGAGACTGTTAAACAGCGATAACTTGAACATCCTATTTTGACGGTCTCGGATCGGGACGATTTTTTAGAGTTCTTCTAACCGACTCTAGTAAATCTACTGGCTCCAAACTTTCCGGATATGTTCATCAATTTACTAAATACAACATAATATAATATAATAGATCTCTGGTAAACAAGTTCTTACGTCATTCGTTTTTGATCAAGATGTAATTCCACAACGTACACCGTGTCAAGCAGAGATCCATCAGGTCCGAATTATCCAATTTTGATATACAACAAGGTATACAATTACTGCATTAGTTCCACGAGTAGGTTGACCTTAAAAATAGCAAGGTGGTCAATTTTTCTGAAAAAAGCAACGAACAGCAGCGGGATCATTTCCATCGACAATTTAACGAAGTAACGCCCTTTTGTATATCGAAACAAGACTCGAGAAAGTCGTAATTGCTAATAACGAAAGGACACGGTGAATCGACGTACCGTTCGGGGCTTACAACTTAATTTTGTTACCGTGCAAGAAAAACGTGACGCGAAAAGCGTCGCACGACGCATCACTTTTTTTCGCTCTCGTTGGAATATCGATCGATCGATCGTTATTTCGTGGAAACGTGCGAAACGCGTTGCCGAGGGACGATCCGTGAAATTATCCCTCGTGTAATGCAAGAACACGACTCGGCTCGTTTCGTTACTTAAATTACGTTCTCTCTCCTCTCTCCGCTCCTCTGTGTCTTTCTCTCCGTCGCGATAATTGCCGATGCGTATGTTACATTAAAAAGCGAGCATCGTTCTTAATAATCGTCCTCCGTGACTGGATAGACGATTAATACGCGACATAATGTTGTGAAATTAGCCTCGCATAAACGGTCCTGCTGTGAACGCGCAAGTGAGAACAACTGCACGATTATGGGAAACGCACCGGTAAAATACTGTGAAAATGAAGCTCCGCGGAATCTGCCGGCAAAAAATTTGTCACATTCGGTGAATATACGCAATTATTTTAATTCCTGCTCCCGAAATTCTTCAGCTTCGCGTGCTATAATCTTACGACACCTGTACTTATTTTATTCAAAATTGATGCCAGCCGAATTCAGCTTTTTTAAAGACCTTATTTGGATGTAAGACAGAGTGGAAAACTGAAGTTGCTCTTTCTCTCTCGACATTTTTTTTTATGCTTCCAACGTGAATCTATAAAGGGAAGTCTCGCAATGGCGGCTAAAAAATTTATCTACGATTTTTATTTATGATTCCATCGTACTTCGAATGAAACGTGTAAGGAACGCAACTGCAGTTTGCCACTGAGTTTTGTAATAAAAAAGGTCTTTGAGAAAAAGTTAAGTCGAACAGCGTGAAAGTAGAAACTTTTTAAAATGTACTCGAGGCGAAACCGCGAGAGCGGATTATAGCGGTGTTGTGTCGACGCACGATGATCTTTTTAATAATGCAAACGTAATTCCCTTTCGCCGTGGCGTCGCCTCGGCCGCGCAAGGATCACGGTGTGCGCCAGGCCCCGATTATACAATCGAAGAAATCAATTAACGTCGTCGAGAGGTAACGAACGCCGCCGGCCGTGCTCCACTCGCGGCGCGTAGATTCGAATCGCTGATTCATTGCGGAGGCGCTAATTGATAGTAAAACTACAGAAATGAATAACTGATCCTAATCGATCAATCGCTACCGCTGCGTTCCCCGATCTATAAACCACGAGAACTCGATATTTCATGAAACCACGAGCTCAGAACCGAACCGAACAGCTTCGACGGACCACGATCTCGATGCGATTATGCTCGAAGATCTCGTGGCTTTTAATAATCTCGTACCGTTCGAGAGCCAATTATTGCCGGTGAAAGTGGACGTCGCGTCAAAACGGTTCCCTCGCTGATGCGAATTAGTGTAACGAGGGGCGAACTGCTGGTGAACGTCGAACAAGATTCGAAGATTTTTATTTTAGAGAGTCGGTGCTACCGCATGTATACCGTATCAGAAATCTTGAAAAACTGACAGAAAATGAAATAAATGGAGAAGCAAGACTTTGTAATTAATTCTGATCCATTTTTCGAACGATGAGACTCGAGATACATTCGCAATCACGGCAGACGTTCACCCTACTCCCGTAACCTACATGTCAGCCTACGGAGGGACAGTTAGTATGACAATTGGGTCTTCGAAATACGTCTTTCTCCAAATAAAAAACGCGCGGCAAAGAAATTGTTAAACGAACTTTCTCGGAATCGAGGTTCCGCGTGGCTTCCGCTCTATTTATTTGTACTCGGAGGCCGACGGATGTCAAAGCGTGGCATCGCGAAAAACAAAACGCGATCGATCCTCATTTTTCACGGGGCGACACTATCGATCCCGCGATCGACGAAAGAAGTGGCCTCGCGCAATAGAAGGCAACGGTGCGGCGCAGCTCGTCCCGCCACCGAAACCGGTATGCCGTCTTGCACCTGTACACAAATCGGCCGGCGTTATCTGGTATATTTCATCTGGAATTTTTCCTGCTGGTAGAAAAGTTCGCCGGCTGCCGTTTCGAAAGACAGGTCAGCCCTGGGGATAGCCGTGGCACAAGTCCCGCGTGTCTATGGGGACGTGTAAGATCCCGTTTCGCGATAAAACGAAATAACAAGTCGACAGAGAGTGGTAATCCGGTTAATCGATCGGCCCGAGATAATCGATAATGTCGGTGATCCATTCTAGGTGGTCCAACGTGCTGCCGGTGCGATCCGAGGTAAATGATGCGTGTAATGGCTGTCAACGGGTTAGATGCCGCACATCTTCATCCGTTATTAATGCCCCGGCCGATCTTAATGGATCGCTAATTAGAACGGTATCTTGTCGCGAGACGCAATATTTCCGCGCGAAACACGTTTTACGATACACACCGGTCATCGTCGTCGTCGGTGTCGTTTTGTTTTCGGGCCCGTTTTCCGGGCCGAACCCGTTTCGCGACGCGTCGCTTGCTATTCCGTCGAGCGCATTCCGCGCGGACTCGTGCGATTAATTCACCGATGATCGGTGTTTCGACTAACTTAGATCGAGCACCGCGATAGTCACGCTGTTTTAATGGGTGGAGGAAATCTATCCGGCGCGCGTGTAATTAATAAGAGCCGCAGCTCTTTCGTCACATGACGAATGACAATCAAGAATGCGTAAGGAGAGCGCGTTACGTTCGCACTCGCGGTCTTATTACCTTGCTCGCCATTAATAACCTGTATTATCGTTACTGCAGGTGAATTTAGTTGGCTTGTTATATTTGTAATTACTATCATAACTCCGGTGCCACCTGCTGGCACGAAACGTTATTCTACATGTGTCCGAACGTTTGATTATTTAATACGACGTGTTCACCTGTATTTTTAATCTCGAGCCTCGCAAACGTATGCAGATCGAAAAGTTTATTTACAGGCGACGTTAGAAAGCGATAATTACATGCAACTTTCGTTTCTGAATATCTTGTTCAACGTCGTTACGGTATTGTTTTCAGTTCGTTAAAATGATTCAAGTAAAAATGAAGTGTCCATCTGGCTCCAGTCCAGTACATTGTTATATTGCATAATAAATTCATTTTTCCTAAATTCCTGTCATCTTCCTCCTGAAAAGATGCTAGCATGCTTCCGCTCGTTAAAAATCGTAAAGCTGTGCTTTTCTTCCAATAAAGAAACGAAACGCGATGTTTGGAACGGGGCCAAAGACAGACACGGTCTTTCTCGCAAGACAACCGCATCTTACCGCAAAGCACGTCGACATATTCCACAAGAAACTCTCGGCAACCGGCGATGCATCATCACGGAAAAGCCCTTACACTGAAATCCCGCTTGCTCAGCATCGCCAAAACAGCAACGCGGTCGCTGGCCGCCTCCAAAGTCGCCGCATCGGTTCTGTAAAAGGGAAAAATCGGCGGCCGGAGGAGGACTCGTAGGAATTCGCGGCGATATCAGTTCGCAGGGCTGTGAAAGAAGAAGAAGAGAGTAAAGTAAAGGCAGCGCGAGCGGTTTGTAGAGGATTGGTCCAGGAGCGGGCAAGAATCTCCTCTCTTCCGATCGATCGTTAGGCCCGGCCCGTTTCCCACAAGTGGCGGAGCGCGGGCTGAAGCTGAAGCTGAAGCTGGATAGCCGAAGCCCGAAGCCCGAGGCCCGAAGCCGAGCAGAGCCGAGAGAGCTCCTTATGGGGTTGCAGCACGGTCAATTTGCGTCTAGCAGAAGTCACGGGGTGCCTTCGTGCGCCCGTTGCCGACGTCATACCTGGCGCATAGAAATGTCAACCGCGGTGAAGCGCGCGTAAAATAAGATGTAGCGTCGCTGATAACAAGCGTCTCCCTTCCGGCTCCCTTGGGCCGCCGCCGCGGAACCGCCGCTAGGGGAAAAGGAAAGGAAAGGGCCCCCTTTAGAGGGGGCCAGTCGGGTCCGGGGAGGAGCCGAACGAGGGGGAGAGAACCGATCTGATAGCGCAGCAAGAGGAGAGGAACCGGAGCGTCGTTACAGTCCCCACATCCAACGGGCCCTACCTCGCGCTACCGTCTTTTGCTCTTGTCTTTTCTTCCTTCTTCTCATCCTCCTACTCTTTTGCTGCTTCTTCTTCTTCTTCTTCTTCTTCTTCTCCTTCTTCTTCTTCTTCTTCGTCCACTCCAACCTCCCCCTCCCTCCCTCCCGCCGCAGCGTTTCTCGTTGAACAGGGACGAGCTTGTAAATTTGTGCTCGCCTCCCTGATAAAAGCACAAAAGGGCCGCCGTTTCTCGGCCGCATTTGCATAATGCGCCGCGAGAGGAGAAGGTGGACGGCGTCGGCGCCGATGTGATGACTGATTTAAGGCGGGCGTACCGTTCGCCGCGCCAGCTCGTAATCATTACCCGGGTTAAATAAAATCGAGAGAAAGCGGGATGATCGTAGATGCGAACCGAGCCAACACTGTCGCCGCGTACAGTGTTCTACCATATCGCCGGCAAACCATCTTTACGCGTGAACCACGTTCTTGATAATTTTCCTGAAACACGTGCGACTGGCCCACCGGAAATGCCCAGGAAACATCAGGACGTCGTCGATCGTTAGGATTTTGCTGGAAGGTTTTTTCTAACATTCTGTAACTAAAACTATGTGATTTTGAGGTGAATTTGAACTCGACGAAATTGTTCAGTTTTCTTTTATTTGCGATCGAAATGACATTATTTTTTGCCCCTTGACTCTAGATTCGCGTTAGTCGTGTTAGCCACAAAACAGTTGCAATTTATGCCACCCACAGGTGTCTACTTGCTTTGGCAGGTGGAACGTTTGCGTTCGATTGCAGGTTTCTTCTGCTACCGCGGTTCGTTTGCAGCGTTTGCGGTATCCGACGAGGAAAAAGCAGGCTCTTCGATTTTGAAGTGAAACGGGCATGGAAAAAGCGACACCGGTTTCGCAATTAACGAGGAGAAGTTGAAGAGAGTCTTCCACGGATGGAGGTCGTCCGGTGGAGGCGGAAAGTTACGGGCGGTCGCCGTGGCGGCCGTATCGAAACGGTCGCAGTGGAAACGGAGCTCTCTTCCGTTACGGTCAGCCAGGGGGACTTTCTTCCCTCGATTCGATCGTCGATATTCCCGAGTCGCTTCACGTTTCTTCCATTACCGGCACGTCGTAAATAAGATGCGACGACGCTGAGAAATTATCGCGGGCATCTTTCAATCGACCCGTTCTTTTGCCCCGGTGGAAAGCGGCTACGCGGTCATTCATCACGGGGCGACGGTTTGTTCGAACCCGAGTCTTCTTCTCGGTTTGATAACGTTCGCCAGCCTGTTCTTTGCTCCCGTGCCAACCGACTTCTGCTCGCCTCGCGCCGAACAAATTGCGAGCGTTTATAACGCTTGTCGCCTATATGTCACGACTTTCAGCGGAAGTACTGCCCCCGCGTGATTTATCTCGAGGCCCGGTCCATTTCGCCTTCCGGTATTAACCGGCCGAAGCTTTTTTTCCAAGGCGACAAATCGGAATCCCTCCTGACCATTTCGGTCGTCCAACTCAGACAAATCAATTTCTCGATCTGCGACGCCCGAGGGGGCCAGAAAATAAATTTGAATGACAGCATATTGAAATGTATCCAGGTTTTTCTACGTAGAGGAACAACTTCTTCAGGATCTAAAACACCAAACGAATCTACACTCGAACGATCGTGAGAGGTTTGAAAGAATCATTAAGTACAGCCCAGAACTTTCCTGATGAACCCATTACATGGGAAAATTTCCGAGCCCGTTCCACCGAAAAATCAATCAGCAAAACCATCATAAAAATATCTAAATACCTGGTGCAGAAACCATCCGGCACGGAAGGTTCGCAGCGCAGCGAATCAAGTAAAGAGGAATAAAAGATTTATCGTACGCGGGTTCGATACCATAGAAATAACAGCTCATCCGGGGAGATTATGCCCGGTTGTATCGATTCATTGAATTTTAACGATCGAGTGTTTCTAAACGCAGCCGGGGTCGCGAAGTTCATCCGCGAACTGCGAGGCAGACGTGTCTGGAAAACGCGAAAGCGGAGGCTCTGTAAATCAATAGAGAGGTTCGATGGAGGGATCGTCCGTGGAATATCGATTGACTAAACGCGGGTTATCGCAACCGGGGTCGAAGGGTTGCCTGGAACCTGAAAGGGCTTCTACGTGTCCGTGGAATCGCGGGGACGTTCCAAGAAACTCCGCGTTCTTCTCTCCGGTACCCAGAGATCGCGCGCAGAGCGAACTTTTAATCTCGCCGGGCTGATAATGAATGCCGCGCAACTGGTTTATGAATGGGCCCAGGCATACCTCGCTGCGAATTTTTCTGCGAACACCAGTGTGTGGTTACGCACCCGCGTACTTTATGATTATTAGAGGGCGTAGCTGCTTACCGACCAGGATAGAATAGGGGATCTGAGGATCACAAACCGGTCCACCGAGGGAACGAATAGCCAGTCCGTACGAGAAAGAGTATAAACAAACTGGTTAGTTAAAATTCCACTTTTTAAACTTTGACTAAAACCTAAAAGCTGAAAAGTTTTTTTCAACTTTTGCTGGAACATCGAAGATTTTCAATTTGAACCTACATACTCGAAACTATCGTAATAAATTTTCAGCTTAGCCTTGTTCCAAGTTCGAAAAAACAAAAATGTTGAAACGATGTCTGACCTTTTGCGACGAGTACGACGATCGTTGCAGCGTGCAGTCGCTGGTTCCACGCGATTCGCACGCTGCACAAGAGGATCCCCGGCTGAAGTAAACCCTCTGAGGGAGAATGAGTCCCAGTGGGCTCGGACTCCAACGAATTACGTTTCTTTGCCCGCTTCGGGGACTCCTCTCGCTCGGTGATGACATTATGACGGGGTTTCCATGACGCGAAGGAGGAAGATCGAGGGTCCCGGTAATTTAATGCGCATACACGGTATTAGGCTGTTCTTGCTTATGGGACTGAAACACTCGGTTTCACGGATTTGTGGGTTCTTACCGCGTCCCCGGCCACGGGATATGCCTGTTAAGATTGAAATTAAGGATCGAAGCGTTTTGCCGGTTTTTCGCGGCGCGGCGTGTGCTTACGTTTAATAGTATGGAGTTTCCTTGCCCTCGCGGCGCTTTATGGTGCTCGCCGCTTTATGGTGCTCGTGCGGTGCGATTGTAGCTGACCTTTTTGTCCGGAACACTTTTCATACGTATTGTTATGCTCTTCCGTGCGATTATTTATTCTGTGCGTGTTCGAATTATGTTTTAAGAATCTAGGCAACTTAGACATTGAATGCAAAGAGGAAAGCTCGGATTGAGTTCGACTTCGTCGAAACGAAGCTACGAAACGGGTCTTTGAATAAAGATTTTCAGCAAATTCGTACCTTGCCGAGGTACTCTTAGAGTTGCATGAATTGCGAGGATCCAGCGTCGCAAAGAAAAGTCATCTTCCCGAAGCGGCGTCGTGCGAACACAATGAGTCATCGCGACGACTCCCCGGGGGGGCTTAATTGTGCGGCGCGCCGCTCCGGTCGCCGCGGAATTATGCGAATAATTAATTTGAATTACTGTACGGGGGTGGCAGGGGGTGGTTTATCAGAATATGCTCTTACCGCGGGGACATTTGAATGGGCATGTAAGACAGTCGTAACGTCGAATCGGTAGGCAGCGGGGCCTGGTAGCCGCGGAGAGGAGAAACACGAGGGTGTTTTACGAGCAAAAGGGAACCCATGCGTGTCCCCCTTCTCCTCTGAACCCTCTCGTTTCTTCCTGTTCCCTTTCCCTTCGTCCTATAGCTCTTCGTATTCCTCGAGGCTCGTTCCACAGGCGCGCGGAGCGGAGGCAGCTCTCGTTAGTCGGCTTCTTCCAACTTCTCGCACGCATTGTTAGATTAATTAATAGGATATAATGGGCGTTCTCGCTGCGATCGTTGTCTTTCCTTTAGAAAGCCGCGGAGAGCGTTCCCTTCGGTGGGAGGGAGACGTTCCGTAAAACGCGCCGCTACGGGATAAACGTCGATTCACCGCACTCCCCCTCGCTTCTCCGTCAAACGCTTCCGTTGTGGTTCGTTTTTGCCTCTCCCTTGCTGCTCGATGAACCAGGTTTGCGAATATCGAATTGATTCGCTTTATTTGACTTTTCTTACATAATCTCTCAACGATAGCGCGTGTAGAACAATAACACAGACCAGTACAAACTTCGGAGTCTCTATCAAACGAAGCTCTCGACAAATCGAAATTAAAAGATTAGCACCGCGGCGCACGAGCTACTCCTCCCGCGAGCGTTTTGCTCGCGTTGCATTCCGCTGATGCAAAGCAGTTGCACCTCGAATCAAACAGGCTCGATTGATCGACCACGGGGGATTCTTTAGCGTGGCGAAGCCCTAGCGATCCAGCGACGGGGCAATATTTCGTCAATATCCATCATTCGGTACGGGTGGGCTATAGCCGTCCATTAAAGAAGGCGAGAAACCCGGCAAATGATAAATAGCGCGATTACCGTGCGAGAGGAGGTTACGAGGCTCGTGGCCACCGCACGTGAAATTGTCCAATCATCATCAGTCTGCGAATACCTCGAATTATTCTTTCGTTGGGGCAATCTGCTCTCGCTACAACGGCATCCGTCTTTTATGCCGGAAACTACTGGTTTTCGGCGGACTCTCGTGCAGATCCCGTTTAGGATTGCCGAGTCCTCTTCTCTCGACTACCATGCAATTCTTGCGGATGATCTGCGGCAAAAAGCTTCTCGGAGACGTTCGTTCGTTTCCAAGAGAGATGGAGCTATAAACTTATCGTGTAAATGATTTTTATTCCCCGGGGAGATATTCCCCAGCGAGTACTTCCAGATTAACAGGTTCATTGTCTTCTTAATAATTTTTTTAGTAAAATCATTCGTATTTTATATTTTACCTAAAATCACTGCTATTTCATCTGACTTTTGTGGCCATTCGGGCAACGATCAAAGCGTTCAGCATCGATTCGTTCCATCCGAGGCGAGTTGGTGTACGGTGTTTACACCATAAGACCGTTTAGAGCAGATGAAAAAATCGTTAGAACGATTAGAGGCGTTCGTGCGCCGAAAATTTCAACGTGGAACCGTGGCAAAAGCGGGATTTGCAATTCGGAAACTCGAACAGGTTCTAATGGCTCTTGATAACGGCCACCGTGGGAGGGCTGAACGTTTGTTAGACACCGGATTGGTCGTATCCACGCGAGTTTTGAAACGTAAACCAGAGCGATTTGCGGCGTGCCGGCATAATGAAGGAGGTTGCATGCGAGATCGTATTTATACACCCGGGGCACTATACGTCGCGCGTGCCAGCATTGGCACGAAATGCAATGCGCCGCCGTTGATGGAGGTAAGCTGCATGTAAAACACCGTGTGGGATTTCATGGGATCTCGGGTTCACCTTGCTCGCTTAAAACTGTCTCTCTCACCGACTTTACTCCCTCGTCCGTTCTTTCACCGTCTTCTGGTTCTTGCTCGCGTACAAATTATTTAAACATAGTCGGCACAATGATCGCGTTTAAGCACAGTTAGAAATTCACTGTACGTTCTACGGATGCTCAACTACTTCTATCAGACCTCGAAATTTTGTATAAACTCATATTTTTATAGACGAACTTAAAGAAGCTTAAGCTCGACAGTTTTATTGAAAACTAGCTTTTGCCCGCGGCTTCGCTCGCACAGGAAACCGTTTAATGCCCTCGGAAAATAAAACCTTTCAACCCCCCATTCTCCCCTATATAATTTTAATTTTATGTCATGTCGCCATCTTAGATTTAAAAATTGATGCCATTTTTGTAATTAACGTCCCAAGAAACCTCGATAACGACTCCCATACCGATTTTTAGGCTTATTTGCACCATTTTACCGCATTTGTCAAATATAAGTTTGAATTGAATTTATAAAGAGTTGATTCTTGAAAAACTACGACGTACCTAAGGGTTATGACTATTTGGTTTATACTTAAAATATATCTCTTTCGTCGTCGTGGCTCTCTCGCGGCGGTCGCGGTGTGGGTAGTTTCAGATCTCTCTGACGGTTAACTTTGAAGCAACGGTTTACCGATAAGATAATAATTACCTACATATATATTAGTTTCCAGATACATTTACGGAAATAAGACAACTTTAAAGCGAAATAATCGTATCGATGAACGTTGAGATCAAGTTTCAAGTAAATCCGACCACGAACGAAATATTCCTCGTACAAACGTTGCAACCCCTTTTCACCCCCTTAGCGGTTGAATTTCGAAATATCCTTTCTTATCCCTTGTATAGATCGTAAAGGAAACCTCTGTGCAAAATTTCAGCTTTCTATGTCCAAGGGTTTAGCCTGGGCGTTGATGAGTGAGTGAGTCAGGACAGCGTTTTTATAGATACAGATAAAGGAAACCTCTGTGCAAAATTTCAGCTTTCTATGTCCAAGGGTTTAGCCTGGGCGTTGATGAGTGAGTGAGTCAGGATAGCGTTTTTATAGATATAGATAAAATTCGAAACTGAAAAGTTTTATCGAACGTGCGCGCATCTCGGTTGGAGAAAGAACGAAAGCGGACCGATCCAGACAAGAAATAAGTTCTGAAATAAATTAGTCGGTACAAGCGACGTCCGAGCACCGTTAAAGGAAGCGATAATTAAGTTGGCGAGGCCGGATTCGATTCGGAAGCCGGCGGTCAGGCATTTGCATAAACATTATCGGGCGCGATGCGTCATAATTAAGTCGGTGACGCGGCGCGTTTTCATTTACGAGCCGTTAACGCGGCACGTGGATAGGCGTCTTTCGTCGGACGAAGACAGTTCGCCGTGTTCTTGACTCGTTTCACTTGAACGTGGCAAAGGGGTTCCCTCGTGCCACGAATGCGCGCATTTGTATTAGGCTGAGAAGCTTGGTAAACAACTACGAAACCGGCGATCGAACCCCGTGGAAAAGGAGATTTGCTTACCTGAATCGCGAAACGATACCTACACGGATTACGTGTGATCAGGATCGTAACTTCACCCCAAAGACTTCACTCCTCGTACCGCTAAGGAATCGGATCGCTCCAGCGTTTTAGAAAGAGCCTTGCCTTCCATACCGATCGAATTACTACGTGTACCGCGTCAACTCAGAGAAAAAAGTATCGGAAGTTATGCTCGATGCTGCTTAGTTCCTCTGTGGTGATCCAAGGTCGATCAAGTTTCGATTTCTGATCGGACTCGCTTCGAGTTTCGATTCCATCAGAATCAAAAATAGAGGAAGAGAAGATACAAGAAAGAATAATATGTTACGTCCCGATCACAACAATTTTCTTCACTTTACTTCGGGATGGAGACGAAAGCGTCTTTCCATCTCTCATTTTGACCGTATTTCATGAAAACGTGCTTTCTCCTCAACAGACATTTTATTCCCTTTACACTGCAAACAACTTTCGTGTAAGATACCGAAAAGAAACGTACACCGTCTTATTTCCTTTCCTCCCATGGAAATCGTTCACGGCGTCTAATTCCATAAGCAGACTCAACAAGTGACGTATCCCTATTTAACAAATCAGTACTCTCTCCTCGATACGCCAGAGAATAATTGCCACTCTGCGAGCATTTTATTAACGTGTCGATGAAACCAGCTCTCTCGGTAAGATATTGTAGAAAAATTGGCAATGTCCACGGTCTTAAAAAATTATAATCCCCGTGACGTCGGTACTCGATTCGAGAGACAGTCGGATACGGCGCGGGATTACCATAGGAAACAAATTAATTTTTCGCGCGGTAACGCGAAGACGATCGACGAATCGTTTAAAATCTCTTGCGATGGAATTCCGGACGGAGGTAACGGCACACAGCGGATTACAGCGTGGCGAGGAGCATGGTGAAAAATTCGCGTGCGCGAAACCTCGTGGGCGTAAATAAGGGGATAATGAAGACGTCTCGCCGCGCGACGTGGACACGGCCGATCCTATTGGAACGGCGATATTAATGGCGTCGGAGTTAACGAACTGCGTAATTGTCGTTCCAGCCAGTATCCGAGGCGATAGAATGTCACGGTCGCGCGATAGGACAAGCGCGCAGATTTTCTCAAGATGGCCGGTCCTTCCGTCTGAGGCCGCATTCGTTGCATACTTACCGCGCGCGAACTATGCGGAGGATCGGCGCGATAATATCTGCCGGTTCGGGGAAGATGAAAATCTACGGGACTTCTTGCCCACCTCCGCCGATAAGGAACCCTCGACGAGCGTGTCTATGCGTCGTTAGAAACGGATAATTAATGAGCCGGCGAGATAATTGAAGTTTTTACACAGTCCCCGTTCGAAAAACCACGAGGAACGAGGAAAAAGCATTAGATCCTGTCGCAAGCATTGTCCAGTAAAATAAGAATCTTTATTTCTTCAGATTATTATGGAAGAGTAATACAGCGAATAAACAACACGTTGTCAAGAGGACAATAACAAAATTGCAAAATTTCAGGCCTGGTATTTTCCAAAGAAATTCGCAATGGGTGAAACGATGACTCAAACCCCGGGTAAATTCGCGTTCGAAAACCGTCCGTCGACCTCTAACGGGTAGAGCGACGAGCAGGATTCTCGAAACGAGCGTTGCAAACAATCGCGTGGTACTAATAGGAGAACCGGTGTATAGTCGGCAAGTAACGGGCCGGTTTACGGGCTGGCAAATAATAATCGGCGGGAAGAATTGAAATCGGTAGGTGCAACACGCACCGCGACGCAGCTGCAGCAGGGCCGTTAATCATAAAGCAGGGGGAAGTACGCGAGATGAGCTGCGCCGGGATAATGGCGAGCTATTGCCGAAGAAGACCGAGCGAGGAGGGAAAAACGATCGCGGAAAGAAATCGATGCAGAAAAGAGCTAGAGGATCGGGCATCGTCCACGACTGTGACGCGTACGTCGAGCACCTGTTTCCATAATTACGAGCTGCTTAAGATCCGTATCGAGCCCCGTGGCAATCCACATTATTGTCGCTGGACAGGCCACCTTGCCGAAGATTCGTCTAGGAAAACGATAGCTGTTCTTCGGAACGATCGAGACCGCCATTAACGATTATACGGCTACCATTTTCGGCGAACGATCCGTGAGATTGCTCTCCTCGAGACAAAGGAATTACTTTCTAACCATTTCCTCGTCGATCCTGCTGTATATGGTCTCAACGATTCTGCAAGGTTCCTTAGAAAAGTTCAATGGAAATCCAAATATTTCAGACTCAAGTATATCCAGCTGTTACTTTATATTGGAACGGGTCGATACGATTAGAATTAGGTGAAAGAGCGAATTAGCGAATAAAAGTGAGAAAACGAAAAAATAACAAGCGTGATACTCCGTTGCTTTTGCCAAGGCTGTCACGGAAGAAACGACAGCCACGGCAGCGCTAGTAATTTCATTTACGATAGCAGTAAAAGTGAAATGTATTCAAGGAACGCGTTTCCGCGGGTTGCGTTCGGAATCACGGTGATCCGACCTGTCCTGTTCCATTTAGCCGAACGACTTCATACCACGGGAGCAATCCTATACGTTCATTTTGTAACTGTCTACCGGCGGGCATGTGAAAAAGAATTTTTTTGCCGTTTTATCGATATTACCAGCTAATTGGCGGCGGCGTCGATTCGCAGCTTTAACTCGAGACTCCACTTTCATTTTTCCTTTTACATCTCCCGCCGAGAAAAATCCGTCGGATTTATTATGGGAATTGCGTAACCGCGGTCGCGTTAATACGAATGGGAATATTTAGGATCGCGCTTTCACTTTAATTAACAGTTAATAAATTATGAGATCCTAGATCCGCTCTTATTCGACATACAACGGAATCCGCGTGCGCGCAATCAGTTTTCTGTCTTTCCCGCCGCGCGAGCACTCGAATTATTATGTCATTCCGTGCGTACACTTTCACACGATGTATTAAAACAGTTTATGGCCCGACGATTCTGTTCCTGCGAAATTCAAAAGATCTGTGGTAAATCGCTCTGATATAATAAATGACGCGCATTAAGTGGAGATTAAAACGTTGGATAGACCTCTCAGGCGTAGAACGCTCAAATAGAAAATAGGGAACACATGTACGAGCTATTATCGCGGAGTTTAATGACTACTATCTTTTACGAATTAACGCTGGATTCGTGGGAATATTGGTTTCATTTCAGTCGTTCGACGCGAAAGCGGTATCGTTCGATTTTTTGCTTGATCGGTTTGAGAACGCAACGCGAAAGCGTGGTATTCGTTAAATAGTATAATTATGATATAATCTTATAGTGGCTTATATAAATGATATGTAACATTCTTCGACGTCGTCGCTTTTTATAGAGCTTTTTCTTCGCACCCCGCTATTCGGCAATCATCTTTTTCAAAAATTGATATTTTCAATATCGGCTTCGACAAGTATCTTTTTGTCTAGTTCAATGTAAAATTGTAAAATATATTCAGATCAAACCCGACAGAGATAAATTAGGACAACATTGGCTCTTTTTCCGCGATGCCTCGGTTATCACGTTGGCAGCGTATCGTTTTCCCAGGGGCCGATAACGATCGCGTGAGTTACGGTAGGGGTCTTGTTAACGAACGGCCGCGAGGTCCCAGATGCATAAGGCGGACCGAATTGCATCATTCCGGTGCGATGGCGAGCCCGATGACGTAGATGCGTGCACGACGCATCGACGGTATCGACACATTCGATTTCACGGCTCACATTGGTCCCGCATCATGGGCAAACCTGTGTCTTTCCGTCGGCGACTAATTTTCTTGCTGTTTCTAGACTTTCAGAAAGTCTAAATAAATTCTGGAATACGCGTTGAAGTCGTTATTTGTTTTTTAAAGCATTAATGGGAGAAAAAGATTCCGATTGCCCACGGAGGATCAAATCTATCGAATACTTTTTCGCGCGAGCAGAACAAAGCTTTCGCGCTAAGCTCTCGCAAAAACCGTGGACCACGGTGCGTCGTCGGTTCGCGCGGAAAGACACGCGTTCGCGAGCTTCTGTCGGCTCGGAGAACGGCCGGTGGAAAATGACGACGTCGAACGGTCTCGTTAGCCCGAAGGACGTAGAGCCGAGATGCGATATCTGCTGTTACTTATTGCCCATTGTCGGGGAGGCCGTTCGCGCGACCGTGTCCCTAACACTCAGCAACAACAAGCGCTGTGAAAAAGCTATTAGCCAGACGCGATCGCAGCCGCGATTTTCTTACGCGCCAGCCCCGACGCCGGTTTTCGTGAGATCGCCTCTCCCCCTCGCGACTCCCTCTCCTCGATCGCAATGTCCGACGATCGAACATTTCGTCTTTTTTTCCTCTCCCTCGGCTGTCATAGATCGTTCAACCAGTCGCCGCCTATACGGAAGATCGCAGCTGCACACGCGATTATTTTATACAACACCGGACACACACCGATCCTCCGCGCGCTGAGAATCGGCTGGCTCCCGATTCGCAGCTGCGGCTCCGCTAACAAATGATACACCGGGCTGGCTCGCCGTATACGTTGCCAATCGATATTTATGAACCTATTAATGACGCCGAGATGATTCTTTCCGCGGACGGAAAGCGAGGCGGCGAGCTGTGATATGGGAAAAAGGGCTCGAGCGTGGGAAACCCGCGGAATTTTCTGTCTTTTAGAATGCGGCCAGCCACGTTGTTATAGATCTCTATGGTCACGATCCAACAGCGAGATACATTCTTTAAGAACAGAGCGATGAAACATTGAAAGAGGCATCAAGATTAATTTATACGGTTGATACCGAGGTCGATGACGTCGCCCAAAAGCGGCGACTCGCAACGCAGAATTCTTCCTCGGACCCAGGAAGTGGTACAACAGGATCGCCCTGGATTTATCCCAAGTTAATCCAGATGTCCTGCATCCAAAGAACCGAATCTTCTCTCGATCGAGGTCTCGCGTTTCTCCGAATACCGAACACCCACAACCGTGTCCAGAGGACGGGTTCGGCGAAAGAAACGGCCGCGTTTCCGGTCAATATAAATTATCCGTAATATCACGTTACCGGGGCGGCGCGGCGAGGCTGCACGACCGCGCTTATGTGCGCTCGTCCATAGGATATTTTTCGAAACGCGCGGAATGCAAAACGCCGGCCAACAATGCCAGACAATAAGCAGGCATTGCCGGAAGGCTCAAAAGTTATGCCGAAGTGGGTGTCTCGTGGGTGGGACAAACCCGTGGAGGTATTCAGGCTCGATCGAAACGAAGAAGAAGCAGAAGAGGAAAGGCCGAAAAAAGGAGGAGGAGGAAGAAGAAGAAGAAGAAGAAGAAGAAGAAGAAAGAGGTGGTGGTGGACGGTGTGTGAGGCGAGCCCGGAGGAGGAAACTAAAGGCCAAAGAGGGAGCACCGGGCATATCTACGTGAAAGAGATCTAACGGATCGGCTCGGGTACGCAAGGAAGATAAGAGCCACGGCGGAAGCTCTCGTTCCTTTGTCGTTGCACGCGTATATACGTAAGACTAACCACCGTTCGCGGACCGCTTCCACCGAGCGTAACACCGTTCTTCCATTTAGCTACCCGGAAAAAACCGGAGCGGGTGAACCCGGCCCGGTAAACCGGGTACGGTTTACCGTACCCGAGTCCCGGTCCCCTCGAACCCTCGATCTAGCTGGATGACAACCGAACAACGAGACCCCCGTGTTCCGATTGATGAAAGAAGTCTGTACCCCGGTGGGGATTGTGTTGTTACGCACCGGGCGATGAAATGCTGCAGCGAACAGCTTTCTTGTCTGTTTCTTGGCGAGTATGAACTCTCCATTATGCGACGATTTATGGACTCGATACTCTGCCACTCGCTGCTTCGACATTTTTTGAGATTTATCGATTTTTGCCGAAAGCACTCGAAGAATATGTGGGTGGCGTTTACGATGTTTGCTTACTTTCCTCAAGGTAACTATCAATTCCAAGCTAACACAAATCTCCCAAGATCGACAAGCTATCGTCTCTCAGTAATCGATCGCGTGAAAAGTCCTCTTACCATAGAATCCAACTTTCATCGCAGAAACTCGCCTCTTCCCACTGTTTAGGTGAGAAAAACGCGTGGCAGGACAATCGCGAAGCCAACGCAGGCGATCGAGAGCAATTAAATTAAACCCCCGCGCGAACACCTTCCTGTTCAATCTTGCGAGTGGTTTTAACGGCGGTGACGCGTTCCTCCGGGTCCGTCATTAACGATAAACCTTCGACGAGTAGCAGACCGCGTGGAATTAATGAGTCGGCCCACACAATGCCAGAAATAATTACTGGAAACGCATAAGGAAGCCGATCTGCGCAGGTGTATCGTTCCCGAAGCAGGTCTCGATACGTGACTCGCAAAGATGGGCTGCTTCTAAATCACTCCTTCGCAGCTCATTGTTCCGCGACAATACATTATCGGTAAAAACTTGCGGCTAATCCTACACCACCTGATCCTGATCCTCGATCCCTCGCGATCAAGGAATGCGTCGACTCGCGTCGCGAGTTTCCCACCGTCAGACGCTAATTATTCCCTCTATGACCGGGGAACTGGAATCTATCTCTCTCTGTCTATACGTTTGTCTCTCTTTCCGTCTCCCTTTGTCTTTCTTTCCGCGACCCGATGATCTTTAATTAAAAGCGACGCGAACGCGTACTGACAATGAGACGGAAAATTTCATAAGTCGCCTGATGGCCCGGCCGCCGGCTGATTATAATCGCGAACAAAGGTTAGCAGCCCTCATCGTTGCTGCGCGGCGTTTTACAGCTTGCGGGGTAGCTTTTCAATTATCGCCGAAAGGTTGATAGCTTTCCTGTCGTTCCGCACGACGGTGCCGAGGCCTTCGCTGTGTTTTCCCCGCGTTTATTAGCGTGGTTCTGTAGCGTGTGATTTGTGGCCGTCGCACTCTATCCCATTCTTGTAATGAGAATTCGATGAATGCGTTGTAGTTATTTATGATTAGCCAATCAATTGTACTATAATTGATTGATGAAAGACTGCCCGGGGCGCGTTGTACGATTGCCCGCGGGAAAAATATCCCCGCGAACGTTTCAAGGGCCTGGTAATATTATGCTCGGGGAATGTGGAGTGCTAACGAAGACGCGAATTACCGTGGATTTTTCCGGGCTGTGGATCTTTTTGTTTTAAATTTTAACGCGTTACGCGTCCTCGATTAAGATCATTCTTAGAACCCGCGTAGCGAGTAGCTGTCAGTGGCTGGGAGCTAAACATCAGAGCATTCCAGGATGTTCGGACCGACTGTACCATCTTCAGCGGAATCAAAGCACATCCACCCCGTGGCTCCAGTGCAGGTGTAAAAAGAATAAAAAGCGGAGCGGGTAGGAGCGAGCAGTATCTTCGAGCGGTGATCTCTCAACTGGATCTCGCTCGGTGGTGTTTAAAATTACATTTCACACAGCCACGGGACTTCCTATTACCGGCAGGTATCGTCCGTTGTATCGGCTCCCACACGGGAACCGATTATTCCGCAATCGGCGAACGACGACGACGCCTTTCTACACCTGCGCCACCGCGTGCTTATCTCTTCGGCTGCTCTCTATTTCTCCCTTCCTTGGTCCTTGGTGTGTCCGAGGATCGTGGAACCGTCAGGGGAAGAGGAACGGACGAGAGGATGGAGGCGAGAGATCGAGCGAGAAGAAGGAGAATGAGAGAAGAAGAGGGAAGAAGAAGAAGAAGGAGGAGGAGAAGAAGGAGATGGCTACGGTGGAAGCGGTGTCGTTTATTCCCATTTAAGTAAAGTCAAGGTGACGGGACCTTGCGCACACAAATCAGTCAACCCTCGTGGCGAAGGCTCTGCCGAGAGGCGTCCAATCCATCTCGGTGAAATCACCCTCTCTAGTCGGCCAGGCTCTTCTCGTCGTTGCTCGTCCGCGTCCTCGTAGTCGTCGGCACGCCGGACACCGTGAGAAAACCGATCGCCGCCGCGGTATCGAGCCTCTATGCATAAATACCTGGGGCTCCGCGTTTTTTCGTCAGGAACGTTGATCTCGGATCAGCGCTCGCACGGACAATGATCTTGCGTCAGTCACTATTTTTGACTCGCGCCTCGGAACGCTCGAATAGCTCCGATTCCACGACCGATAGCTCGTTTACTTTGATCGCGAGCGCTCGCTTGCTTGCTTGCTTGCTTGCTTGCTTGCTTGCTTGCTTGCTTGCTTGCTCGTTCGCTTGCTTACTCGCTGATCAAGGATACATGCACGCGTTAAGGTACGTGTCCATCCGAGAGTAGAACTATCGCGAGTTACTCTCGAGAGTCAAATTCGTCGGTGTACACGGCATTGAGAGTGCTAGCGGAGATTTTCACAAAAAACTCTCGGAGTACTCTCAAATGGATACGAAAATTGAGAGTAGTTTCGAGAGCAACGGATCCTCGGAATTTGTGGTTACCCAGAATTTGATCACCCCTTCGTTAAAGAGGTATTAGTAAATATTTTTGTGGCTGAGATTGACTTTCGACGGAGTCTTAGTCGACAATGATAATTTTTTAGAGATTTATTCAGAGTTTGTCAACGGTGTCGAACCGTGAGAAATGATTCGAAATGGTCGGTGCACGAATTCCAGAACGATAGAGAGCGACCTTCGCCCGGGCCGCGTAAAATTAATTGCTCCCGAAGATTATACGCCCGTAAAAGTTTACGAGGGTCCATCTTCGCGTCCCGGAGCCTCCGTCATAACGTACGTATGTATGTGTACACGTTTCGCGGGACGTGCCCGATTATCCCGGCCGCAATAAATGTAATTCAAACGCACCGGCCACGTGTGCATCCGCGGTGTGCATCCGGGGCCGTTGATATACGCGAAAAAAGCCGAGGCTGCTATTCGAAACACGCGAACCGAAAAGAGAGGCTCTCTCGCATTAGCGCGAACGGCGACGAAAGCGGCGAGCGTTTATCTGCGCCCGGGGACCCCATAAAACGCGAGAACCACCAAAGCGGTAAACGCCTGATCGTTTTTGTCCCCTCGAACAGTCACGTGGCGACACTATCAATTCCCCGGACGGTTCAACCTGACCGCCACGCTAATGGATCGACGCAATTTAAGTCAGGTGTTACTCGCCGCGGACTCATCCACCTCGATTATCGCTCACCGCTAATTAAAAAATCTCGAGAACGCGTCGGGGAGATTAGTCCCGGTTAACGATACTGGATTATTTGCCTTCCGGAGCTGGATCTTCGATCTGCCTGCAGTTAAATAAACTGGAGATCTTGTACTGTTCATTGCAAGTAGAAGGAAAAAGTTGGAACTCTTAGTTCAGTATCAATACAATTTGTAAGCTACGTAGTCAAGGTCATAAAACGACCCCATCTGTCTTGCACATTTCCGTTTAAGAAAAACCATCGAACCAGGTATAGCAGCAATCTCTCCGAAAGGCCGTCTTTAATTTAGCCTTTTTTGCAAATCCTAGGTCCGCATCTGGCGACCAGATTCGAGTCACCTTTTTTTTGGCATTATTGACCATGCCTTGTTCGGCTCAAGCGTGTTTTTAGATTTACGGCTCGCTATGTCTCTTGCCTGGGCCATGGGGATTTCCGCGTGGGTCACCTACAGGTATGACAGCCCTGCGAGTGAACACAGCGAGAAGCGGTCATTTTTTCAACCAATCAGCTGAGATGACCGCTTCCCTCACCATGGCTCATTTTTTAAAATCACGCCCTTTTGAAACACAGTTTTTTCCATCATATTCACCGGCAGTTCAGTTCATCTCTAGACTTCATACCTTGATCATCTCTTTTGACTATTTGTAAATACCATGGTTGTTAAATAAATTCAGAGTTTATGTTAAAAAGATGCAAGTTCATTAAGTAAACATCCTTTCCGTCCAATAGATGGTAAGGAATCGATTTAGTCGCGTTCTCATCTAATTGAGTTGAAGATTTACGACCTTCAGTGACGTCATCCCACATCAACGACGGCGCAACGCGATCTGATCGAACATGTACGTATTTTATTTTGCGCGTGTTTAGTGTTCAGGGGATGTAGAATATCATTGATGTATAATTAGGATTCTCGTATTACTGGAATCTCGATTTCATGTTCTTGCATTATTTCGTAGACACCGGAGTGCAGAATAAATTGAATTCGTTAAAGATGCTATTAATGTTTAGTTAATTGGTATAGTAAAAGATGGTAGTGGTTTCAGAGGATCAAAATTGTCACGTTTCACGCTGCACCGTGGATCCGCGCGTATCGAGTGCAATTACAAAAAGGATATCACGATTTAGCGAAAAAGTATAGCCGGCGATCACCAAACTGCCTCGAAATGGGATACCCGTGTACTCGCTACTCGTGAAGATAAAAGAACGGTCGACTCACCGGGCAACGTAACATACGGTTTCCGTGATTCGACGGAGGGGGCCAATCGCGAGCTAATTACACTCGTAAAGATTAATTAGATTAAAGCTAACCTATCGACCCGCTCCTTCTGTAAGGTAGCCCTATCAGTCTGCTCGTTACCGCCGAAAAAGGAGGACGAACACTTCATAATCTTAAGTGGCTCGCAGACCTAAAACTGTACGACGTGTCTTACGAACCCGACGAACCAAAAACGGTCAAACAATCTCCAAATAGATGGTCATTAAAATATTACAATCGAATTATGAAAGTCGAAATGGACGGAGAAATTCTATTTGACTGGATTTTGCAAATTGATTTTCATCCGATGCTTGCAAAATTGGGAATTTGCACAAAAATCCGCAGGATAGTTAAAACACTTGATACTTTAAGTGCCAGCCCAGCAGCCTGGAAACATCACCGAAACTGCGATCGAGTCAGAAATTGTTGATTTATCAACCCCTTGATCGACAATGATCGTCCCCCGTTGAGACAACGTACCGGTGTGTCAGTCCGTCCAATCAGAAGTGCATCGAAGTACGCATGATCTCGGGCCGCGGATGCCGGCGGTGTATCATCTAAATACCGGCGTAATGACTGTGTTTACAGTGGCCGCGGCGATTGCCTTGCTCCAGCCTGAATTATTATCGCGCCGACGAGAAGCGAGACACGAATGGGCGGGGTGGTTCTCGGCCGCGAGCAGATTGGATTGGAACGTTCCCCGGGATGAGCATTTAAATTGCTTGGATTCTATCCGTGCAACTCGCGCAAGCGTTCTTTATTCCTTTTGCGAACTACCCTACATATACACACCTTTTCACTGGCGCCGATCCGCGACGTTTCGTTTCCCCGGGGCGGTGCAACCGTATTACACGCGACACCTATGCTATGCACCCGAGCAAGCCTGTAATTCCGCGCGTTACGTTGCGTTAGGCGTATTAGCTTGGCTATCATTATGTATCACGGCTTATAATCAGCCGTCGCCGGACCCGCTTAAACAGTTTTCTCTTCTTAATTGATATCGCGATACCCGGATCCTGTTCGCACATTGTCTCGGATGCACTGACCGGTGCAGCAGTTCAGTAATTCTAACTTTGCCAGGCCACACACGATCTGCGCACCTGTCGCGTTTATTCGCGTTGATGGGAGCTGGAAATGCAAACAGCAACGGTACACAATTTTTATTTTGCGCAACGATCCGCGGTCTAGCCATTACACATTTTTACAAAGTAACCTCGAATATAAATAGAAAACTACGGTCACGCTAATTCTGGGATCTAATCGCTGATTTCGAACATTCGGAACATTGTCTTGAAGTTTTCACGAATTCTGTACACATCGTCGTATGCTCCGCGACAAAATAAATAATCTGGCAATTTCTCCGGCTCGTTAGAATAATAACTCGACCCAGACACGCTCGAAACCGAATTACTCGCCGGCGACAAATCATTGCGCAAACGTTACGTGCATTACTCGCGGCACCGCCGCAACAAACTACTCGCCTCGACACGTGCGACATATAATAATAAAGACATCGGGAATCGATAATCACAGATTAACCTCGGCTTCGCCGGTAGCGCTATGCAAATTCTCGATCGGAGGAAATGTAAATGTCGTATCAAGGCTATCATTCTCGCGGACACCTGTCGTAAATTTCGTATCGGGTTCGCGTCGCCTAGCTACGTCCACGTCGCTACATTCTAAATCACGTTAATTGACGTGGAATAATTTCGCGCCTTGATATCGTAGTAATAAAGCGAAACGGGCCCCCAGATATATCTGTGCATATATCGAGCCACCCGTGGATGTGTATAATTAACGTTCCGGAAATGTACGACCGGTATTTATTCCCCCCACGACCTTATATCCTGTCGCCTGTGTGCTCGACCGCTTTGTTACGAACAGTGCGCTTTTCTATACGCGTGGGTGTACCCGTTTCGATCCCTTATCTCGACCGAATCGATGCCAGTCAATCGACAACTCTTTCCTCGATTTACGTTTGCCTTTAAAGCGCTCGAACAGGCAAGGTTACATTTTTCTTCCCCGTTGAATTCCGCATAAAATGTTTCTCCGGTGACCTCCGAATTCTTCTGTATTTTTATAGATCTTTCTGCATTGTGGTTGACAAAGTTTACCGTTAATCAAAGATTTCATTTTACTGGTCATTTTTTTAGTCAAACGATGGAAAGAGCAACGCTGCGTCGTTTCGACTCGGAAAAAATATCGAGAAGGTGGTCGGGAGCGATGGCGAGTGAATGGACAATCAAAAATCTGCAGGACGATGATCGAGGATCGACGGCGTTCGATCACGCGGCGCGATCGGAATGGTAATGAAAAGCGTACGAACGGCCGCGTGCCGGCGGTGCCTTCAATACTTTTACCATTGCCGAGAGCAAGTAAAACGCACACGCAGCCTTGTGCCAATTGCAATCGGCACCGGTGCCACCGTGTACATTCTATCCCCTTTTACAATACGCCATAGAAACGGTACGCACGCGCAAAAACCAGTTGCATAAAAAAGAGAGAAAACAGAAAAAAAAAAAACGAAAAAATACCGATGGAGCCGATGGCCGAAGTATTATTGGTAGGAAAAGTGGTCTCGATCGTCCGCGGCTACGAAGAAGAAAAAAAAAGAAGCAGATGAATGGGCAAAAATGTTCGCGTTCTATTAGTGGCGCGGTGCTCGTTACGCTTGATGGACGTGCACTTTCGAAAACCTGTCTATCTTGCGCATACCGATGGAATGTTCAAATGAAAATCGATCATTTGATAGACTCGGGAATAGAACAATCCCGGCTGGACATAAGAATAGACGCGTTCGCGATGCAGTTTTTCTACCTCGACGGGTATTAATAAACTGTGCGATGCTGGCGCTAATCGAATGCAAATCTATTAATTTCCCTGCGAGTGAGAAACGTGGAAAATTGTTTGCGAGTGTTTTCATGCGCGAAGGCATTGATTAGAGGAATTTGTAAACTGAGGTTAGTGGTCGTATCAAGTCGGGTGAAAAATTGTCTGATCATCGTTGGACGATTCTACTTGCTGCATGGGTTAAGTCAAATCTAATAGACGAGACTGTCTTGAAACGTTCGAAATCTTAAGACCGGTATACGGCATAAAAACATAAAGTGCGATCACAACTTTCCGAAAACACTAACCAGGTCCGCCCGAGCAGCAGTAAATAATTAATTACAGTTCCGAGGCCTGTATGCTCGTCTCAAAACGTTAGACAGCATGCTGGAATCGAGTGAATTTACAGCTCGGCAAAACTCACCCCCCGTTAAAGCGAGTCGGCGTTGGGGAGTCTCCGCTAGGTATTGGCAATCGTACGGTGGAAAAAGGAAAAACTATTAATCGAGAACCACGACAATTTCCAAGTCGAGAATTATGCGGCTGTAATGGCGGGACCGGTCGCGCGTAAGGCGCGCGGATAGCCACGGACACGCGCGAGTCTAAGATAACTATAAAGATAGGAAGTTAGGGAAGTCATAGTGCATTAACTGAGGCTTTAATCAAGAAACTAATAGTTTCGCGGGCCGGGGCCCCCGCTACCGTGTGGAACTCTGACCCCCGGCACGCTCGGACGTTTCAGAAAACGAAAAATAAAACGCCGGACACCCGGTGAACGCGGGGAGGGATGGAGGGACGGGGAAAAAACGTCCGCACCGGTGGGCAATAACCGTAAAACCGGCTTTTAACGTTCCGTACGCGTTGGGCTATCGTGCATCGTGATCGGACATTTTCAGAACCTCTTACCGCCGCGGCGTACTCCGGAGGACGGTACCTTGTATCGGCGGTTTCGTTCCGCCACGCGTTTTCTCTCGTAACTTTTACCGCCGCGCCGCGCAGACCCTTCTGCGATGCCTTCGCTTCAACGCGCGACGTTTCGAGAGTCGGGAGATACTAACGGTCCTGGCGATTTCAAGCTTCGATCGGACCTGCATTGTTGCGAAATCGGCCTCCGGGAACGGGGAAACAGGCACCGAGAACCGCACCGAGAACCGCACCGTGTCAAATCGCACAGAATTTGCCTCGGAGTTGTCCATTTTTTTACTTCAGGTTGAACATTCGCAGATCTTCTCTTTTCATAAATGCACCGACGAATTTCGAGATCGCAGAACAAAGGCTCGAACGAGAGACTCCAGTCACGATCGAGATTCCACTCGTGGCCTTGTTCCCCGATTGATAAAGTCACTCAGCTCTCCTCGGAACCGGAGTATCTATTCTTCCGGCGAGGGATACGTAAAGTCAATTTACTCTTGGTCGTCGGAGAGATCGATGATCGTCCGAGGGCACGTAGTCCTTTAGGAGGTTTTCTCTCGGAAGCAGCGGCGGGGGGTAGAAAAAGCGACGGAGTAAAAAAATGTGTGGAAAGGAAGAGGATAGGAGATCGCGTGAGAGAAAGAGAAAGACAGAGAGAAGAGGTAGAGAAGAAGATCGAGGGGAACGGAGAAGGGACAAAATGAGCAGTCTCGATGACAGGCGCGTGGCCTTACAGGGCGGTGGCCACCTCCATTTACATTTACAACACCCGCCACTGCCTTATACGGCCTCTTATCCGGTCGTTCGATGACATTTCTCTTTTATTCCTTTATTTTCGTGGCCACGTACCACGAAAGCCTCGCGCATCGAAACCGACTCGGAAGTTGCCGATGTCGTCGTCGCGTTAAAGTCGATTACGGTGCAGCCTCGTGCGATTCGATCCACGTATCGATCGTTCACCATTTTATTCGCTCCAGTTGCAAATGAACGTGCGTGGCCAGCTCGCGGACAATGTCCGGCGAATGTTTCGCATCGCAACCGCGAAAAAATCGCGATACGAACGTTGTACTTGTCGCGTAGCGACGCGAACGGAAAAGGGAACGCTTCTCGACCGATTTCCCTTCGCCTCGGCTTCTGCGGCGTCGTTTACAGAAGCGCGAAAAAAGTGGACGCTAAACCGACTTGGAATTTCATTCGGCAGACGACGGGACGATCGACGAATGACGATGAAGACGTAGATGAAACGGAGCAACCCGGCCACCAACCGATTTGCATTTTACCGCGTGCTCCCGCGCAAACTCGTTAAGCCGATTCGGAGGCACGCAGGTGTCTTCTTGCTTTAACACCTTATGCGGATCCGGAAGCACGCTGGCGGACGTGTCCTATGAATCGGAAAGGAGCTACGGGATTTAATGCGTTTCCCTGAAAATTCCAGGGTCACGAGCTACGCCACTCTTCTCTGATTTCGTAATTAATTAGAAACAAACGGGCTGGACATTCTGTCGAGACCAATGAATTTGATCTTTCATTGTACACTCTCTGTCGAACCACCGTGCTATTCGTTCCGAGACACCCCGTATTCAGACGAAGGATAAGAGATTCCCTGCTTTGCACTCAAAGGGTTAAAAAGTAACTGCTCAAAGACATTTAAGGATTCCAATGAGATCATTCTCTGAACAATCCTTTCGAGGCTCACACAAACTCGGCAAGAAATTCTTACACAGCCACCGTAGAACCAGAAATCACGATCGGATCACACGGAAATCGAGAAGCATGTACGAATTACAATTGCAAAATCCCGGTTTTACGATCTGTTTACAGTACTCAACACGTCGAACGCCGTGGTAAATTCACGTGACTCTCTGTTCTCCGTATTTGCCACGTGCATCTGTAAAATTCCTTATCAAGCGGAAAAGACCGTGCACTGCGGAGAACAGACGCATTTTTTACAAACGCGTATTGCTCGCTGCGAGAACACTGCTGCTGGAAAATAATGCCGTTTCGGATACGATTTGCAATCGTCGAGAACATTTTCTTGCGACAGAATAAGTGTACACTGTAATCAAGGGGTCCCATCGAAATCACCGACACAGGTTTCGCCGACAATATTTGACCGATAACGATTCTGGCCGGCAACTATTCTGATCGACAACGACTTTAGTCCACGACGGTGTTATTCGATATTAACATCGTTCGACAACAACGTTAACCGACTACATCTAATTCTTCTTATAGCGTAACAATTATATTTTTATACAAAAGTAAAACTGTCAGTGTAGAATAGATAAAGGAAAAAAATGTCAGCACCATCTATAGAAACGATGTTACCATCGGATAATACTGTGGTCGGCTGAACTTTACAAAAGCCCCCCCCTTCCTTTCGACATGTGACATACGTCATTCTATTCGTTTTGACATTCTGAACACAAAATGTACATGTCACTTTTGGCTAAAATGAATAGTTTTCGAGATATTCGTGAAAAACTGCAGTTACTACACATTGAACACAACAATCGTACGAATAGAATGAGTTGTGGTTAGGTTAGGTTAGGTTAATGTGAAAAGAACAGGTGTGGTTATGGCCTGAAGTTACCTTCTCCAGGAGTGAATGCGGATAGTGGGTCCCTGGAGAAGGGTTATTTTGGGCAAGGAGATAGTAGTCGGGCAGCCCATTGGTTGTGCCGGGTGAGATGTGTTTTCGGTACGCCGGTTTTATCCTCACTCTTAACAAAAAAAAAAAGCTTAGGTTAGGTTAGGTTAGGTTTGATTTGAAATTGTGGCAAAAATTATGCGATTAGAATGAGTTGTGGTTAGGTCGTAGAGGAGGCGACCACGTATACGAAAATCCAGGAGTAGTCTTTCAAAATTGAAGTTCACTCAATATATGTATAACCAGAATGAGACCCTGTTTTCTCTGTCCACTCTATCCGTCTCTGTCCGCTCTATCTCCACAGCGTGTTTAGAAGCAACATGTAAACAAACGTCGCGCCGGGACAGGCTTACTTAGCTACGGAGCGTGCAGAAATACGAAAAATTCAATACAGTATTCGTGATACTTTTTTTGCGAATATCTCGAAAACTATTCATTTCAGCCAAAAGTGGCATCTACATTTTGTGTTCAGAATGTCAAAACGAATAGAATGACGTATGTGACATGTCGAAAGGAAGGGGGGGGGGGGGTTGTAAAGTCTTACCCTGTGGTCAACTAAAATTATTGTCCGTTAAATTCGTCGACGGCAAAATTATTGTCGGTCAAATCTGGAGTCGGTGAAAACTGTGTCGGTGATTTCCATGGAACCCGTATAATCAAGATAGGAAAACTCTGCATAACATAACGTGCATTCTCTTGTTCACATAAATGAATAAATTACGCCTCTCTATTACTTTCAATTCTCTCCTAAACATTGTCTAAACACTATTAACAAAGAAAGTTAAATTGTTGTTTAACACTGGACAGACGGAAAGAGCGTCGGTCTAAAAATAATCTCCGTGCGATCGGCTCCGACGATCTCCTCGATCGCGTCGAACGGTTTCGCTGTGAAGTGGGGCGGCGTAGATTAACAGTTTAACGACGCGGCCGATCTCGTCGGTTTTAATTGATTTTCCCGTTTAGCATCGTAACAAGAGTTACGGCTCGTTGTGGACGATCGGCGAAAGGCTTGCTGCGATCGTTGTAACGCGCTCTGGGGGTTGCGACACCCGTGTAACACCGCTATAGCGGCCGCGGCGTAATTGCGGTTTTAGCCGGGGCTTTATTACGGATTTTATGATGTATTAACGGTAGCATGAAATCGGTAATAGCAAGGCGGACTCGGACGTGTCCAGCCACCCCTAACGAGTCCCATATCTCACCGGGCTGGGACGGGGACCGAACGCGCGCGGCTTTGATACGTCAATTCTAATGGAAAAAATGATAACGATGTAAGGGAAAACGACTCCCGTAACTTCGTATCTCACGCTGGCTCGCGGCGCCGTTGGGAGCCTAGGCGAGAGCAGTTAGGGTACCGTTTTCGCATCGCGATCCGGCCCCGCATGGCGCGGTCATTTGTTTCGTTTGACGATACCATGCCTCCTCCTCGGCGAACCAGCGCGAGATACGTATGAACTTTCGCGGCGTTTAGTAGCGATCGACTGCGCGAGCGAACATTAATTTATGCGGCGAATGCCGCGTGTTTCGTCGAACGGTCATTTCACGGCTCGTTGCTGCCGCTGAGCCCCCCCACCCCGTATCGAACGGGATATTTATACGGGCGGTGTCTTCCTGGATGGGAAATTTATACAGGCCGATCCCCTTCGAAATCACTCGTCAACGATACCGCAACACTGATTAATCGGCTAACGATCCGAGCGGAGAGCGAGCGCATTAGCGTGGCGCGCGTTGAAGAGCGCTTCTTAAATCCAGAGCAATTTATTTAATGTAATAAGCATATTTTAACGCGCACAGGAGAGTCCGCAGTCTAATTATAACTCTAAAATGAAAAGGCTTGCGCAGCAATATTGGTTTAAATCGAAAACGTTCGCCGCTTGGGATGAAATATTATGGAGTCGATGTGCGAAAAATTGATCAGCGAGACGGAAGATAAATTTCCACGGGGCCGTCCCGGTAACACCATTGTATTTCCCAGAAACTAGTAAATTTGACAGACGGCCGACGCGCGGAATAACAAGCAGACCACACGGAAGCCACGGACAAGATGTACCGAAGACGTGACGCGCCTTTATCACAGATGAAAAGGAGGAGGACAAGAAATAAAGACGATGAGAACGGCGTGCTTGTGGCCGGCACAAGAGAAGTACCCTGTCTCCGTGGCGAGATATGAAGGGTTTGAGTGCTGAGTGTGAAGCAGCAATATTTGAGAGCAAATAATCGCCGGACAACGAGCTCTTTGTTTCGACGCCACCGGGAAGTAGATGATGCAGCTGCCCCGTGTCACGGTTTTTGCCGGTGAAGTACTTTCGACGATTAGTAATCCATTCTGCGCGCGATACCGTATACCGACTGTACCGTATATATTACTTTCGACACAGTAAAATTATTTGAAAAAAGAAAACCGCATGAAGATCCGCAGTCTAACGATAACTGATCAAAGAAACCATTTTTACGCGTAGACACGACTGCCTGTAAATAAATTGCGTTGCGTTCGCCCACAAACAGAAATACAAAAATTGAATAACTTTCGCTCGACCCTCGTAATTAATTTGTTACCATAAAAATCGTGTCTTTTCTACCGGTTTCTCGTGGGTGTCCCACGCACTCTACGATAACAATAAACTCCGTCCAAGGGCGTCGGCAGCTTCCAGCGTCTTTTATCGACGGCCAGGCGACAGGCCGCGGTTTTTCTCCGATTCTAACGAGACCGTATTAATCAGTCACGTAATACCGGCGACTGGGCGGCACAATGGAGCGATTAACAGTGTGTCACTGCCGGTATAATTCCTATCAGGTTTCGCATCGCTAAAATCGTAACGCGACGCGACTCGTGCTCGAACACGGGAACGCGAACACAGTCGGCATCGAACGTAGGCGATATAGGTTAAGAACGACCGATGGCTGGAAGGTGTCCTAAACGCTGAAGGCGGCCTAAGGAGCTTTCTCTAGCCGGACGTTCGACTAGCGGCATGCGCAATCGCAATTTGTCACGTTAAAACGTAAAGGGCCTTATTACGGTCATCCTTCATGTGTCACCGTCGCCGTGCTAATAAGACGTTATTAGCGGTAAAGGAGACCTTTTCACGTCGTTGCCGATCGTGGGACGGTTATTATCGATGGACACCGATTCCTCTTGCATTCCGGGGCCCCGATGCCCGGCCGCGACGTTGATGGATGCCGAACCGTGGCCGAGAGCTCGCGGCGAATCGGGAACTCGTCACTTCCCAGATATAATTACACCGACCACGACTATACCTACCCGTCGGAATCTTATTTTGCCCGCGCTCTTTTAATCGCGCCACACCGATTCGCAGCCTTTGCACCGAGCCGGGCGTGGGCGGCCTCGTAATACAGATTTACGACAGGATTCACTCGAGCTTCCGTTTAGACTACTTCATCTCCGAACTGTATGTACACAGAAAGTCTACTAGAAAGTCTACTAGTCTACATTTAAAAATGAATCTTTTTTTCAGGAGTCGCATGATTATTTTATCATCGCTATAATAAATCTCAATTTTCAACGTTCGTATGACCACTTTTATCCCAGATCTATTCACCCAATCACATTTCGATAATTAATACCTGCTTCGTTCGTATAAAACAGCTAAAACGTAGAGACACGTGGATTTTTCAAGTGGTCATTTTATGCTGCACGTAACGAGCCTTGTTAATAGAGTATGCAACATTCTGTTTGCTCCGTTTTCCTCCGAAACGACCGTGTAAAAAACGCGAAATTCCGAAGCGCATTATTAGCGCGCTGATGAAAGCACAAAGTAGGTAATAAGCTGGAGTTACGTTACCCGCGAACGAGAGACGAGTAATGAGTTGTTTGTCTCATTAACGATAATTATTTTCCACGTGTTCTGGCACGGTTCGATCATCAATCTCGAGAACAAGTTGCCGTTCGTTCCGCCGCGCCGACCGGGCCGTGCGCGCGATCATTAGAACGCCGCGTGAAAAATCATCGAAAACGTGCGACACATTTCGATCCCGTGTATCTCGAAAAGCCGATCTAACAAGTTGATTGCCACGTGGAAATCAATCGTCGGGCACGCAGGTGTTCAGAGGTGTTGGCAGCTTAAGAAACATGGATGCCTCGTTTAACGGCCGAAGGGATCCTGTTTGAGTAACGATCCCCAAACGAAAGAATGCTAATCATTTAGAGCTGAAAAAGAAAGTTCGCGCCGCGGACAGTTTCTGTGTGCAAACTTCATTATCCGCTATCGTTTCAGCTCGGTGTGTATACCCTGCATAATGTTCGCTGTCTATTAAACTGTGCGCAATTTGTTTTTATGCCGGCCGACACATAGAACAACCATGTGTTTATTAGTCTGTCTTTCTTGCGTAAATTGCTCTTTCAATTTTGTCTCGATCCAATTGCGTATTCGGCTCGCTAAACTGCGGACTCTTATGCATTTACGAAGAAATTGGCTGGCTGAAATATAAAACGGTAAAAGATTGGAAAAAACTGCGAGAGCGAAATCCCACAATTTTGACCCGGCAATCCCGATTAACTGTTTTGCAAAGCTTTGGGAGTCGCGGCGTGCTCCGCTTTCACAGGACTATTTTTACCATTTTTCACGCCGTGAGAGAAAAGTGACGTCGCCCGTCGGTGGCCAATGTAATCACCATTATTATCAGCTATCGCACAGTGTCGAAGGTATCTGCCGCGGGAATTAATATCGGTTTGACGAGCAATTCGTATTCCGCGCGTGGGGAGGCCATCGACGGGGCTCCGGCAATTACGTATTATTTATTGCACCCGGAGACTTTACAATCAACGTATCTTGCAGTTTTAACGCGTACGATTTTCAGTAACGGTAAAATCGTCGTGAACCGTCTGCTGCGTTGCGTTTTGCCTCCTGCGGATAAATGGTCGAGAAAAATGGCCACTCTTGGTCACTGTAACCAAAAATCATGTAAATGGAGATCCGCATAAAAGTCCTCAGTTCCAAAAGGTATTTCTCTCGTCTTTCGAACCTGAGAATAAATAATGGACATTTTTTTTTTGTTTTCATGAAACTGCTGCAAGTATCTATATATTGATACAAATGGTCCAGTTTCGCGCTTTCCACTTTCCCGGCCATTGTGCTCCGTATGGCCGCGAACAAATCAGTGAAAAATTAAACCATAAACCTGCTTCGCCATAAAACATAGCCTCCGGAGGCCAGGATCGCTCTCATTCGGGGAGGACGAGCCGAAGATTTACAAGTGAACGCGCTTTTCAGTTCGGCCGCGATTAAGTCCGTTCTACCCCGGCGCAACAGTTCCACGACTAATGGCAGTCGTGTCCCCTTATTAGCGTGAAGTATTCATATTTCATGTTTGAATAGGTTAATATCGGTATGTCTTCCTTTCATCCATTCAGTTGCGAATCCTTTGTCTTCGGCCCGCGGTGGAAGTCAGGATTGAGGTCCTCGATGATTAACGTTGGGGACATTTTTACGATAGAACGCGTATAAATCATTGTTTAATTTCTAAAATACTTATGTAACGCCGGCGAACAAACGGGTTTGATGTATCTTACATTATTCTTTATGATGCAACGTCTTGTTGCATGCGTGACACGGTACGATTAACATAACGAGCAACATCGTTCATCCAGTTTAGTATTTCTGGACTGCAGATCTTCGAGCACTTTGCGACTCGTACAACTGTATCCGGGAAACTATGAAATTGAAAAGGAGATTGAATTTAGCCTCCGTAACGGTTTACAAATGTCCGCCCGAATTTCAATTTTCTAGCAGCCAATTCCTACAGTTAGCAATTTGAATTAAGTTCGATAAGAAGATTAACGTCGTTAGAGTTTGGGCCTGACTCGCGGACGGCAACGCGAGTTTCTCTACGAAAAAAGGAAAGTAATTTACGGATTGCGAACACACGGCACGTACGGTGGTCAAAGGGTATTAAACTAAACGGGGAAGAGTCTAACGAGTCGGTCTCCTAACGAATCCCGTCGACAGTGATAACAGACTGGGGAACGAAGTTTCTCTCCGCCTCTTCGCTCGGAATTACGAGGGACAGGGTAATGTCCACACCGTGATGAATCCGACGGATCGCGTGGCAGTAACTATAACGAGGAGGACGAACTGTTCCGGCGAGAATCAGCGACAGAGATGGCCCCCGAGAATCAACGCGTGTAACTATAGGGCATGATCGTACGCTTTCGAGGCAACCTATCGACCCGAGCGAGGTCGAGAGAGCCTCGATCCTCGCTTCGAAACACACCTGTCATCTAACGACCGAACTTTCAAAGTTTCGCGCGGGCGCGAGCGCGGTTATTTATTCCCCAACGGAACGCGAACAACTTTCTATCAATTAGGAGGCCTGTATTAGGTGGTTCTACAAGATGCTCTCCCTTCCACGTTGCCTAGCTTCCTCCGCGTTCCAACGGTTCGAGGAACGATCATTTGCATCCTCTCTTTTTGACGAGCTGTTTAGTACACCGGTGTCGGACGAGCAGTCATAATCGTTTTATAGTCCCGTCGGAGCACTTCGAAATTTCTACCGGCGAAATGGTTTCCGGACGAGCCGGGAGACTCGTGAAAGGACATCGGTGTACGATTATTACAAATCTTCCTCAAAACATGGGATTCTTGGAGCTCGCACAATGATCAACATATAATAATTCATTAATTTTTCTCCTTCTTATCGAAAATGAACAGCGTACATGGAAAGCACAGCAATCAAGCGCATACCTACGGTAACCCAACAGTTTCACGGTAAAAGTAACGACGTCCATATTTAATGGCTTTCCCATGATGACCTTGGGATGACCTCACGCCTCGCCATTGACGTAGGAAGTACGCACATAATTTACCGTCAAACATTTAGCGAATAAAGATAACACATTTTCAAGATGAATAACGAGATTCGATGTAATTTCATGGCAATTTGAGGATAACCTCCGAGCCTCTTCGAACGTTTTAAAACATTCAGAGTCGTCTATTACGAGTTCTGCGTCCTAACAAGATACGAGATGACTTTGACTTTTGCCTCATTAGAAGCCTTTGACTTATTTCGATCTTGAACCCGTGCGTCGATAAATCTTGTTGCCCCGTGTTGCCTCGATGAAACGGGGAAAATTCAAGGACTGTCGCAACGAAGTTCCTATATAAATTGACAAAGTGTAAGAAGGAGGAGAAGACTGCTTTCAGCGTTTCATTAATCTTTCATAGCAGTTGGATGGAGCGAGGCAGAAAAATTCTGTCATCATCTAGAAGACCTAGCCTCTTCGAGGATTTCCCGAGGAGTACACCGGACGATGTTTGGAAACGTTCTCCCTCAAAGTTTGCCTTTCGTTCTGTCTGGAACGCCGGAGGATCGCAGAGCAAACGAATCGGTAGTGGAGTAACGTGTATATCCTTCGCGAGACACGGAACGAATGGTAGCCAGCAGCCGTACCAACCGAGGTGTACCTCGGTTACACAGTGTACGGTGACTAATGAACCTTTACAGTCACCTTTACGTCCTACCACCGGGGCAGCGCAACTGGCTGAGTTTATTGCCGATGCTAATTCACGAGTTCGAGCAATTAGAGGGTTCGACGGAAGCGGACCCTTTGATATCCTCCTCGTGCTCCTGTCGACGGACATCCAAGAGCCAAGGTTGACGCCGCTTATCGATTATCTTCCACACGGTTCTCCAGCAACATCAACGTTTTAAGGAGACCACTTTGGTATTCCAAAAATCGCGTCCACACATTTTTCATTGGGGTTTTCTCGGTTGAACTTCAAGAACGTTCTTAGACGCTGCTAGATTGATTATCACAGACATAATACGACGCTCCAACATCGACATTTACATCGACACTTTTACTTTTCATAAATATAAAACGAAGCTGTACGAGACACGTCTAATTGATGTTTTACAACGTTCCCCAAGACTTTTATGCGCCGCGGGTCCGTAAAGTGTCAGCGTCCTCTATTTTATATGCCCCATAAAGAGTCCCGGAATCGTCGAAATCAAACGAAAACGGTAATTAACATAAGCGTTCGCGGCCAGGTTGCGATGAATATGGATAACTCGTGGGGACGCGGGATAATAATAAAGCATAATGAATATGTACGCAGCGGGAGGACGGTGGACGCGGATAAATCTTGTAGATCACGCGACAGTGTTGCGTGTTCGCTTCACGGGAACATCGATTCCCGGTTTCGGTGGCTACCGGTGTCGCACGGGGTGCATTGACTATTCCTGCAGAGGACGACGACGACGACAACGACGACAACGACGACAACGACGACAACAACTGCAGCTGGCCGTATGAATATTCCTTTCGGCGACAACGAGTTTCTTCGCGTTTCTTTCGGACCGGGCCGCACGTTCACCTGCACCGTTCGTCTTCGTCACCGATCCCGAAGACGTAGTATATCCCGATGACCGGCGTGCCCTGTCATTAGGTGTATACGCGCTACCGGTGTACCGGTTTTTCCCTGCGACCTTCCTTCGCCCTCGCCCTCCCCCTGACCCCCTGCCTCCTCCCTCGCCACATCGCGAACCTGCACACCGCTGCACCACGGCTGCATCCGTCCTCCACCAACTCACCGCCTTTCTCCTTTATCGCGACTCGCAAGAAACTGTTTTGTTCGCTTCTTACTCGGCCGCTCGTTGCTGATGTATTTCTACAGATATATATGGAGTTTAGTTAACCCTTCGGCTGGCTGAGGAGCGCGACGATAGCCGCGCAACACTTTCGTGCGATCGACGGTTTCATTGGAAGAATTGGACAGTTACGTGCATCACCTTGAACAGGTTGCAATTAGAGAGATATTCAACGACGAAGCTGTAGCAAAGTCATTTTGTAAATCCAGAGAATGTTTTTGCATGCTTCAAGATTCGCGCAATCTTCCGAAACCACTTTCTCAACGTATCAAATCTTATGTTTCTGACACTATTCAATTTTTTCCTCCTTTATTTCCTATTGTCCCCCTAGTTGACCCACCCTGGTCTCTCCCTCCCCCAAAAATTGATTCTTCCCTATGCGAATTTCAGAAAGACATCGCTAACCCCATAATCTTTAAAAATATCTTCCAAGAGGTCACCCAAAAGTACCCTGATCATACACATGTTTTCACCGATGGTTCCAAATCTAATGATGGCTGTGGGTGTTCTGTTGTATTCCCTAATTGTCGAAAACTTTTCAAACTTCATGACTTCTGCTCAATTTTTTTCTGTGAAGCCTATGCCATATTACAGGCTGTACAATCTATTATTTATGCTCAAGAGTCAAATTTCTTAATATTCACCGATTCCGCGAGTGTCCTAGAGAGTCTACCTAATCCGGAAAATCAAGACCCCATCATCGTACACATTTTCAATGCCTTAATCAAAGCTATAAATAACAAAAAAGAAATCGTTTTTTCCTGGATTCCTTCTCATGTGGGAATATCGGGTAACGAAACAGCTGATTCTGCGGCTAGGAAGGCATCCAAAGAATTACCTTCTGACTACCCCTCTTCCCACAGAGATTTGATCAAACAAATTAAAAGAGAAATCAGAAATAGATGGAATGATAAATGAATTGGTTCCCCCCCCCCGTCTAAGCTATCCTTGGTTAGACAAGACCTTAAAAATAATGACTGTCCTCCGATTGACAACAGAAGAGACCAGGTCGTTATATCCCGACTTCGCATTGGCCACACTAACTTGACCAACTTATACATAATCTTGAAAGTCTCGCCCCCTATGTGTACACGATGCAATACACAGCTTTCAGTTGAACACCTCATCTTGCGATGCCCTCTTTTCTCCTTCCAAAGAAGACGCTTGGCTATTCCTAACAACTTAAATAAATGTTTCAACTCTAGTTATAACATAGTACAAGTGTTAAAATTTCTAAAATCCACCAAAATTGTTCATACTCTGTAATCTTGTATAAAAATAATACTACTACTACAAATATGTTCTCCCCCCATTACACCTATTTATGTTTGTAAATTTAATGTCTTAATATTGTAATCTTGTCTATGATATAATCTTCGTGGTCGCTAATGACCTTGTTGTTGATGCGACCTGTAATAAATAAATAAATAATAAAAAAAAAAAAAGATTCGCGCAATGAATTATAATTATTCGAACCAACGATAAATTGGCCAGCCCACTCGATGCACACGCAAGTGCCTCGTCGATCTCTCTCGGCAGTATCGGATCTAAATAGAACGATCAAAACCGAGTGAACAATAAATACCGCGTAATTACGCCACATTATATACATATAGATATCTCGGTGCGCGCGACACGGTACAATAATTGCGTGTCATTAGACGGTATCGGCTGGGTAATATATTATTAGGGCCCCCGGTTGCGCATAATAGCAGCGGCCCGATCGGGGCCCGTGGAGGCTGGTGTTCGGTACCGGTGGCACGTTTCCACGATATTTATTGGATCGTTGGCCACCGTTAATTAACGCGGGCTTTTTCTCTTTCCTCTGCGAATTCTCTTCGGCTAACTAGTCAAATTTAGGTTGACCGGTTGACGGAACTTTTCCGAATTTAGCCCGGTTTCTTTCCATTTTTGGGTACAACGAATGGGACAGGCGAAGTTACCATTGGTGACCGATTAAAACAATTGGGCAAGACGCACAATGTTTTTTTTAAATTCTCAAACTGATCAAACTTGATCGGAGTCGAGTTTCGTTTAATCGCACATTTTATTCGTAGCACCGTTAGCATCGGTTAATTAAGGAAAGCGTCGTGGACGTGGCCCTCGCACGGAAAAGAAAACGAGAACGAGAAAGAGAGAAAGAAAGAAAGGAAGCCGACCCGGCACGATCACCGGTGTGGATCGGTGTGCGAATCGCGGTCGCTGGGAGGCCATGAACCGATCGCGACGGATGGACACCGCAGAAAAAGTTGGTACGATCGATCTTTCGCTGAAATGACCATAGCGGAAGGCTAACCCCGATGCAAGTAAAAGCGATAATGCCTCGGCGACGACGGAGGCCTCGAGAACGTAAAAGTACTACTCCCTGCGCCTCCCTCCATCGTATAGCGCGCAAACAACTGGCCAACGGACTGCCCGGCCGCAGGAGTCGCAACCAGAGAAAGAGAGACGCATGCGAGCGCACGCAGTCGATACACCAGATAGTGATTGATGATGATTAGCCGGCGATTTGCCGATAAGGGAATGTACCGCGCCAAGGTAAGCTCTCCCGGGGCCCCGTGGCTGTTGCCGCGCTATGATACAGGGTACGATATTGGGGCCCGCCTGTACAGTCGTGTAAATTGCTGTACAATGAGCAATTACAATAACTTACGCAACCGATACGTAAGCCGCGTTAGACCCGCGGTCCCATTCGACGCACACCGATTTTTCTATTTCTCGTGCGAATTTCACTTAAGCGAACACGCTTTCGGTAAACCGATTTTCCTGGTCCAGGGAGTCTCGGATTTTTCACGTGGAAATCTGAAGAAGACAACCTACCCTGCCGCGGTCCCCGATCGAGCTACATGTTCGGAATAATGTCGAGAAGAACAGAGCTCTCTGGAAGCACGTACGTCGACCGGTGCGTCCGGAATTTTCTCTGCTTCAACTGTAAAATCTACACGAACCATTCTCACGTAGAACAATTCTGTACACTCTCCCAAACGCAACGGTATATATTGTTATAACTAGACCGCGGATCTTTGTACTGTTTTAAATTACCCTCGCTCGAGGCAAGGCACCTGTAACGCTGAAATAGAATTCAATTGTTATACGATGCGAATCGAGCACGATGCAAAGGGCTATCAAAGTTAATAAAGAAAGAATGAAATTTTTACAATCACCGTAGTCAATTTTCATTTGCAAAAGATCCGCGAGTCAGTCGCGCTTCGTCGATGAACGACTGAGAATCCACTGCAGATGGCATCGACGCGATCCGGTATCCCGTGCACGAACGCAGTCGCGTCCCGATGCACCGCGTCGTCCACCGAAATGCGTCCGACCGAGCGACGTCATATTCCACTTGGGTTTGCCACGCTCGTCCTCGTCGTCCTTCGAGGCTGCTTTATTTCCCTATTAAGACGGTGGCCCGACAGGAAACCGGGGAACTATCGGGAATTTACCGCGCCGATTTAAACGCGAGTTTCCCTTCGGGATCGTTGCGCGAAACTCGCAGGTGCAACGGGAGAGAGAGAACACCAGCGCAGCGTCCCGACCGGGTGAACTACGACGTCGATACGGATCTACCGGCGTGACAATCTTCCGATAACAAGCCGAGAAGACGTCCACGTTGAATCGCGGAGGGTCGGTGAACGCGATCCGATCGTTTTCTATCTGTTCAGCTGTCCGACGGGGATGCGAGCGCGATGCGTAAGTGATAAGCGGTATTGTTGTCGCGCATGATCGCGTCCCTTCCGGCACGATCGCACGTCGCGAACCACATCGATCGATAAATTCTACTTAGGCCACGCTCGATCGCGCCAATTCCCGGATAATTCGATCCACGGTTAAGCCATTCCTTGCATAATATCTTTATATGCGCTTGTTACCGTGCCGTCTGTATTACTGTTGCACACGTCGATGCAACACCCGCTGCATCGAGCAGAAATTCACCGAGGATGCGTCGCTCTCGCGACAATGTAATTTGCGCTTTATAGAAATAGCCTCTGGCAATGGCCGTGCAATCATTTCGATTGTATGCTGATCGAGTCGTTCACAGGCCCAATCGATTAATTACCTTTCAACTGTTTAATCTGTATTTATAATTAGATTTAATACCTCGACTTTTTCCTACTTTTTATATTGTTCATCTAATAATTTGTATTGTTAAATTTTTTTACTCAATTTTGTGGTTTATTAAAGGGAGGACCAAAGGTAAGAAGAGAATGATGTAAAGGATAGAAGGGAATACCGCGCGCCGCATGGCTCGGAGAATAACAACGTCATCAACATCGCGCAAACGATGCATGGCAGCGACGGCATTTCGACGACACTTTCGCCGAGCAACAAAATCTCGAGGACCGATGGCACGCAAGTCAATAAATATCTTCTCGTTCGCCAGCGTTCTGAGACTTCGTAATAAACGGCGATCCTATAGCGCAGGCGTTCTCTTCTCCGAAGACTTTCACTGGTCGACAAAATCCCGGGAATTTCAAGTTTCCCGCTCCCGGCCGGGTGATTTAAGCACCTACTAATTACGCGCTCGGTAATTTACACTGCGTAATAATATCCGCAATTGCGCCCAATTAATAATTCATAGGATCGGCTGTTAATTATGCTGGCCGCGAATGTGCCGAGAGGAATATCTACCTGTCTGGAATCTCGATTTTTCTTTGATATTTAAAGCTCCGATGGTTCGAACCTTTCGAAACGAGTTTCTTCTTCTAATAAACCAAGCAATTATTTCTACAGTGTATGGTGAATGTTGCTTGGAAAGCGTGAATGTTGAGTAATAAATAACGGGGCTGAAATTGCCGATTTAGAGACGCGTTTCGGTAGAGACATTTTCAAAAACAATTTATGTTCTGCGGGATACGATCTCGCCCGGATAAAGAAGAAAATTATTTTTATTCAATTACAGGCACGAGGTGAGGATTCTACGTGATGTATGTTTTATTTTGGGTTGTTCTCCGAGTGCACCGAATTTTATAGTTTCTCCAGAGATCGGATAGATCGCGATGCGATCACGCGCAGAATAATGGAACGGCTATTCGGAGAAGTGATCAAGAAAAATAGACTGCGGATGTTTGCTGGCGCACGGACGATTTACAACCGCGTAAATTTTCTGGCCGATCGCTACGCGCTCGTAAGCGATTTACGATTCGATCCTACTATGGACGCGATGGTGGTACCGGGATCAATCATGTATCGGTGCAGGACAGACCGTCGAGTCATCGAGGCTCATCGTTACGATCTACTTTCGTTCCTAGAGACGTGTATATTAATTGCGACAAGATGATCGAGCCATTTTCGGTTCAAACAGAGATCAATTAGGCTAGGTCAAATTCAAAGGAAAGGGTTGGGAATTAATGGCGAATGTTTCGAGGATAGAAAAGGCAGGATCCCTCTAGAAACAAAGGGCAGCGTTTTGAAGAAGGCGCGTTATAGAACTAACTGTCGGTTTCAAGTAGGTGCGGTTTCGTTGCTCCCAATTCCAACGGAATCAAAGCCTGGCTGCACCATAGAGCAATCTATACCTTCAGTCTAGACTGCTCCACATCTCCTAAAACTCTAGCTCCAGGGACTACGATGAGTCTCTAATTTGAATGCTTCTCTAATGAAGATTTGCTGAATAGCTACTGGTCAGTCTAGACGAGGTACAACCAACAGCTTTTTGCTCTAGACCTCAGAACCAATGCTACACAAGACAATCTGGTTCCAGGTCTGGTCCGGCATCCTCTAAAAACTTAGTTATAAAGACCGTAACGAGTCTGTAGCTTGTACCTGTCTACATAGGCCGGGCGTATTCGTCCGACGGCTTCGCTCCGGCAATTTGGATGAAGCATTGTTTCCTCGATGAAGATTCGCCGGATGGCTACCAGTCAGCCCAGATCTAGTAAAAACAACGAGCACTTTGCCCTGAAAGTGATCTTGGACGTCGGTGGAAGAACCTGAAGACTATCTAGCTCTTTCAGGTTTTCCTGGTCGAAATTTCAACGGATTCGTCCACTTTCAGGAGGCAATCCTGAAAGAGTAGCTGGCTGGCGTCAGGGGGCACAGCAGGCTTGTTCGCGCGAGTTCGATCTCTGGCAAGGAAGCGGCGACCGGTGTGTGGTCTTCAGGGCCGATCGGTCTGGCCCCTAGTTAGCGTGATTCAGTCGCGGTCTCGGGTACACGCTCACACGCTCACGGCGGGGCTTCTGCGAGGGTTCGAGGGACCGCCGCGGTAGTCGATCGGTGATTAGACGGCAGCTTGTTGTTTCCGATCGCCGCTAAATATCTCGAGCTTGCCGTTGGACGACGCTTCTGCCGGCGCGGATACTTCGCGAATCCTGCCGTATCCTGCTGACGGCCTGGCCCCTTCTCATCTCTCTCTTTCGTTCGGCCTATCTCGTCCTCCCTTCGCTCTTTTTCTCTCTCTTTCTTGATCGCTCGTTCTCTTTCCACGGTCACGCACGCGGCGATCGATCCTCCTCTCTCGCCAGGATCCTTGAGAGAGCACGCCGCTTCACTTTGCGCGCACCGCGGGCCTGGTGAGAAAGTTTTACGACTCACTCGTGCGAACGCCTCGCCGCGCCGGTAGAATCGCGCCGAGGGAATCTCGAATGTATATCGCCGGCCCCGTATGTGTCTCTAAATACGTACGACTCGCGCGTTCCCCCGTCTAGCCGGATTTACGACAGCGAGAGGATACTTCCGCTTTTTTCGAGCCTTTTTGCACGTCCAACAGCACCAACGCCAGACCTTGGACGCCAGTCGCGGACGAGCCGCGATACGGGCTTTTTACGCCTCCTTCCATCCTCCGATCGCGATTTTATTCGATTCTGTTTGTCTTTCTCCTAATCCTCAACCCTCTGACGCTACCCAACGATTATTTATGCAACTCACATGGCTATTTTAAACCCGCGACGTGTAATGGAATTTCAAAGTGGAAAATACCGTATTCCGTCATTTATTAACTCATTTCGACGTACCGTACCGTATACGGTACATTTCGTTAAAACAAAATTTAGTGACGCTCTCGCGCAACTTTTGAATATGCACATGTAAAGAAAGTATACCTTCTTTAGTCTTGAATTTGCCGCGCTTCTCATGCTCGCGACGATTAGGAGAAGAATTGAAGAGAGACAGATATAGCTATTACGCAATAGAGCACACGTGAAAAAGTACAAGGATAAAAAGTGATAAACAAGATTAGTAGAATAGGCAGAGAAGGGATGGATAATAGTAAACATTAATTGTCGTTTCTTTGTTTACAGGTAAGGTTGTAAATAGTGTAAATAACTGTGGTTAAATAATGAATAAAGACAAAATTTACTTTGTTTACAGAGAAACATATTTTCGTTTACTTTACCATCTCGAATAATAATTGTCTTATACATATATTATACCAAATATGGGACGGTTGATCAACGGTAAAACTTACTTGAATTCACTTTTCACGGTATCTTTGCAAACGACCTAATAATTTCAAGACTGTACAAGCATCTTTAAAAATATGAAATTAACGAAACGATCAAGCTAGACGGTAACGATCGAGCAAATGCATGCAAACAGTCGTCCGATGTTAAATTCCAATGGAACAGAGTGGAATTTCGTTTACGATTAATCGAAACAGTTCCTGTAGGAAATCAAATTTCACGTACACTTTGTAACTCCGGCGGTTTATCCATTACCACGTTGCACATAATTCACGTGCGCTAATAACGTCGTATCTCCGCGGAAGCTTGGCGAATTTATGAAATCTGGAGACTGGCACATTGCCGGCCAGACGAGACCCGAATGTTGCTCGGTCGTGTATGGAAAGGGTCCATGTTCCTCGTGTCTGTTCTGGGACACGGAACAGCTCGCGGAGTAATTAACGAGACACCGAGGACTACACACCGGTGAACGATAATATCTCGTTCGCACCACGTTTCGACTTAATCGTGACGGTAACATCGCGCGCGTGGCATTCGTGTATCTTGCACGAAACCGAGCGACATCAAAGAAACCGAATCCCCATCGTTCACAAAATTTCATTTCCCTCCTTGCGCTCCCAATGGCACGTAATGAGTCAATTATATGAGCGTAAACATTCGCTTGTCTTCTTAGCCACTTTAACGAGTCGGGAATAATCCAACAGTATTTCTAAATTCTTTGAAGATGTAATACAGTGGCCGAAATTTCTATAAAGTCATCTTCATATTCATAGATATTTGAAAAATATTACCATTCTTGTTGATTTATCGCATCTGGTCTTGTGCCTTGTTGACACTCCGATCGAGGGACTACGCACTCTAGACCGCTATGTTCACTATTTACGATTGTTTTCATTATTTTCTGCGCGATGCAGACCGCAAGTGCGAAGTTTCTATAAAGTCATTTAGCGTTTCTCTGGATTCCGAGCAGAGAACTATGGAAAATTTGAAATATTCTAAAAGTATTAGTTTTAGAACTCATAGAAATCCTGTTTCTTATAATTTGATTCACGTGTATTAGAATGACGAGAGGAAAAGTGCTAACAATTGAAGAAAAAGCATCGATCGATGCATGTAAAAATATGGGCTGTTTTAATCGTGCAATTGCTAAGAAAATTAATCGTTCATATACTGTGATTAATAATTATATCAATGTAAGCTTTGTGTACAGGTCGGTGAACCATATATGCTCGAGAGTGGGCGGGACTAGACAGTTTTGGAAAAGTAAACAGATAACACAGGGTGACAGTTGAACACACAATTAATTGATAATTCGTGAGTAAACGAACAAATAGGGAAACCTTTAATAGATTTTTAAAAATCTACGAGCACAAGTTCTACAAAAGCCTTGTGCTGAGATAATATAGGGAAGCACAAACATTTAATTGTTGATTCTCTATATTTTTAGGTTAGTACAACACGTGGGAATAATGTAATAATTATTTATTATGTAATCAATAATAAAACTCTATATTTTTAGACGAATCAACCTTGTGTTTTTGCTTAAGAAAGGAACCATATTATATCAATTTACATGAAAATTACGAAAAAAATCATTTTTAAGGTGGTAATAAAAAATTGTCGAAGAGACAACATTTATTATTAACGAGGTCTGCGGCTAAGGAAAGGAAAAATGCAGCACAATTTCGAGCTGAATCGGAGCTTCCGGTAACAACAAGACGCGTGCAACAACTTTTAAATTCTTCTGGGCAATTTGTGTGGACAAAAATGCAACGTGAACCAGGCCTAAAAGAAGTACATAAACAGGCCCGTCTTGATTTCGCACGGGCACATATGTCCTGGACGAAAAAGTGGGAGTCTGTCATTTTTTAAAATGAGAAAATATTTAATTTGGATGAGCCTGATGGCTGTAAATATTATTGGCACGATCTGAGAAATGAGAAAGTGTGACGATGAGTCGTAACTTTGGCGGTGGTTCCCTAATGATATGGGCTGCGTTCAAAACTGACAAAAGAACTCCAATGTGTTACATAAATCGCAAAATCAATTCGGAAAATTATACAGATTTGTTAGACATGGTTCTAATACCCTTTACAGAAAATATTGAAGATGACAATTTTATTTATCAGCATGATAATGCTGCGGCACACGCGCCGAAGCACATAAAGCAGTGGCTTCTTAAAAGACACATCAATGTTTTGCCATGGCCTGCTTGTTCCCCTGATATAAACCCTATTGAAAATGTTTGGGGTATCATTGCGCGACAAGTTTATAAAAACTGAAAACAAGACAACTCCATTAGCGAATTAAAGGATGCGGTGAACGAAGCGTGGGTGTCTGTTAAAACAGAAACGCTACAAAAGTTAATTTCGTCGATGCCCAATCGTATTTTTAATGTAATTCAAACAAATGGAGGTTACACCAGATATTATAATAGAAATAATAGAAAAACAATCGTTAATTTCAACTTTATCCGTGTAAAACGAAAGTGACATTATAGAAATTTCGCAGTTTGTTCTGCGTAAAATTATATTTTTCTTTTCTTTTATCGATAAATGTTATACTTATGTTTTGAAATCGGTATGTATGCTTTCTTTATGTGATCCCGAAATGCTACCAAATACAAATTTTTCATTGGTACGGTATAATAATAAGAATTCGTTACAAAACACAGTGACTTTATAGAAATTACGGCGAGTGTAATGATTTTTTTCAGAATAAGTTCGCGAGAGAGACAGGTAAAGTGTGCTTTCGTTTCGTCGGAAACGTGTACGAAAGCATAATTAGCCACGCAGTTAATTTTCCCCGGCCGTAAGTAGACGCTTGAAAAGTCAGGAAACTTTTTCCCAATGGTATCCTGTGCACACAAGGCACCTAGCATTTACGCCACCACGACTTTCGTATAAATCAAAGCTTCGTTTCGTGGCGAGTCGCTGCACGACCATAGATAGGCATAATATCTTATGTCGAGGTCAAGGCGAATGTGTCAGGCTCGTTTACGGCTCACACACGTGTTGGTATTAAACGCCACGATTCATCAGAGGGAGAAGAAGATAATCTGCACCTACGCCACCGAGATCTCTCGCAAAATTTCCGATGCCGATACCGCCTGGATTAACCAGGCGAAAGCGATGGATAATGCCGTGGAATGTTCCGAGTGTACAGCCTACGAAACTATGTCGTTGCAACCGGTCCATGGCAGTTCACAGCTTCAGGATGCATTCATATTTTCCTTTTTGATTGGAACGTCATTCTCGTTTCTATTTATTTGAAACTCAATGGGAACGCTTAGCCTTGAGATGATGGTACTAGGAAAAGTTTCCAAATGGTTTACTCGATTTTATGTGCACTGTGATTTTTATGAAACTATTTTAGAAAGACGATTTTATGTTACGCGAAAGCTACGTTAAGTGAAACTATTTTAAGCTAATTTTTATTTGCGAATTTGTGTCATGGATTTTTCAGTGAAAGTCTACTGGTTGAAGTTGTACGTAATATACAATATTAAACATATTTATACATATATGGATATTTTGATTGGTGCAATAATCGATGGCGCAAGAATTTCAGAATTTTAAAAATGTGTACTCACCGGGTTTTGCAGCAAGGCGTTCAATTAGAGTGTCCGTCGAATTTCACAATGCGTTACTCTACTTTGATTGGCGTAAGCGATCGTCGCGCGGCAGGGCGGCTTATTGAAAACACTTCCGCGATACGAAATTGTTTCATTACGGCAATTACGATCACGCGAAGGTGCATCCTTTGAAGCCGTCGGCCTCACCGGCTCTCGCTTTGTCATCTCCGTGCGGCGCGGCGCGCCTGTTTACTAGAAAAACGCTTTACCTGGCCCGAGTCGAGAGTGCAACGCGCGGGGAGAGTGCAACTGCGGCCGATTAGAAAAAAGAACTGGAGCAAATTGCGCGCGGCGGGACGCACAATGACACACCTCGCGTCGATCAAAACTCGTTGCGGCGACGATAATGCGCGCCGACAAGGGGACACTGGGACACACGAGGTGCCGAGCCCTTACCTGGCATTCATAAATAAATTTTAATGAACTGCCCTCGAAATGCGCCTAGCCGCTGCGTACACTCCCGTCTACAAGTCGCCAACAATCTCTCTGCTCTCGAGATACTCGTAGCCATTTTCTCTTATGCATTTTTACCAAAATTTGCGACGAAACGGCAACGTCGGGTTTCCACTAAATTCAAGTTTCATTATATTACTTGCAATTTATCGAAACTATCAAGAGAAAACATTTTATTTAATATTTTTCAATTTTTCACGTGCAAATTCTAAACGACGTTGATCTCGGGACATCGAGTGTTTCATACTAGAATTTTTAATATACGATACGTACTACATTCATATCCGATACGAGTACATTGAAGCATCGTGTCGTTGATGTCTGTTATTGATTCCATCTACTCGCGTAGATAGGATCTACGCCTATTAATCATGTACAACGAATGCTTATCTTCTTCTACTTCTCGATGTACATATCTAGCATCGTCTAACGTCATAATCTAATAAGTCGAATGGAATTGATGAGGAACGGACAGGATCGTACAAAAATTCTCGTTCTCCAGTTTTGAATTTACAGCAAAGGCAGACTGTAACCAAATCCACGAATTCCAAATACATTTCATACAGCAAGAATAATTTATTGTCAGAAATATCTGCGAATATAGTTTGTCTCTAAGATAAAATCTCGATCGAAACTTATGCATCAATCGTTTCTTTTGTCCGTGTTCGAAGGTATCTCGAGGCAATTAGGTTTTACAACGCATTGACCGATTTAACACGATACTCGGCCGATTGTGCAACATCCAGAGAGTCTGAGACCGTGGTCTAATAGTGTCGTAGGAACGGGATTAGTGAGTCGGTGACGGTAATTTGTCACGCGTGCATGACGTCGTTCTGCCTTTCAAAGGAGAGTCCTCGTTATTGGTAACAGGACAATCTGAATACCCGGTGACACAGACCCGTGTCCTGGTTCGCACGTATGTCACCCACACGTGACGTCCCACGCCTCGGATGCACGGGATGTCGTCTCTTCCATAGTGGAAGGTGACGCCTGATGCCTTCGGGCATCCGCGAACGATGACCTACGCCAATTCCCATCGATAGAAACGCAGCATCGCATTCCATACAAATCTTTCTCCGCCCATTCCTTTCTTTATTACGTGAACGTGAAAAATGGTCATTTTTATTGGCAGAAACTCCGTGTCGCCTATACATTACATTCAATTAAGATAAACGCATTCTTCGATGCAAATTCGACGAGATTTATGAGCAATCAGCGGTTGTGAAATACCACTGCGATAAAACATTTCATATCGAGTATGAGTAGCGTTGATCAAGCCGATTTAAAACTGAAAAGTGGTTGTTAATAATCATTAGATGTTCAAGCGACTTTTTGATGATGTTATTAGGTGTATGTACAAGTTTTATTATTTTTTAATCGATCATGTATAACGAACGATGAGCATAATGGTTACGCGCTTCAGTCTGTTTGCCATCGACGTGTCTAAATAATCAATTTAATTATCCACTGGTAATATACTTCGCAAGTCGTGTACAAATAAACGAAAATTGAATGATCTGAGCACATTCTAGTGATTTTCTTACCTTCGAATAACTGTTTTCGTTCATTTTTGTCATAAATGCATAAAATCCACAGTCCATCCATCGCGTGGTTAAAAATTGAAATTTCCGTACTGTGTCTCTAATAAATTGATCGCCCACCGCGTGTGCGTATAAGTACCTTTGTTCGAAGAAAATGTGCCGGGAATTCTTTTAAATGAAAAATTCGGTGTAGTTTGTAGCTGCACGTTAACTTACTCTGATTTTACACTGCAGCTATAAATCACGAATGCATAAAATCACCATTTGTCGGTCTCGTAAATAGCATTACTCGGAAAAGAAATCATAAATATGTAAAAGAGTCTCCTTCGATGAATAACGATGTAGCTCCGCTGTTGTTCGAAGAATTCAAGAGCAACGAAATTTTATTATTCTTGGCCAGGTTGAATCTAATGTTCGTACACGGTGAACTGGGCCGATCGGCAGAGAAGTGCGTTTTCTCCGCAACAATCGGCCGCACTTCCCGTTCGAGTCCGCTCCCCGCAGCAGATTTTCACTACATTCCGTCCCGTTGTCACATCAGCATATAAATCAGGCGTGGCTCGACGTAGATCTATCAACCGGTCGCGGATCGATAGGAAGAGAACGGCGCCCGTGACAGATTAATCTCGAAGTGCAGCGCGTGCAGGCTGCACAACCTATCGAACCCGTTCGCTAGCCGCATAATTCATTACTTTTTCCGACGGCTCGGTACGAGCCTCTCGTACGAGAGAAAGAGAGAGCGAGAGAGAGAGACCGTGTCCCGGGATCGGACAATCGACGGATCGGCTGGCAGAAATCGAAAGCGGAGTCGATCGAGTTTTCGCGTGCTTATTACCGATGCACCCGCGACTCTCGAACTCGCAGCTCGATCGATACCTACGCACGCGCTTTCGATTTCCTCGCCGGGACCGCGGGTTCCGCTCGTTTATTTCGCGGCCGAGAAACGATCGGGCCTCCACTGTTATACAACCGGAGCCGCTATTTCGTCAACGGTTAAGGCGAAACCGGTCGAGAGGAGACCGAACTCGAACGCGGCTCTCGTATATGGTTAATCGGTATCGAACTGCGGCAATGTCGAAATCCTCGTCGTCGTATTTACTTCCGCCTGCGATCGCCGTAATTAGCATTAAATGTGTTATTGCACCGAGCTGTGGTTCTGATCACCGCGCCTACCTGCTCGATGCATATACGAATTTCTAAGGATTGTGGGACACGAGTACATTTTAACCCTTTGAAAGATGTACGATTCTGTGGATTTTAAACAGAAACTGATCAAAAGTCGTGTAAAACTACGAAATTCACAATGTTTAATCGCTCGCAGCTCGTGTGTATGTTAATCGGTTTCGATGAAATTTTCAGCATGCGTATAACTAACATATTGGGTTGTTCGGAAAGTAATTTCGTTTTTTCCCGACAGAGGATTTAATTGTTTTTTTTTTGCACCCAACTTCACACTTAAGCGGCATAATCATTATATGTTTTGAGAGCTGATATAGCAAGGCTTGTGTGTGAAAAAGACCAATTGATTCTACGCAGTAGTTTTTGGTTGGTGCCCTTTTGAAGATGGAGAGCAATAAGCAGAATTTTCGTCATATTTTACTTGTTTACTATAGAAAAGGTAAAAATGCTATTCAAGACAGAAAGAAATTAACCGATGTGTATGGAGAAGATGTGTTGACAGTACGCCAGTGCCAGAACTGGTTTGCAAAGTTTTTTTTTCATTTTTAAAAATGTTTTTAATTTTATTTTTTTTTTGTTTAATTATTAAGTCTGCTGTCATCAGCTGGACAAACTCAATGATGCACTTCTACAGAAAAGGCCTGAATGATTCAACAGAAAAGGTGTAGTGTTCCACCAAGATAATGCGAGACCTCATACAAGTTTGGTCACTCGCCAAAAGCTTTTACAGCTTAAATGGGATACAATGCCACACCCACCATATTCTCCAGATCTGGCACCTTCGGATTATTATTTGTTCCGGTCACTGCAAAATTTTTTAGACGGTGAAACCTTCGCTTCAAACGAGGAGGTCAAAAAACCACCTTGATCAGTTTTTTGCCAGCAAAGATAAAAAATTTTATGAGCGTGGAATCATGCTACTACCAGAAAGATGGCAAAAGGTATTGGACCAGACTGGCCAATATAAAATTTAATAAAATATTTGTACGTTATACGAAAATTGTCTTTCATTTTCACAAAAAAAAACGAAATGACTTTCCGAACAACCCAATAGATCTACAAAACATATATTTTAAATTTTCATTGATGCCCCAAATAAAACAGTTTTAAAAAATGCCTTTTTTATTTTTGCATCTAACCTTGTAAATTATAATTTCTTGAAAATCTTTTTTGCATACCATCTCGTAAACATATGCTTCTAATTGATTATAAAAAATCGGATCGTTTGGTAAAATTATAAAAAAGTTATTCTGTTTTGAAGGGTGTACGAATACTTTTTACACCAACTGCATGTACGCAGACTGGACGCACTTGCGCTTGCCGTATTTTGTATAAATTGAAATGGGGAACGGCGAACCGGTACCGAGCGAAATCGTCGAATGTCGAAATCGTGGTCGCCGTCCGACTTCCGCCTGTGACCGGCATAATTAGCATTAAATGTGTTATTACTCAGGGGGAGTTTCTGATGGCCGCGCACCTGGCCTGCACATTACCTGGCGCGTATACTCGCGGACGCATTTGGATTCGTCGCCGGCTTCCAGCCACCGAGAGCTTATTGACAATTGAGAGATAGCATCTTTGCGAGCCACCGGCTAATGCGACTGCATTTTTCTGCCTCCGCACCCAGCAACGAAGATTGAAGTGACGCACGTGTTTCTGGATCCAGCGATCGGTAAATGTTCCTGCCGCAATCGCTGCCGTAGTCGCGGGGCCGGTACTGCGCGTACAAGGAATTGGCTCTGGCGAAACTTCGCAGATTTGCAGATTGCCCGAAAATAATGCGTCTAGCTTAGAACAGAGCAGCCATGAAAGCGGAAACCAGAATATGCGAACGAGTCGCCAGAAATGGGAAAATGGGGAAATTATTTTCAACTGCACGCTCAGGCAAATGTTCTTTCAACTATAGACACTCTAGGATAAGCGGAATCATTCTCTAAATAATGTATATTTGCTCTCATAATAATTTGAAGAAATAAATTTGTTTCCACCACTTTGTTATTTTGTAATATTTTAAAAATAATAGTTGTAAATTGTGCCTACGGATACGAATTTCAACAGGTTTTACTCTACTTTTAACAGGATACAATCTTTTAAATTCCCGCTTCCTTTCTTGTCGTCGTAAATTATTTTCTAAGAATGCGCGAATTTAGATGCAGATAAGACATCAAATTGCGGCACGAGAAACTGGTGTAACCTGTACAGCGAATTTTCAACACATAATTAATAAACAACAATGCACTCCAGATTTTCGGATAGGATCCTGGGTGAATCCGTGTTGCTCAATGATCTGTCGCTTCGGTTCCCAAGATTCAATTTCACGAATGATTACGCATGGTTTATAAGCGCCGAGAAGATTCTCGGAGATTTCTGACGTTCGATAACAATATTTCACGCTTCTTCGCTTACCGCGATCGTCTATGGCGATTAAAGAGTTTTAACTTGCGGAGAATTCGTACGTCGGACAAAAAGAAAATGATATTTCGTTACGTTAGAATTGTTATTTCTCTGTCGGTTTGCAGATTAGAGTGCAATGAACGTCGCGTAATATTAAATAGCGAGGCTGCGCGAAAGAATGTCTGTTCGAGGAAAATGCAAGTTTCGAAAGTGTTTTACGCTGCTGCATCGGGTACGTATTCAACGCACGTGCGAAGATCTTGCACAGTAGATGCAGCCATGATGATAAATGCAGACATGTGCCTCATCTTTTCTAAGTTAGACACGGAAATCGCGTGGCTTATAAAATCACATAGCAATTTCATTTTCAGAAAGAACGGACGCGGTAAGTTATTCTATATCTTAATTTCTACTTCGAAAAACGATAGGTACCATCCGCGACTCTTACTTCTGCGTCGATATTTCCATCGAAATAGAATTTATCGACAATGATTATACATTAGATGTATAGTTGGAAGAAAGCGAAAAAAGCTAACCTATCAACCGATCAATTCGTATCGAATAAAAGCAGCCGCGAGTAAGAACTGATTTAATTAAAACTTTTTAGGTCACGAACGTATATAATACACGAAGTTATAAATACTCATGCGTTCATACAAATGCATGAGAGAGCCCGTGAATCCTTCATCGGAAGTGAAAGACTGAAAAATTAACTTCTTCGAGGGATGCGTCTTCCGAGATGGACACGTATAATTTCGGTCTCTAATTGATCGTATTTTATACAGCTCGCGCGGATAAAGAATTCAAATCAAGGATGGCAATGTCCTATAAAAATAGTGTTCCCTAATAAATCAATGCGATCGAAGTGTGGCTTACGTTATTTATCCATGCAGAAATAAATTGTTTCCATTCCCGAAATATGGGTCGCGCGACAGTCGTATGGAGTTAAAATAAATTGCAGAGAGTATAAAATACGTTCGCTTCAATCCTCTCGCGTGAAACGCATTTTCCAGAAGTTTCAGCCCTTTGAAGTTAACAGAGGAGAGAGATTGTGCGAGATACTGTAAAAATTGTGAGGGAAAGAACGGAAAAGGATCGAAAAAAAAACGACGGTTCTCAGCAACGCCAGACAGCTCGAATCTCATCGGAAACGTCAGTCAACGTCGACGAGAGACGGAGAGATGCAGTGAGCCGTTACACTCGTTTGCAGGGAGGACGGTGGGTTATCGTCACTAGCGCGGCAGCAACGCGAAATTAATAATCCGTCGTTTCTTATGCCTCGTTATCGCGCATCGTCACGTCTTTATAACGCGGCCGGGGCTCGTACGTCAGATGGTATCGTCGTATCTCGTACGGCTAGCAGCTAGTAAAGTAAGTGCGAGTAAGTATAAACTACCGCGCTGAGCCACCACCCTCGATGTTCCGCCCCAGCGGAGAGATAACATCTTCGTGCACACCGGTCGTCTCTCTCTCTCTCTCTCTCTCCCTCTCTCTCTCTTTCCCGCTTATTCTCTTTCTAGCAGACCTCTCATCCTCCCTTCCACAACCCTTTTGCTCGCGCACCGTCCTCGCCGATCGGCTCGAGGCTTCCCTACGATCGGCTACTTCAGTAGCCGCACCATCTGCCCTCCATAAATCCTGCCGGCCGTCTATGCTGCACCGATATCCTTCCAACGAGCTACCTCCATTCCTCTTTTACTCTGTTTCCTTCCCCAAGCGAATTGGGGTAGGTCGCCGACGGGAACAGGTACACTGCCCTGCAAAAGTTCACTTTGCTCGCCCTTCTTTCGCGCTGCTCGAGTTCCCTAAACTTCTCTAAAGATCTCTCTATTGTCTTAGGTTCGCTAAAGTTCTCCGATGATCCCTCTATTGTCGAAAGTTCGCTAAAGTTCTCGCAGCTTGAGCGATACAAAATAAAGGATAATCGAATGAAGAAGTAACCCAGAATACTCTCCGACTTGAGATCAAAATGTGTAAGCCCATTTAGAATTTCAATTTATGGAGAACACACAGGAAAGATGAAACGGCATGATCCGTCGAAATTCGTTTCCGCAAGACCTTGTACAGAGAGTCGATAATCGATGCGAGCGCCTATCAAAAGGATAACGCTGATCCTTTTAAAGCTTGCGGGGCAGCCCGCCCATCGATCTAATAATAAGCGGTAGATCTTGATCGGAAGCGGCAGGTATCGAATATGCAGCGGAGCCCGCATCGTGGTGCAAGGTCCGGCCGATAATCATTGCGAAGTGGTAGGTTCAAACAAACCGACCCTGAAACACGCTGATCTACAGAACACACCATACCGGAACGAGCATATACGAGCCACCGCGTGGGAGAGTAGAGGCCAGCGGAACGAACGAACTGAACTGAACTGAACTGAACCGAACGGTTCGCCTGTGTGTCGCTTCTTCGTCTTTTTCTTCCTCCTCTGCTCCTTCCTCAGCATCTTTCCACCTCTATCTGGTATGGGAACGAACCTACCGAAGGGATCCCTCCTTCGCGCGAAACCGCGGCCGCAATATATTGCCATTTGTTCCGGCCGCTATAAGGCAATATGTTTGTCAGTATCGCGGAATCGAACTCGAGCCCTCGAACCTTCGACTTAGGAGGATAGCAGTGAGAGAGGGAGAAAGAAAGAGAGAGAGAGAGAGAGAGAGAGAGAGAGAGAGAGACTGGTAGGTTGATCCTGACCGTTATTTCTCGGGTGCATATGGTCTCGGCTGCCGATACCACCTCCCGATATCTACCGAACGCGATCCGCTCGGCCGCTCGATCGCTCTTCTCTCGCTATCGATAAGTCTTACACGGGGATTCTTCCACTTCTTCTTCCTCCCCGTCTTAGGCTTGTTATTCATTTGTTGCCCGTAGATCTTCCGCCAATCGGCTACACCGAGTTAAGGCTAACGATCCTCGGCCGGGACGCTATCGATGCATCGAACGGGCCACGGATAGATCGACGATCGTTATTCAGGACTCGATAAATTTCGAGGGCCTCGCTTGTTCCCAGGCGAAACGAAAGTGTTCGGCTTTAGACCAGCGATAATTAAAAGGTCAAGGGAAACCAGGTTTGGACGTGTGTGGGGATACAGGGTGCTGAAAATCGGGAAGTATAGTATCAGAGTCGATGTACGGATTGGACGAACAGTCGAAAATGTCTCTGTACAAATTTTAAAATAGAATAGCCTTTTTCAAAATTGATTCGAACGATTTGTTAGAGGCACTGCTTAACTAGCTGATGTATGACAGATTCCTCGTAGAAATTGTATTTGATCGAAACCACGAGGAAGATAATCAAAGTCGGTTATCGTTAGATCATCTCGTACGTAATGGAAATTTCGTAGAATTTATGTACAAAAAGACGATCGAAGAAGAAACAATCAAGGGAAACATACATGCCAATCATTGTGATTATGGTTCGGTATTCCGACATACTAGTTTAGTATTCCACCCTACAAGAAACAGAAATACCATCTGATTTTACCGGCTTCAGCAAGCGCTGCGACTATAAAAATTGAGAAACAATTCAGCATTCAGTTTTTCCCCGCATAAAACACGTTTTATCCGAGGGGATATCGGCCGATGAAATTGCTTTTGAGAAATGAACGATCGGATGCCGATGGTATCGGGCCCGGATGTTCCCTGAAAGACGTCGCGTCGGTTTCGTTCGGATCAGCCAGCAATTGGAACGACGGTCACATTCGAACAATCGTGTCGATGATTATCAAGCGTAACAGGGAAACGCGCGTGTAATCGGGAAACCAGGCAAGAAAGCAGCCGCGTGCACGGCCGTGCTTCCCGTTAACGTCATAATAATTCACGGTCGACAAAGAGTCGTCCCAGCGAGATTTTTCACCGACACGAAAGAAACCTGAAGAATCCCTGGACCGATTGACAGAGCGTGCGTCTCGGTGACTGTCGTCGCGCACGTCCGCGGCCTATCTCTCCTATCGATGAAAGATTGTCCCCTTGTCCGGCATCGTCAACAACAACCTGTTCGCAGGCCCGTCTTATGCGACCTGCAGGCTCTTGCTACATAACCATGGCCCCCGACAATTTATTTAACAAACGGAGAAAATATAAAAATCGACGAACCGATACATGTTTTCTGGTGGCGAGTGAATTTAGGCTCTGTATGTTCGCGACAGAAAGGGTTGAAACAATACAATCGTTATATTCAAATATTGAAACGAAGCATGGTCCTCGACAATTTATTTAACGAACGGAGAAAATATCAAAATCAACGAACCGATACATGTTTTCTGGTGGCGAGTTTAGGCTCTGTATGGTCGCGACTGAAAGGGTTGAAACAATACAATCGTTAATTCAAATATTGAAACGAAGCATGGTCCTCGACCATTTATTTAACGAACGGAGAAAATATCAAAATCGACGAACCGATACATGTTTTCTGGTAGTAAGTTTAGGCTCCGTATGTTCGCGAGAGAAAGAGTTGAAACAATACAATCGATATATTTAAATATTGAAACTAAGTGACTGAGTTTAGGCTCTGTATAGTCGAGACAGAAAGGGTTGAAACAATACAATCGTTATATTCAAATATTGAAACTAAGCATGGTCCTCGACAACTTATTTAACGAACGGAGAAAATATCAAAATCGACGAACCGATACATGTTTTCTGGTGGCGAGTTTAGGCTCTGTATGGTCGCGACTGAAAGGGTTGAAACAATACAATCGCTATATTCAAATATTGAAACTAAGTGACTCAGTTTAGGCTCTGTATAGTCGTGACAGAAAGGGTTGAAACAATACAATCGTTAATTCAAATATTGAAACTAAGCATGGTCCTCGACAATTTATTTAACGAACGGAGAAAATATCAAAATCGACGAACCGATACATGTTTTCTGGTGGTGAGTGAGTTTAGGTTCTGTATGTTCGCGACAAAAAGGGTTGAAACAATACAATCGTAATATTCAAATATTGAAACTAAGCATGGCCCTCGACAACTTATTTAACGGACGGAGAAAATATCAAAATCGACGAACCGATACATGTTTTCTGGTGGCGAGTTTAGGCTCCGTATGTTCGCGACAGAAAGGGTTGAAACAATACAATCGTTAATTCAAATATTGAAACGAAGCATGGTCTTCGACAATTTATTTAACGAACGGAGAAAATATCAAAATCAACGAACCGATACATGTTTTCTGGTGGTGAGTTTAGGCTCCGGTATGCTCGCGACAGAAAGGGTTGAAACAATACAATCGTTATATTCAAATATTGAAACTAAGTGACTGAGTTTTTAGGCTCTGTATAGTCGTGACAGAAAGAGTTGAAACAATACATTCGTTAATTTAAATATTGCAACGAAGCATGGTTCTCGACAATTTATTTAACGAACGGAGAAAATATCAAAATCGATGAACCGATACATGTTTCCTTGTGGTGAGTGAGTTTAGGCTCGGTATGTTCGCGACAAAAAGGGTTGAAACAATACAATCGTTAATTCAAACATTGAAACTAAGCATGGTCCTCGACAATTTATTTAACGAACGCAGAAAATATCTAAATCGACGAACCGATACATGTTTTCTGGTGGTGAGTTTAGGCTCTGTATGGTCGTGACAGAAAGGGTTGAAACAACACAATCGTTATATTAAAATATTGAAACTAAGCATGGTCCTCGACAACTTATTTAACGAACGGAGAAAATATCTAAATCGACGAACCGATACATGTTTCCTGGTGGTGTGTGAGTTTAGGCTCTGTATGTTCGCGACAAAAAGGGTTGAAACAATACATTCGTTATATTCAGATGTTAAAACCAAAAATTTTTAAATCTACAAGAAATGTGGTACGCGACAAAAGCAAAGAAATGTGAATTTCGAACCCACAGGAGATTCTCAGGGCAGTTGAGGAGTGATTCAACGAAGAAGAATGATAATGGATGATAGAATATACAGGTACGATGATCGCAATGATGCGGCCCTGTCTGTCTACCGTCGGCTCGGTACAATTACAATTTCGCTACTTATGATAGACAACGTGCTGCCGCGATTAATATCTCTGGTTCTTCGAGGTTGCCGTTTGATGGGTGCCGGTTTCCGAGATCGAAGTAGAGACGTTCCGATCGAGTCGCGGTGGGAATATTTCGTTCGTGTAGAATGATGGAACTCGGGGTTTTCTGAGACCGGAGGAACATGGACGGGGAATGCGACAGAGTTTCGCACAGAAACGATCGATCAATCGTATCGTTGAAGAAGTTGCAGGAGGAATTTGTACGTTTAAAATTTTCCGGGAAAGGCCTGTAGACATCAAACGCCTTGCTGTTCCCTTCAGACTGGAATCTCGAAAGTTTACCTCCAAAATCTTGGGGAACAATTCATAAAATTAGTTAATTTGGGAGACCTTTCTTCTCATACAGGTCACGCATACCTCGTGCGGTTTGTACATAACTCTAGAGAATTTTTGCCAGCTTCGTTATTTGAATAATTTGCAACCTCGCGTAACAGAAGGAAATACAAGTTAAAGGCTGCGGGATATCAGGAATAAATTTAATACACATTTCAGCCACTCGCAAACGAGTGAAAATAAATAAAGGCAAGACGAGGCATTAATAATAGCGGGGTGTAATTCTGTTGACGACCCCTCGTAAGAAAGCTAATCATTACGCGATGAAACCGGCGAGAAGAAGGCTCGCGTAATGGAATCCAGAGGACGCGAATGGTGCGTCTGATTTCGCAGTGATAGTCCTTTACTACTTAATTCCCCGTCGCCATTTATCCCTCGACGGCTCGAAGGGCTCGGGCAGTAAATTTGCATGATGTGGCAAAGAGATTCGCGACCTTAGACCCCGGCCATTGCTAAACCTTCGCCGCTTCGCGATAATCGAAAGTGTCGTGGCCCGAGAAACTGCAACTTCGCATCTTATTCGTTACTGTCCGGACCATCGCGAAGCTCATTCCGCGAAGTTCGTTAAGAATATTCGCGGTGTTGAATGCATCGTATATAGTCGTACGGTAATTTGACCTGGCTTTATTAATAGTCGCGCGATGAAAAATTCCCGGTAATTTACGATTTCTGAGATTCCTGCTTCGTCCCGCGGTTGCGAATCAGCCTGCACGCATTAGGGTGGTTTAATGGGGACAGGATGTGGTACTTTTCAAATCAAATTAGCTGTTAAAAGAAGGAGTACTGTAGGATACAATGGTCTTACAGCTCCATTCGCGTTCGTGGCCAGAGAGCAACTGCCCCAAAAACAGTGGACACTCGGTCTTTTCGTCATCGCACGCATTCACATATTTTACACACGTTCGCGCTCAGAGGTGTCGCGATTAAACAAACGCCGATCGCGGGATCTTTTGGTGTATAATCCATATACCCACAGTACTCGAGCGATAATCCAACTTCCACAAATTCTTTTACGAATCCTGGCTAACTATTATTTCGTGCTGCTCCGACGGTAAAAATGATTTGTCGTGCAACTTGTGTCGGGTTTTTCGGGTCACCCTGTATATCAGAGATGAGAACAGAGGTAGAACAGGGGGATCGTGGCCCGCTAATCCGCGGGGGCGAGCAGAGATGCTCGGATTGGCGCGTAGCGAGACGCCTGCAGGTGAAGCCGATGCAACCGGTGGAAAGAACGAGATCCAGTGCCGATAGACAAAGAGGTCGCGCTCCAATCCTTAACAAGGACTCAAATGTCACTTCTGGGCTCCGACCCTGGAAAACTGCTTTAACGATTCCCTGCAAATTTACACGAGGGATCGGACTCCGTTCTCAGGCAATTTCGCGATGATATTCCCGATACGTAACGGGGTGCTTGCAAAAGTTTCGACGAACATTATCCACTTCCAAAACAATAATTCTCTATCGCTGGATCGCGGATGTGCTTGGAAATTTAATTTCTTGTAAATCATACATCAAAATTTGCACAAAGATCCGCAGTCTATTTATCACTTACCGAATCACCTTAGAATAGACCTCGTCAGTGACGTTTCGTAGAGACTTACCTGGAACAAAAAAAAAGCCAAGATTAGCATAAGCGTGACAAACATGAACCGTGAAGTATTCAAAATGTGAAGTTTGATAGTTGGAGTTCGGTGAATCTGTATCAGCCGCTAGACAATAAATACAAATGTCACTTTTCGATTCTACAGCCCACTTTATCGCTTTTCAAGCTCGATTGCTATGCGCTCTATTGGAAATTGCCGTTCCATTCATTCAAGGATACGAATCCCCTGTGTTCGTGAAGTTTATGTTTAAATTACCGGCTGGAACCTGCTGTTCCCACGTTTACGCTCGGTGCATGCATGATAACTGCACTTCGGGATCCATGCAAATAGTCGCGTATAAGTGTACGGAGAGATATGGTAACGAATTTATCAGAGACCATGGGAAATCGTGTATCGGAAACGAAAACGCATCGTGGCGATTCGGAACCCGCGAAATCTCTATGCATTTTTGCATGAGATTCCTTAAATCTCTACTGTTTATTTTCCTTTCGATCTCATATTTCTGTCCTCTCCTCTGTCGTAAATCTTGACCAAATGAAATTTGTATGCTTCGAACAGAGGCAAAATTATTTCGAGTTTCCATGGGAAAAATGCGATGGTTTGGGGCGAGCGTCGCTGGGGAATGGTAGCAAGAAGAGAAAGGTTGGAGTGACAGAAGACTGACCGTTCCGTCAGCGTGCAGAGTGCAGTTGCATCTGGCGAGAAGCGACGCGGACGACTGGAGGGCGAGTTCGTCGTTTCGCGTCGTGCAGCAGCCGTGTACGGACCGATCGCTGATATCTCAAATAGACACGTTAACGTAGGCACTGCTATGAGCCTAAGGGCTTCCACGGGGATTGCTATATGCGGCTGACGTTCCCGGTACCTTGTAGTACCCTGTAAAGCCACGCTCTCGGACGTCCCCCACCTGCCCTTTCCCGAGCTCTCGGGCCTCGCCGCGCCGCGCCGCGCTATGTGCTCTACGAGCATAGAGGATAGGAGAGAGCCCGGTTTGCTACCTCTCGGTGGTTGTGCGGCTTGCAACGTGCTGCTAGCCGACCTACCGTTATCCGGTTAACGAGCTACCACCGCTACATACACCGGCCACACGGTCTACCCATTGCGCATGCACGAAATGTAAACGTGGGAACCGGAATTGGTAACCCGGGGACCGTCGAGCATCCTCGCCGCATCCTCGGGTGAGAAAGCACGAGGAGACGATGAGGTGGTTGGTCTAACGATGGGACGGCTGCCGTGGCTACGTGCCAGAGCCTTGTCTGGTTCCCCGAGTTCAACCCTCGTCCACAGTTCTCTCTCTCTCTCGCTCTCTCTCTCCTTCTCCCCACCTCTCTCTCTCTCTTATTGATCTTGCCTAGTCTCTTCGGAACTCACCTGAACTGTCTCTTCGACATCTGCCTCCTCAGCCTTCCGTTTCGACCTTAATAAGATGCTCCAGTTCGCAACTTCCGAAAAATCGATTCGTTTCACCCTCGCGTCAATGTCTAGGTATTTGGAAACCTTCTTTCGATGCGTCACGAAAATTTGTGGTATCTTCTTATCGAGCATCGGCAAAGTCTCGTAACTGATTGCATCAGTAATTTCTCGTAAATTTTGATGAGCTTGAAATAAACAAGTTCTCGTAGGTAATGCCCATTGTGCCATCAGAAAAATTTGTTTACAACGTACACGAGTCCCCTCAGACACGGGACCACTATAAATTCATTTGCGGCGCGGAACAATTTGTCCCGGAAAGAAAGCGGCCCCGAGGAGGCAGGTATTAAATGTATAATGAACACGGAACAGCGCGTGCGCGCATATACAAGCTCTCGACGTGGCCATTTTCCTAAGGGTACTAATTAACGCCGCGCCACTGTGTTACGTGCAAGAAGCGACGCAGTTAAGAGTCCCCCCGGGTCGCTGGGGTACCTCATTTCAAGTTTTATTCGCGACTCCCACGGATGGTTTCGCCACCGGTCGAACCGTCGCGATTAGCCCGCGAAAATGTTGCGGCTAGCAGACTATATACATATACGTTGCTCGTCCCGATAAACGCACGGACGAGCAACGGACTATAAATAATTTCCGCGGACATTTACGCGACGAGCGACCGCGGCCTCGGCGAAAGGAAAAACCTGCTGGTGGCAGAGTATCGAGGATTGCCAATCGGTGGCCCGCACCTGCAATTACCTCGAGGCTGCTATCCCCTAACAAATGGACTCGTGGACAGGGCCGATTAACACAGCGAACGGTGGTCAGTCTATTTTATTCGAAATCACATGTACAATTTTGTAAACGATGTATTTTATTCTTCGTTTATTTATTTACGAACTTTACCAGCGCTATAAGACCAGGTCTATAAGATTGCCTTTAACCATTATGCCGAGCGATCGGCGTCTCGACACGTTGCTTCACCGACCGACGAAGGTTAAATGATTACCTTCTTACTTAAAATGATTTTAATTAAAGCGTGACGCTGAAATAAAAACGGGAATGGGAGGCTTCGAGTTAATCATTCTTGGACGACTCGAGCGAGCGCCGGGTCTGCAGGGTCAATTACGTGGTGCTGATGTTTTCTGGAACTGTGGAATCGCTTGCAGACACTTTTCTTCGATTTTTCGAATTGTTAGACCTTTCTGAAAAATGATTCTACATTAATCGGTCCAATTTAAGCCTATGAAAGATTAAAAATTTCTATGGGAATGCTCCCCTTGAAATCGAGAAAATTTTGTATTTTTGTTCTGACTTAAGTTGCTCTATCATAAAATGACACTTTCGGCGTCTAATTTAAGTCCTCAAAGGCTCAGAAATTCCTGTCAGATGCTCCAGAAAATAAATCCACAAAATCGCAGTAATCTATCCAATAAAATCCGTGAAAATTCGTCTAGTCGACTGTAAATCCGTATTTCTAAACCCAAACACAAAATTGAGTCACCCGATGATGACCAACGAGGCGGTCACCGTGTTAACAAATTTTTCCCATATCTCCACGCATCGGATACTTAAATAATCGTCCGTTGCCGAGTATAATGTTATCTCGAGCAGCGTATAATAGGTTGCACGTACTCCAGTAAACGTTAATGCGATAAGACGGTGTGCGGGCATCGAAGTCTCCAGGCTCGCGCGGTACAGCTTTATCCGGAAATTATCCGTTTCTAATGTCAGCGGGCATTAACGGAATTTTTTCGTGGTAATCCCGTGTACTTACTGTCGCATTACGTGGTGTACCAACGATAATCCTATTCATTCGCGGCTCCGTTTGCGCGATTGTGCGCGCGAGTTAAGATCTCCTTGGCGAACTGGTGCCCATTGTCTACGCGATTTTTGCAAACTCCTGGCAAGCGGTACCGCAATTACCGGTTCACGCCCCGCGAACTCGCGCAGCTCGCTTCTCCGATTGGGTGGCTTTAATTACCGCATAATTGCAGAGGTATCGGGGAATCTGTTGCTTCGCGTTCCACGGCCGACCGCTAAATGGCTCGAATGACCCCCAACCTCACCTTTTATTTCGGTGGTGTAATACTATTTCGTACGATCTTATTAGCGCACGCGTTAATACGATTATGGGGACTTGTAAACAAATGTAAGAGGTGTATAAAGACTTGCAAAGATGAAATACAAAAGATATATATAGACTTACGAAATCATTTAAAGAAATAAAATATGTACAAAGTCTACAAAGTTTTTTTTTAAATTCAAAGGATGGGTAAATACTTGCAAAGATTTTTTGTGAAATACGAAAGATGTATATAGACTTACGAAGACATTTAAAAAAATGAAATATGTACGCGAAGCCTAACAAAAATTTTTTTTTAATTCAAAGGATGGGTAAATACTTGCGATGATTTTTTGAGAAATACGAAAGATGTATATAGACTTACGAAGTCATTTAAAAAAATGAAATATGTACGCGAAGCCTAACAAAGATTTTTTTTTAATTCAAAGGATGGGTAAATACTTGCAATGATTGTTTGAGAAATACGAAAGATGTATATAGACTTACGAAGTCATTTAAAAAAATGAAATATGTACACGAAGCCTAATAAAGATTTTTTTTTAATTCAAAGGATGGGTAAATACTTGCAAAGATTTTTTGAGAAATACGAAAGATGTATATAAACTTACGAAGTCATCTAAAAAAAATGAAATATGTACACAAAGCCTAATAAAGATTTTTTTTAATTCAAAGGATGGGAAAATACTTGCAAAGATTTTTTGAGAAATACGAAAGATGTATATAGACTTACGAAGTCATCTAAAAGAATGAAATATGTACACAAAGCCTAATAAAGATTTTTTTTAATTCAAAGGGTGGGTAAATACTTGCAAAGATTTTTTGTGAAATACAAAAGATGTATATAGACTTACGAAGTCATTTAAAAAACTGAAATATGTACGCGAAGCCTAACAAAGATTTTCTTTTTAATTCGAAGGATGGGTAAACACTTGCAAAGATTTTTTGAGGAATACAAAAGATGAACGAGGACTTACAAAGAGCTTTAAAATATATGAAATATGTATAGAAAATTACGAACAGTTTTAAAAAATATAAAATACATAGACATTTACAAAGTCGATACGATGCTATTAGAATATGTTGCTTACAGTTCGAAAAAAATGTCTCGGTTCCGGACGAACGCCGTAAACAGTCGTATCTGAAGAAGTGTGTCCCTAAAGCGACGCCCGCGGAGGCCGAAGGAGCGATTTCGCAACGAGATCTCTCGATCCGGGATCGATTGCGCAAAGATCGCCGGGGCAGAATATTCGTCACCCCTTGGCCGTTCCTTCCAGGTGACGTGTAATCGCGTCTGATCATCGACAATGAAGTTATCGGCGCCGATTGCGGTCACAACGCCGATAGTATCTTTCCCTTTTGCGCGCGGTGACGGCCACGCGAGAGGGAAAATTCTAATTAACCGCGGCACGATTTTTCCCTCGAATAAATCAATAACGCCGTCTCTGTTATGGGGGCGGAGGAAAAGGGAGAGAACTATACAAGGTGTGCCAGGTGTTAACGGCTGAACATTGTCGGTACATTCTATTGGTTCGAAATAAAAACATTATTACAAAGACGTAGGTCTTCTAGAACCTTGTCAAAACGTTCACACTAGAAGTGAGTAGACGAAATAAAAAATTTTCGCATTAAACTGGTATTTGAAAATATTGGTTTTATTTTGGCTTATTATTATTATTATTATTATTATTATTATTATTATTATTATTATTATTGCGACTTTACGCGTGCTTATCGATATACATACGTCTATGCAGAGAGCACGCGGCTCGTATATCACGTCAATTAAGATGGAAAATGGCCGGTGTCATAAGCGGACTCCGACACGGCATTAATTATCGACGTTGCAGCAAATTTTCCGGCATGCTCGGAAGCGGTCCGAATAATAACGGGCAGCGTTACAATAATAACTGTTAGAAATAATTAGTCGCCGCTAGGAAGCTAGCTATAAATCTGTCCGCGGATTGCCAACACCCTTCCGCTACCTAGAGTTTACTGTTTGCGTATCTTCTATTGTTTGCTTCAGTCAATAAATAAGTTGTGCTAACTGTAATACTTTCTTCGACCGACTGCCACATCTTGTCCTCTTGTTAATACAATTAGTTGATAATCATTTAATTTTACATCGAGGATCGGTTAAGAATTTAGATTTACAAAATTGATTTTAAGTGATTGTTATAGAAGTTGATGACACCTGTAGACATTGTATACACATTAATGCGCCGAACAAGCATGAGACACCTCTTAGAGGTGGCTGAACACGAACCGTTGACATTAATTAAGCAGAGCGTCAACGCTGCACGGATTACCATTTTAATGGATAGTCTCAATTAACGGGTGAACACCAATTTAGTGGTGGTCGATGGTGGTTAGTCCCATGATGCAATGGCACGCGAACCACTGACCACTTAAGCTTCTCGCACCTTTAGCGAGATCGATTTTCTTTAGTCGACAGGAATTTCCATAAGGTGAGAATAAAGCTTCCAGGTTCGGAACAGTGTTCTCGATAGAATGCAAATTATAAATAATTTCTTTGAATATACTTTACGTTAATATTTCTAATGCAGAGAAAAATCGTACAAAATTGCGATACATTGGTCAAATAAATTTTACAGACTACAATAACGTAAATAGTTTTATTTCGTATATCGTGATTCATCGAGCGATAAAAGTAAAAGAGAGTCGAAGATTTTACGACCTGAAAAAGGATGGCAGTAAAGAACTGTCGATTTGAATCGGCGTTTTAAGACGCCGTACCGTGACGCAAAAAGAAGTTCGAACAATGATGTGAAATCTGAACTTTATTTGACGGAAACGAGGCTCTCCCGCGACGGATTAAGGGTAATTTACGGTCCGGTGTTACAACACTGCGTAACGTTAACAGCGCCGGTGAAATACCGTCCGAAGACCACGGCGAATCGTATATCAGCGCAATTAAGAGCGATTTCTCGTGCAAGAACGGCGAAATAAAGCAGACGGGCCAGAGTTTGCAGCAGAGACTAGCAGTTTCGTACCTCAACTGGATCGTCGGATAGATATATTGCTTGAATTACGACCGAGTAGTCTTGCGGGACGCAAGAAAAATTTTGGGTAACGGTTGCCGCGCTATTTTTCCCTCTACGATTTTATGACACTGTAATAACCGTTCGAATTACTGTAATTACACAACATTCGAAGCGTCCATGTACATGGTTCTCGTCCACGCCCATTTTTATAATTTTCACCTCACTGGTACAACTTGTATAAAAATGAATATACTGGAAGATAGATGGATACCAGATGTCAGTAGTATGTTTAGGTTTAAGAAAAATGTCTGGAAGCGATACAAGGAATTGATAAAGCTCAATTTATCCAAAGCCAAAGGTCTCATAGAAAGAGTAATAAAACAGTTAACGGAAATTGATTGGCAGCACGGAGGGAAAATCTGAAATCGATATCCCAATGCCAATACCTAATCAAACCCGTCGTCGACCATTTTAAGTGCTTCGAACTACGACCGGAATCGCTTTCGAACCTCGGGGAGCCGAAACCTTCCAAGAATCCGATTCCGATCATTACCGTGGTGCATCGGTAGCCAATCGAACATTCAATTCCTCTCGCCGAAATTAGCCACGCAGATTACGCCGAGAATACTAATCCATAGATCACGCACGTCTTAATGAAAGATGGGGTTCCGTGCGTGAAATTAAAGGACAATTACCAGTCGATGCGCATTTCCTCGTTCCGCCTACCTAATCATCCCTTTGAACATTTTTCCCCAGTCAGCGAATCACTCGTTTCTGCATCGGTGCGCATACAAGTGCATTTGCACGGTGCACGTCGACAAAACTCAAAACGCTATCCTCTTTAAAATAGCACGATCATATTAGCTATTCTGCTCTGCATTTTGCATGCAATTTTTATTTCGCTTCATTAATAATATGCAGAAATAGAAGTTCTGGATCAGTGGTTCTTACCCTTTTTGAAGACATGGAACACTTTTGATCGTATGAAAAGTTTGCGGAACACCAAAATTAATCATCCAACAAACAAACAAAAACATCCCGCGTAGAAATAAATATATTTTAGAAAATATAATATCAAATATATTTAATATATTTCGCGGAACACTTGCGGAAAGCTCGCCGGTTAAGAACCTGTGTTCTAGGTTGATAACCATTTTAATCATTCGGCAACTTTTCATGCAGGTACGTTTTTCTCAGTCTCGGGTGTGGCTACACCCCTATACGCGGAGTTAAGATTAAAAACGAAAGATAGCCGTTCGTCTCGTTGCGTTTCAAAATAGAGCAACAGGGACGACTCAATCAAGCGGTTCTCATCCCCGGCGATCATCTCGAACGTTTTACGCAACCGTCCGCCATTATCGAATATCTTCTTTCTCGCCGTTTCTTCTGCCGGTTCGCCTCCGCCTCTTTCTTTCTTTCTTCGTCCGCTAACGATCGCCAGTCGTTACGTCCGTACAGCGCGTATCAACGAGCAACGAGCAACGAGCAACAACGAACGACCAACGACGGGAGAGTAAACCCGACTGGACCATGGGCTGCTTTGCAACCTGCCCACCAACAGTAATCACCTGCCACTAGCTCTTCCTAGCCGGGCCGGGAAAAAAATTCGCCAATCGCCATCAATCATGGAGAATTAGAGAAAACAGCTCCGTCTACGATCCTCCTTCTGCCGCGTCCCCCTCTCCCCACCTGTCTACCTGTCCTCCTCCTTTCATCTTCATCCTCCGTTTATTTTCACCCCGTCGACTTTGCCAATTCACTGTCTTCATTCCCTCTTCCGACTGCTTTTTTCTGCTGTCCGGTCTATGGGGCACCATCGGGCTCGACCCCCGTACCCCATCACCCCCTCTCTTTCGTTCTTGTCGTGACCAGCTCAGACACCGAGATTTCCTCGCTGTTGCGCGTTAAATTCCCCGTGAACGAAAGAAACATGGGAACCTCATTTGATAACACGTCACCAGGATCGCAGTCGTTGTGATTGGATTGGCGGAGTGGGGGGACAGTGCCATGATCGTGTTCGAATGGAGGATCACTTGGGGGACTTGGTGGTGGGTGGTGGATCATCGTTTGGTCCCGGAAATCAGGTTTAAATAATTTTGGATCTGTCGAATAATTATATTTATAATGTATGAGAAAGTGGAATATCGCTAGACTATGTAGAATATTTGTTTACGTACGTCTAATTTTTTGACAGTTCTTTACAGACTGGTTATTGATGCTTCTGTCTGTAGGTGGAGAATGTTGTATGGCGTGTCTGTCCAACTTTTGAACAGTTGGTACTTTGGACAGACGACTATCAATCAATTTCCCCATTAAACAAAAATTGAAAAGGAAACGGCTCCGTGGAAGGTTCGAAGGACTTCCGGGTTAAGAACTATTAATATTATTCGAGTTTCAGCGAATTTTCTGTAGAGATTCGAGAACGGGAGGCTTGCCATCAGTGTCTGCTGCTAATCCCTGTTTATTGACTACAATTTGTAAGCAGAATCGCTACTAGTTAGCCGCGTCGTCGCCTCGGGCAGAGGTGTCTTAAATATCGGTAAATAATGTAGCCTGTCGAGGAGTGTCAATTTCGCTGCTGGCACACGCAGGTGTGAAAATTGCTTTTGACGCGGTTATCCACTTTGCAACAGCGCCGTCGGGTCGCGTTGCTGGACGTCACTCGAAATGACGTACCTGACGTACAGTGCTCCCCTCACTGTCCGACTAACGCATTGCACCGTTCAATGTGGTGTTCACGTTTGGCTAAACATAGTTCCGTAGAACGAAATGCCGTGGCTTGCGTGACCGTAATATATAATATTAAGGGGAGATGTCAAAATTGTCTTAGAAACATGAAATGATATTTAGATAATTATAAACGAAAATGGCGTTTTGCGTGAACGGAGCATAAGTGTATAGGAATCAAAATTAACGAGTGCATTGATATATAATTTCCTGGCGATGTTGGCAAAAGCAATATTAAAATCGTAACATAATTTTATCCTACACATATTTATTAATAATTTGTCGCAATAATGTATCAACTAGAAATCAATAGAAATCGAGAAATATTCTCGCTGCTTCGTTGCGAGTAGAATCAGACGGCAACGTTCAGAGACTTCGCTAATCCCGTCTTTCTTAACACCCATACAACAATTAGTACTACAAATTAATTAGTACCACGAATCAATCAACACTTCCCTCGATTTCTCCACGAAACAATTTCTTGCCTCAGTTCCTCTGCAAACCACGACTAACCTTGTACAGTAAACGATCATTCCAGATCCCTAAATCATCCGATCGAACGTCGCAGCCGCCAGAGGCTTTCCCAATCACGGCAACGCAACACGGCGCGTGATCGAGGAAAGATCGAGGCGCGCAACAATAGATTTTTCCCTCGTTCATTTATGGCATCGAATTAAGGGCGATAAATTATTAATTGCAGGAAAGGGATCGGTTCACCTGCAACCGTGGGAACGCCTCGTACGGCCTTGGGGAACCTCCGCGAATGTCGGGTCCGTAAAAACGCTAATGATATCTGATTGCTCCCTATTCACGATGATACCTGGCTGCACGCCGGTCGTGCAGACTCGCCTTCGGGTACCCGTTCCTCGCTCTTATCTGCGTGTTATCATCGAGCAGTCTCCCGGCGTGCCTCGCCCCGTCAAACGGTGCCAGTCCCATTAAAATCGCGCCTGACAGGCATTCGCTGTCTGACAAATGTCATACCGCGGCAGGCGGGATTAAAAATGTCCGAAACGTTACTCTCCCGAACTCCATTCTTCAATCGCAACTGCGAAAAAATTGCAGCTTGGAAATTTTTAAACCTCTGTATTATTAATACCTTCTTTCAAATAATTTATCTCGAATTCCTATTCTTTAATAATCGCGCGAAAAATATGTGGATGTCGCTTTGCGGTGATTTTTCAAACCTTTAAAAAAAGATTAAGTAGAAAGAATGTCCAACATAATTTTCGTCATGGATCACAGTATAATCCCGGCAAGTTTCACACCAATCGCTGTACAAGGGCTCGTTCTGTTCCCATGCAAATGCGTTTTTAGGGCCCGATCAATTTTCCGGGATTTCCGAACCGGCGCGACGGTGATTACACGCTCGTCGGCGGCTCACTAATTTTCCGCAGCAGCCGGCGACGTAATTGAGGCGTACAGGCCACGGAAAGAAGGGATTTTCAACGATCGACGGGTTTCCCGAGGACATTATCGCCCGTGTGAACTGAGAATGGCACGTTCACGCGCCGCGCCGCTGCTGTGTAATGAGTCGGCGGCGGCTGTAAAAGGATTATTCCACTTTTCAGCGCGGCTGGCTCGCGTCTTCGCGTCTCCGTTCCGTTTACGTTGCCCGGACCAACGAAAAAATGTCGCCTCTCTTGATTACGGTTCCGATCCGACCGCTGATGGCTTCGAATAATTCGTTTAGCCAGCACATGAGCCGACAAAAAAAATTCTTAGAGACCCGAGCCTCTGGAACAGTTTCTTCGGCTCGTTATGGCTAAATGGTTTGAATAATACAGTTAGCTAAGAGATCGTTGGAAAATCTGCCGCGAGGGCTGGGAGAGCTCTTTCATTAACCATTTATGTAGTGAATTGTACCTTCTTTCAATTAAATTGCAGTGCTTACTGGGAAGATTCGGTTTAACTTTTTATTCGGCAAACGTTACGACCATCTCTCGTGATATCGTTAATCGAATGTAGTTTGGCATTTTAATGTTTTCGATTAATCCCTGTTGGATTTTGTAACATTGCGTCAGCCAAAAGGCAAAAATGAATTGGGTTGTCTGTGAGAATCACTGGCTTCTCTATCTTAAAACAATAAACCAGATGTCTGCGGACCCATGGGTCTGTGAGGGTTTCGTATACCTAAATGCCCGGATAGAAGACAGAACGCAGACCTGGTCCTTTATCTTAAGTGGACAACGGACTTATCCACGTTGCCCTTTTTTTGACTTTCTATTCACTTCTGAATTAGCCTTCGACGCTGAACGACGTCCTTCCGAGCTCTACGCAATAAACTAGAGTTATCAGTTATATAAAGAGTATCGGTTTATTTTAACCAACTATTTCCAATAATCCCTGTGTTCGATTGTTCCAGAAATTTGTTCGATTAAAGTGACTGACAACCGAAACACGAAATATTCTACGTTTATCAAGTTCATGGTAAATACTTACACTATTTACATCTAAATATAATTCTGTGATAACACGTTACCTAATTGTTGATAAACATTCGAAGTGACACAGTGTTTCCAACGGAAGTTGTGAATATGGAATGAAGAGAGTTTAATACTGTGTACAAAAATTGCATAATCATTTAAACCTCTGAAAAATGATCGAATCCGATCAAAGCGATAAAGACAACTTTTCATTCAGTTTAATTCAGTTTAACGCTGGCCGAATCATGTGTTGGGAAGGTATTCACTTTTTCGCGATTTGTGAGTGTGAAAGGTTGGAGAATATAGTTTTCTGGTAGTATAATAAATAGTATTTGATGTATCTTGAAATTTAATTTTCCGGAAAAATTCATGTGTTACAGCAATATTTAATGTCAGGGTATAGAGTAATTCAACGGTAAACTTATGTCAATGTTGTTCTATCTTTAATACGACGGTAAACACAGAAGATAGATGAAAATAGAAGTGCAGTAGAGATAAGAATCTAGAGCCTCGTACAAACAGGCAACAAATACCCGGTACATAAAATAACTAAAGGGTTCCTGATACTTCGCTATTTCACGACAGACCCAGCAAACCTGCACTTTCCCGTCCCAAGACCATCATAGACTTGGAATTACAGCCTACGGTACTCCGTAACTAGATCGATCCCACTAGAAGACAAACTTCATAGTTGAAGAAGTTGGAACGTGGGAAACCCGGAAGTTTAGTTCGTGAACTTCCGTAAGTTATCGTTGAAAAAGTTGGTTGAGTGGCATTTCATGTGAAAAAAAGGAAGCATTCTTATTTCGCAAACCAAAAGATCGATATCCTTGCACATCTTCGATACTTTATCTTTAATTTTTTGTAAATTATCGATTATCTTTAATCACACAGGTATTTGCAGCTTGCCTTATATGATTATTTGATATTCGTAAAACTGTCTGTGTAGCTGTAGCTGTCGAACAGCAACGTAACTTTCGATAAAGTGCTCGGAAAGCTGTGCAAGTTCCACAGTCACCAGCAACTATTGGCAAGAAAAAATTCGCTCGCGAGAAGCGTTTCCCATCGATCGGACAGTCGGCTCGTCGTCGGGCGTTGCGCAAAAGGGTTAATCCCAGGCGAGTTCCAGGCGATCCACGCCGTCAGGGTGTAGATCGTTCGATCACGATCGGCACGTAATTACGAGAGGCGACGATACCTTCGGTGAAACGTATTACAAAGTCGCGGTGATTGCGTAGCCGGCGCGGTAAACGCAATAATAATTTAACTGACAGCCGGGGCTCTCGCGCAATCGTCCGTCGGAGTATCATTTGTCGAGAGGCCGAGCCTTGGCGAGACAGACGGGGCCCAGGGAAACGGCGGGGACACGAAGGGGGGCAAGAAAGGACGAAGACGAGGGCTCGGGCGCTGGCGCTGGCGCGAAGGCATTAATCTTTCCTCTCTTTCTGGAGTATCGCGATCGAAACGTTTCGGACGAATAGACAGGGGCTAACCATGACGGGAAATGTCGAGGTCCGCGACGGCTGGGAATGAGTTTGCCGGTTTCCTCCCACAACCGGTCGTTGCCGGTGCGATTGCTCCCCTTCCTCCAGTTCTTCTATCTCCCTTCTTCCGTCCCTTTGACCGGACTGACAGGAGCTTGCGACTATTGTTTTATCCGACTTGGTCGATCCGCGGCTGCTGCCGCAATCTCGCCCTTCTCTTCTTCTTCTTCTTCTTCTTCCTCCTCCGCTCCTTCCTTTCTGATTCTTTTTACCGACCACGTCACAGCTCCCAGTTCCCAGACGACCAACTCGCCCGGAACTTTTCGCTGCACCGTTTCGCTGCGCTCGTTACCTTTCCTGAGCTACTCCGCAAGCTACTTAGCCCAGAATTTGAAGACCAGATCGAGGATCTTTGCGCTAAATGTTTTGAGAGAATATTTAATGAGGGAACAAGTCTTTAGATCGTTTGTAGTCGGTATTCAAAGATGTTATTGTACATTTGTACGTTAATTATAGAATATTGTCGGATAATGGAACAAGAAGAAAAAGTCGAACTGCCAGAAATAAGCACAATATGTTAGGAATTAGGAAGTAAACGTGACGAAACTGCCATACGAAGAAATATCAAAGGGCATACGCCGTAATCTATGAATTATTCTGAATAAAAACGAGTGTATGAATGCGAGTTTGATTACTACTGCCCGCTAAGGCACCGGGAATCCAGCATAAGGACTGCGCAAGAATTTATGTGAGTGACTTGCTCGCCAGGAGAAGAAAAGTCGACTTGTCTTCCTCCTCTGACAAGAATCAATGGACAGACATCGATGACATGCTCAATCCGAAAGCATTCGGTGGAACGTACCGCGGCGTTCGAGATCAATCAGAGTTAATCATTCAGCATCCGAACTCTGGATACCGTAGTGACAAATACGTATCCTGTTTACACGTTCACCATTTAAAAGAAGACTTCTTTTTTTGGTATGACACGAATTTTTCTTCACTCTGCTTTCCTCGACTCTACTTAAATACCCTGTCTGTCTGGAGCGAAAGCATCACTGAATAGGATATTACAATATTGAAAATATCCCCCGAAAACAAAAATTCGTGTTAGAATCGAGTACACTCGTTTTGCAATTTTCTCAAGGTCGGAAGAAACGTTTAATTTTCAAGTTAAAATAGCTCCGTCTGCAAAGGGTTAATGGTAATGCTGTGTTGCCTCTAAAATTGTGCTGGGTTGGGAACTGATCAAGGTGTGTTTTGGTTTTTGATCGTTTGCGGGGACCATATGTTGCGATGGGGAAGATTGAGCAGGAGTTGAGCGCACGCGACAGCAGATGTTGGAAATTGATCCGAAAGATCAGAGAAAACACGAGTCTCGGATAGGCTGCGTGATGGAAGGTCGATCTGACAACGAGAAAATGATGATCCGCTTAGAAAACCGCCGCGAGGTGTTAACCTGAAACGCAGCCAGCTAGTCCGGGGAGACGTCGGTCGGTCACGTGGCCCAGGTCTCTCGCATTAATTCGTTATTTACTTGAAATATACGGATCTTCTTCTGCTTCGGGCGCAACAGTGTAAACGACGGACATCGGCTCCGGCTGCTCTCGAGAACGTTTAACCTTAATGACGCGTCTTTAACGACGTACAACGGTCCGAGCATAGATGCTCCGAGCTCTTGGCACCGCTGCGTCGTTTCCCACGAGCCTATCTAGAGGATCTCTCTGGACCACGGCACGATCTCTTAATTGTTACTTTGGCGCACATCATAGAAAGTCTCTGCAGCAGGCGGCCTAATGGAGACGGCGGCTATGCTCGAAAGGATTTCGTTCAAACGCGCGGAATATTCGATAAAGATGTCTCCGTAAAGTAATTTCCTAATGAACGCTGCAACTCGATTATGTTCGACTCGAGAACATTCTGTTCCTTCGGATCCGATCAAATATGCAGTCTGCGTTTCGCACATTTCGCGTTCAACATTTCTAACAATATCAAAAGTTTTAATTTTGGTTAAATTATTTTATTTATCCCTTTACCGGCAAAGTGGTTCTTCACGGACGAGATTGATGGAACAAGTATCATATCAGGCATGACTTTTTATTGCTCTAGGCTCCGAATGAATTCGAAAAAAATTCTGCATAAAAATATTTCAACAATTTCGTAGAAAAATGAATAACATTTTAGCACAGTTCCTAAATTTATCATTTTTATTTTAGTCTCGATTGTCCCACGATTGATAGTCTTCGTAAAGCGTAATGTTCAGACGAGTTTCTCATGGTTCCACCATATTTGGAAGCAAGTCTGTCCATGGACATGTAAATCTACGCAGAGATTCTTGCTCTAACTATGACAGAGGGATTAAAACATCGGTCGACACAACATTTTATTGAATACGCATTATCTCGCTCTAACCTTCCATTGAACGCGCAAACACGTTCGCATCGTCCATACTTAAAGACTGCCAGTCACAACAGAAATTATGAGCTGCACTGCCAGCACCGGGCTCAATCAATCAACACGGACAAAGGAGCTGTGCGATGAATAAAAACGGCATTATGAAACATCGATGTAACGTTAAAGGTAGCAGGGAAGTGGCTGAAAGCAGTGTTTCTTGTTGCGATTCTTTTCGTAAGACAGAGTTACCTTTTTCCTAGAAATTTCGTGATTGATCGAGAGTGATTGAGTTCCAACATGATCGCATGAAATGCACAGAAAGTAGTTTCATGTTTCATCCATTGCAAAATGTACTGTCAATTTTTTAACTTAAAAGGTGCAAAGTTGAATTATTTGGAAGAAGTGCGACTCAAATCCCCAAGAAAAGTAATAAAAATCACAAAGCAGAAGCTTTTCCTCTAGAATTCTGAAGGATTACTTGAAAGGATCAACCCCTTTCCAGAAGATGTTAGAAAAGCCAACAACGATCCAAAGTAAAAATGTTTTCCCAAGAAATCTGAAGGTCTACTCGAAAGGACCAACACCGGGTACAATGTACAAGGTGCCAGGAAAGGATCCGTCAGGATTCCCTGTGGCTCGTGGTGGAATGATCGAGGCAGGTCCTTGGTTTCGAAGGTGGAAGGTGCAAGGATGTTCTTCGCGTATACCAGGCGGCTCATGCAAATGCCGCGGGAGTATCCATCTGCGGCGTATCGTCTTAGGATTGGTCGGGTGTCTTTTTTCGCTTTGGTAGCCCGGTGCAGCGAGGAGCTGGATGGCAGCGTTGGATTGGCCGGCCGTGTGCGGCGACTTTTCCGATTAGAAATCAACGGTGCACTGGATGCCCCTCTACTTAGGAGGAGCCTGTCGAACTAGGTCATCCTATCTTGCCTTGGCGTAGCGGTAAAATAGCCTCTCTCCTTGGCGAGTGGGGGTGGCGTGGAGGGGTCTCTCCTCCTCGATGACTCGAGTCGCTCTGCTTTTACCTGTCCTCCCCGCTGTTACCTGTTCATCCCCGCTAGGCCCCTCTCCACCGATTTCTTTCCTAGGTGGGTTCCGTTCTCCGTCCTTTTAGAGCGGAACGGCAGCGGGACGGAGCGAGACGGAGCGAATAAGAAGCGGTTTCGTGACGGGCACGAGAGCGATCCTTCGCGGGAAAAGACACGCCGCGCCGCGCCGCGCCGCGCCGGGGAGAGAAAGACTCGATCGGCGAAAAGAGGGAGACAAAGGGAGATTGTTGGCGGGACATAATGGAAGGGGGCGCACTCCACCACCTGCCAGGTAAATCCCGGGATCGGTAGAGAGACCTCTCCACGTGCCACGATTCGCCGATTGGATCCCCGCCAATCCTCTCGTTTCAGCCTCGATACACCGCGGCGTGCCAAGTAATCAAGCGGAGGCGATACGCCTCGACGCTCTATAGCAATCGGGCAGAGAGCGAGCAAGGCTCCCGGCCGATTGCTATAGAGCCGAACAGCCAAGCCCCGTGTGCGTTCACCGCATGGAAATCCCGTTCCGATCCTCGTTAACGTTTCCACTTCTTGCTGGTGTTTTCTATACGAGGATGATCCGGTTTTGTTTGAGCGAGACCACCGGGACACCACCGAGATCACCACCGAGCTCTCCCGCTTGACGGTTTTGGGTGGCTGGATGAAGGATAACGACTCCGGTGTTCTTGCGTGTCCGCTTGTTAGAATGATGGACTGAAGCCGCGGACGATCGCGAAGGATGCAGGGGGTCCGCGCCGGCTATATGAATCGTATCATTAGCGACCGGGCTCCGCGCTGCCCGATGGATTAACGAGTACGAAGGTCCGAGTATTGAAATGTACCACCATAGTCTCCTAACAAATTATTTTCCGAGTTTTCTGCCTGACTTTGAAGACGGGAACATTTTTATATGGCCGTTGGTCGTTCGACGATTTCTTGGAAAGCTGATTGGAGACCACGAGGGTTTATTGATCGAACGGATCGAATAACGATAACAGCAATTTCGCTCGTAAATGGACACATTAATAGACTTCCGGCAGCCGAAGTTCTACAACCAACTTCTAAAAGAAGATTAACTGTAAATTTCTATGCAATTTCATTCGCAAAGTATTGACGTAATCATCGCCCAGGTACACAGAGCCTAACTACGTCGCATTATCACCGTTCCCGCCTCGAGTTCCCAGCACTCTGCCATCTCCTCGGCCAAAGAAAATATAACCAGAACTGAAAAGCCAATCAAAAACGAGGGAATGGCGAGCATTAGGGTTAAAGCGTCATATAAATACCAATTCGAATCAATTACGGTATTAAAGTAGGAACGGGTGGAAGACCGTGGTGTAAATTGCAGGCCATGGAAGCTGACCAATTCTTGTTAGCCGGGAGTTAGCCCAACCCTCATTAGAAGCGGCAACGAATGATCCCGAAGCGGTATAACGGATGAAATACAATAATCATCAAGGCGTAAGCGCTCGGAGGAGGTGGTTCGCTGTCTTGTTGCGTATCATCGACTCCCACAGGTTTCGCAGTCACTCGAGCAAGAGAAAGAGAGATAGAGAGAGAATGGTGCGATTTGCTAATCCCGCCGGCTAGCTCTAAATAATAACCCTTCCCCCGGGGAAAATATGTTTTATCGGGGTCATCCGCGGCGCTGAAAGTCACTCGGTTATCGTTAACGCTTAAAGAACCGCGTGTCCCGTTAATCACGAGTTCCAATATTTCTCAATGTCTTAATGAGAAGAAGCATTATCGCGGCTGATGCGGCCTGATGCGGCTCAAATCGCATATATAGATCGCGTGTTCACGTGCTATCATACTCGCGCGCGAGAGAGAGAGACCCCGGTGTATCTAAATATCCTTTCTGAAGGGAGGACACGGACTTCGTGATACTCATCGATGATCCCGCCGACCTCTCGTGTAACGATAACACCGCGGCAACCACCTATATCCGATGATTTACGGCCCGATCCTTGTTTCGGAGATACCAACGATTAATTAACTTACCAGCCATCCGAGTGACACAAACCCGGAAAACGCTCGTTTTTTTCAAAAGATAATCCTCCGTTGCTTTCGATCCAGGCGAGCGCGATCAACGAAGGGGATGACGAATGTCTGACATACAACATGCTGCCTCCATGCATCGATAGGACGCAGGATTTCATGTTCGTCGTAAGATCGATAACTTCGGGAGAAAATTTGTAGAATTTTATGTGGAAAATGTGCTTTATACTTAATTTATCGATGATTATTTGCCATATGACTTTTTTCACAAATAATTGCAATAGAAATACCTCGTTACCAATACCGTGTATCGATCAATTCGATACAATGTATGTGTCAGTTCAAGCGATAAAGATCGTCGCGAAGCCCAGAAGCGATGAAAAGTTTCGGTCATTTCCCGGGACATGGAAACAGAAGGTACCTTATCGAGACCTCAAGGTACAGCGGAAGGGTCTGCACGTGTCCGAAACGTGCGGCCATTAATATTCATGAAAAGCTCGCGAGTTGCGCCGGCTGGTAATCAATTACCCATTTCGTATCGATCGTTCCGCGGACCACCGAGCGTTTCCATTTCCCATGACCGCCGTAAATTTTCCCATCCGTTCGCCTTTGCCCTCCTCCCCTCCCCCCCGTTAATTAACGAATCCCGGGCATGCCGCGTAATTTCTCTTCGTCGACGGCGGCGTCTCTTCAGCATTCGAAAAGGAAAAAAAAAGAGGAGCCGCGAGCGCGCCGGAAAAGAAGCGCCGCGTGCTTAATAACTTCCACGGCGACATGGACAACCGCCCACCTAGGACGTGCGCGCAATTGATGGTTATAATTAAGAAGCAATTAAACGTGCTTATTTGCGCGTCGTCGGCGGACCGTTATGCGAGGAGGAAGATTGCCGGAGTCCGCCGCTAATTAAGGGTTAACGTTTCAATCCGTCGGGTAAGCGCGGCCGTTGCGCAAATAATTGTACAATACCGGGCACCGGTGAAACCGTCGCCTTTTGTCACGTTATCCTTCTCTCCCGCCTCTACCTCCCACACCCTCTCGTCCTCTTTACATTCGCAATCTGTTCCTGCATCTGCCCGCAGTGCCCGACAAAAGTTTCCGCTCCATTCAAAGGGCTGAGAAAACCAAGCCTCCCATCTACGCAATACTAAATTTTGCGAAACGAACGATCCGGAAGTGCCATTTTTCGGCTACTCGTGAGAGTTCTCGGCGATCGCAGACTTTCGAAATTCCCGCGAATTAACCGCGGGTGTTTGTACCAATGCATTTCCGACGTCGATCCGTGGAAAAAAAGAATCGGACGTATTTTTGTTGGAAACGACACGATATTTCTAAACTGCAAGAAATTTGATAATTTTAAATTTTGTTTAATCTATTTTTTCACTGCCTTCGAACTGTGTGTCGTCCGAAATCGTCCAAGGAAGCGTGCGGTAGAGGGTAATACGATCCGCCATGGCAGACGCCGTCGAAAAAAAAAAGGTTGAACGACCAGCAAAAATCAGGAGTGTGCGTCGTGCAGTATGCACGTATGTACCCTGGTCGGAGGATCGGGCGATGGTGTCGTCCCGAACCGGTTTTAATTGCGATAGCGATCGAGGGATGATGGGGACTATTGTAACCCCGGGGGCCGCGAAAACGAACGACACGCGCGTTACGCGGCAGAGTTACAGCACCGTTTTCTGTGACGTCCCATACGGTTCCAGTTTCCAGGATCAGATACCAAATGCGGTGTAACCGATCCACCGGCCGTGCCTCTTCGATTTAGTCCCCGCGGCTCATTTGAATTTCGCCGTCTAGGCGTATCTTTACGCGTAATCTTCACCCGGCTCGTTCCTCCATTCCTCTCCACTTCTTCCGTCTTTCTGTGGTCCCCTTCTATCCCCCTGGGCCCCACTGCCACCACCGGACCATCCCCTTTCTCTTCCTCTTTCGAAACCCGTCTTCCCCGTGGACCCCCTTAACGGCCCAGTCTCTATTTCCAGCTATAGACTTAACCTCACGACCGATGATCCTGCCGGGATAAGGACTCACCTCGACCGCGACATAATCGTAGGGACAGAATGCTGACATTCCACGGAACTTCCTGATCGCGGTCCCGTCGTTTCCTGATAAAAGTCACTGGCCCCCCGTCCCCTTCTCCTCTTCTTCTTCTTCTTCCTACACCTGAAACCCTCGTCCCGTTAACCCCCCATGTTTCCCTCCCACTTAACGATCGTCGTATCGTTACGACCTTCGCATGGATTTCGATCCAGCCACCGGGATACCGATAAACGATTTTCTGGCATAATGCGCGGTAGTGCTGACCGCGATACCATCGCTTCCGATTTACATATGTATGCTCGAGGAGAGTGTCGATTTAAATGTATCGGTGGGTGGGTGCTGGGACAGAGAGACGGCGATGGTGAGGAATTCTTTCAAGGTTACTCGATAACGGTCTGGCGATACTTCGCGCGAGTGTACAGTTGATGACATTTACCGAAATCAAATTGCGATTCCATAAAAATCGCGGAACCATAAAAAAATTCGCATACAATGCACGGAAAACAAGTCAGGAAGAGATAGTCGCGTGCACGTTACGCATGCGAGGTACAAACTCGTGTACAATTTTGTCGGCAGCGACGGGGAGGGACGGGGCAGCAGGAGAATAGGCGTACCCTTGCTCGCAGTTTTTCCAGGTGTGCTACTACAATGGTAGCCGATGAGTACGACACGGACGGCAGTTTGCTCGGGCCAAGCACAAGTCGAAGAATTATGCATCGCGTGAGTGCGGGCCTTAGGATCCAATCCTCGCGACTTCTTGCCTGGAAGGCTCCCCAGCCAGGACTCCCCATAAGTCATGCTAGGTGTTCCTTCGGTAATGACCGGCTCTCCCTCTCTCTCTCTCTCTCTCTCTCTCCCTCTCTCTCTCTCTCTCTCTCTCTCTCTCTCTCTCTCTCTTTCTCTCGACTCTCCCCTTCAGCCATTCTTCCAGCGGGCATCAGCTTCTCGTTTTACCCACTGCGACGCCGTGATCATGACCACGGTGTGCACCGTCGCGAATCGTAATCTCGGCGCCGTTGGTTCGGTCGTCGTTCGAACTAATGACGGTTCTTCTGCTTCGCGGCTCGAATTGAATTCTATTTCGGAAGAAATATACGCGACGGACTATCGAACGATTACCGGTTGGTCGCGCGTTGCGACTATCGTTCGTGTATCGAAGGGTGTGCTATCCCAGACTATTTTCTTAAAGAATGGCTCCTCGAGAACGAGAAAAGAAGAAGAAAGACAGTCGCGAGTAAAAATTCCACTGGCAAGAATTATTTTTAGGCGTCAGAATAAATTGCTCCCGCGCGACTTTTATTGTCGCTGGCTGGACAGCGAGCGTGTTGAATCTCCTCGTGCGATTGAGAGCAACGTCAGCAATTTGTAATCAGCGAGATACGCTCGAGCCGGTGGGATCCGGCATTCGGCCGTCAACGGGCCAATAATTTTCGGTTAACCGTCGAGGACGGTTCCCGGGGCCGAAGTATTTCGACGGATAAATGCGAGAGAACCTTTGACCGTGTGGGCTGTTTCAGCGAGACGACGGCGGGATCGAATGCGACAGGATGGAACTCGTGGTATTTCGGGTTTTGCGAGCGTCCTCGAATTAAATGCATCGCTAATGAGCCCGCTCGTGAAATTGCGTCGCGGCACGCCGGCCGCACGAATGCGTCACGCATTTGCCACCTTTAACGAGCGTGCTTAATAGGGACGGAGTCGGTAATCGTGGCGGAAAGAAAAACGCCGATAAATCACCGGGCAACTGGCCAGCATGCAAAACCGCCTAACAGAAAACTGCTCGACGTACTGGGCATTGTTTCGAACCAGACCGCCTTGTAATTCCTCCCGTACACCGTCACTTTTAACAGACCCGCCGATATTCGTTCTCGCGGCTTCCTCGGTACACCTGCGCGAGAGACGCGCGAGGATCTCCAGGAATTTTTGTGCCCCTGACAGATGCGCTCAAGATCTGTTGCGTCAGACCTTTATTCCAAGACTGAATTGAACAGTTAATTTTTCCGGGCAATATTTAAAACAATTGATACGTAATTGATTCTTGAAACGTGAATTAAACGGTACAAAAAGATACTATAGATATATGTACAGAAATGAATACGGTTCCAGGGACCACACACAATGTATATGTATAGTGTTTCAGATCCCATATCTACGGGTCCGTTACATTGTAACTCGCGGTGTCTTTAGATATCGAATCAAAGACAAAGCCGCGTTTCTTTTAGTCCGCCGACGTGATCCCTTTCGGACGTTTTTCTTTAAACGTATCAACGAGCTGCCGAACTCTGTTCAGTCACAGTCTAGCCTTAGTAGGGAGAACATCTAAATAAATCAAGTTCAAAATTCAATACCTTTTTTTTTAAATTAAATTACATACCTTGCTTCCCAAAACCCAATAGATACAAAGAATAGTTCAGATTCTCCGAACAATTTTAATCAAAGCCTTTCTATTCCAAAAGACTAGATCTCGCCTACTTAGCTGGCTGTTAAAATTTTTCAATGACATTACAATCGAGTTAAACTTCTGCGAATAACGGTGTTATATAAAGGAACAAGAGTGTCCTGGTAACAATCAAAGGATTTGTTCCTCCGGTCACTCTATTGGTCACAGATCCGAGATGTAAATCAGCGTGGAAAATCCCGGCGAGACAAATGATCCCGGGTAATCTATTAGAATAGTTGGACACGGCCGCAAAAGGGGAAACACGGTCGACCTCCCCCACGTTTCATTCGCCACACCTCGTACGAACAGGCCGAAGAAGCGTATTATTATTCTGTTATTAATCAAGTTTTCTTACTACCGGTTGCGAAATGCTCTTCTTGCGTGGCAGCAGAGCAAACACCGCGGCGAGTATCGACGCAAGAATATGATGCATGGGGCGCCATGCGGCGTCAACCGTTTCTTGCGGTACGCTTGGCTAATGCCTGGAAACCGATTACTTGCTTGCATTCCGCCTTACATCTCTCCGACCCAGAAAGAAACCGCTGGTCTTCTTTGCGGAACACTTTTCTTTTTATTCCTTGTTGCGCACTGGCATCAACATATCGTTCGTAAAATATTAGGGAATTCGTTGACCTCGTTGTTTCTTTCGCGACTGTGCTTCTTCTCCGAGTTTGTTAGACAATTCGATGAACTTCTGCGTTCTGTTCCCTGTTTCATTTTCGGGAAACGGTGCAGTAACAACTGAAAAGAGTACGTTACAGGAAAAAAGACGTCGCAGCGATATCCGCGGCGACGTTAACGCGCAGCGAAAGCGTTGATAAGATAGGGACAAGCTAGGCGCAGCGTTTCGTAATTAATTACGGCCCTCGAAGCTGGGGAACACGGTTCCAGGGTGACGAGATTTACTACTTAAGGGACCGATAGGGGCACCGAGCGGGAAAAAACATTCGATATGACGCTGGGAGACGCGCGGAGTAGAGAACGACGCTTAGGGTAGAACAGTGTGAACCGAGAGGGAGGGCAGAGGGGGGACACTATATCAATGTAATTGACGTAAAGCCGTGGCGTCGTCGACGACCTTTCACCGTATCCACCGTTATCGTCTTCCGTGGTTCCTGCTTTCAAGCTGCTTTTCCGGAATCCGCGGCCGATCGACGATCGCCTCGAATAAACCGCGACAGACGTCAGCGATGCCCGCGACTAAGAGACGAATGCCCGGCTCTTGGGATATCGATCTTTCTACGGTCATTTTACAGGCCTCCGATCCCGTAGATCCGATCTCGCCAACCATCCTCGACGGGGTTAAAAATCGCGCGTCCGCTGATTTTAATCGACGATACCCGGGCGAAACGAGGAAACGGTTCGCTCGATGTTGAGGAGCTTTTGACGTTATTGTATGTACCAATGACGAAGTCCCATTCATTGAGGATGATTTTAATTGTAATATACGTAGAAACGAATGAATTTTTATTAAACGAATTCCCACAAGAATCATTTTATATCCTCAACAATTGCAAAACAGGAGATCTAAACGGGAACGACTTGATTCTTTGTTACTTCTCTTTGTTAATTCTCCATTGCTTCGCAACTAAGGATTTCTTAAGAGATTTTCTTATCATCGTGAACCAAATCTCTCTTTCTCCGAGCTACTTTTTGTCATCTATCTAAAAGCGTACAAAAGATAAATAGAAGGAAGAGAACAAAATAAAATAATTAAACTGATAAAGAAGAGAAAAATGGATGGCTTCTCAAAACCTTTCGACTGCGATGAAGAAAGTCTACTTGTGAAATGTCTAAGATAAAGTTTTAAGCCCGAGCGAGAAGACAAATAATATAAAAAGTTGTTTTTGGAAGTTTTGTGTAACATCGATTCTTGATAGCCAGCGATGACTGATGGTAATTTATTGTTGTATTAATTATGAGCGAAATCGTATTTTAAAATTTTTTAGCGAATTTTTATGAGCGTTAATTGAAAGCGAATGCCGATAGGAACGACGTTAAAGGGCGCGCACACGAAATTCGCAACGCGGCTTATGGCATTAAGAATTTCAGCGTGCTTGCCCCGTAAAGGTTCTGCGGTTACTCCATATACGTGGGTTCGTTATTGGCGTAACCTGTTGCGGGATCAGAAAACTCGCAGGGGCCGAACTTTACGATGTTAGTCCGCGCATGGGAGTGCGGTTGACAGCGGTCGTCATTAGAGTTTCATTGCCGCCATTGCGAAATGCGCCGGCGTACATGTATAATTGGCCTCCCGCAGGGAACCGGCACGAAATTTTATACGGGCACGCGTGTATACAAACGCGCGTTCGCATAACGCCTGCTATGGACACACGACGTCTTTTCCTCGTCAAGTTCCGCGCCGAGGCGATTCGACGCCTCGATTACCTGTCGGAAGCGCTTCGGGCATGTGTTTATTTTATCAGCGCATCGTTCTTGACTGTAACAGTCGTTTTCTAGCGATTCCGCTCGGCCTCGATGCTATTGTACTCGTCGGCCGCTGTGCACACGGTATTTCGCAATTCGAGGGCACTGCGTTTACCAATTTGGCATAATATCGTTAGAAAAAGTGCTCGTAAGAACAGGTTTATGGAAATCAGTCTAATAGCGTAGGGAAAAGGTAGCTGAATTTGGACACATTTGGAAATACAATATTTATTAACAAGGAAATATTTCTTATCGTGAATATCGTTTCTATCGGAACATGAATTTTTAAAAGACAGGTCTCCCGAACAACGAAAAGTAGCGCTCTTTATACGACAAACACGTTCCCTATCGATTCTGAAATTATTCAATTTACAAAATATTTTATTCATGATTTTCATCGGGGTCTCGCTATAAAATATGAATTTGCATAAGCGATTACAGCAGCCAACAGCCGTGAAAACGAAAGTTATTGTAGGGTGATGAAATCGAGGAAGCATGGTGTGCCGTGGTAAACCGGAAGATGGTGGTTTCGTCGATGGTAATGCGAACTGCGACGCGACGCCGCCGACGCAACGCGCGATGCAACGCAATGGCAACGCAATGGCAACGCAATGGCAACGCAACGTGGCCGGGATGCAGCGAGCGTTACTTTGTCGGCGCGATAACCATTGGGCATTGAATTTATTCCACGGTGGATAACTCGAACTTAGAACGGAAGGAGGGAACCAGACGATAAGATCTAGCGCCGGCATCGGGCCAAAGTAGCCCTCCGCGGCCACACGATAACAGATACGAGTCGCAGATAGGCAACGCCGGGTGACAAATAGCGCGTGCTACGTGCAACCCGAGTTGCGGGCCTTTTTTTCCTATCCAGATAGCAATTCTCCACTGTCCTGTCCCGATGATAAACGTTTGTAAACGAACGCGAAAACCCCCCGCGTGAGGACGGCGAATCCTCGCGTTGGGAGGTTCCACGGTCTTACGTGGAATGATAATTACGCGACGCGACGCGATCCGAGCGATTATTCCTCTCCTATGGCGGCCAACTACGTTAACGAAGCTATCGGGGAAATGATTGCTGCGATAGGAGAGAAATGGATGAGTCTGCTAGTCTCGTGAAATTTTGCGGACGATGATTACCAGACAGCGGATTTGATTAATTTATAACGAAAACAAGTTGGTACTGCGCGTAGAAAATTTATTCGATTCCTTTTCAACGAAACACGGTGAAATTGAAAATTAAAGAAATTTAATATCAAATTTACAGTTTTAAGTTAAATGAAATTAAAAGTTGAATGTCACAAGAATTATTTATTGAGAGCGTAGGCTTGCATGGATTTACATTTAATTATACTATTTATGTAAAAAGATGAATTACTTGTACTCGTTTGTAGGATTGGTCGAGTCCCGAGCTTCTATTGTCTGACTAATTGTGGCAACCATTGTCCACTGCTACTTTCCCGGGAGTCTCGAGGACGGTAAGTAGTATAGAACCGCATGAATCGGCCACTCATTCGCGACTCTTTCTCTTGCAGAGTATTCACATTTTTCTGTCATTTCAATTGGTTTTAAACATTCTCGTAGATCATTGTATCGAAAAGTCGCAATTCTACGCAATCGTATACATTAGCATTGGAACCTAACAGCTACTAAGTGCTCGCTAGGTGCGAATATTTATCTCTAATGTAATCTTGTAATGAGTTTTCGAGTGACATATTGCAACGAAAATAAGTTTGCTAATTGCATCGATAACGTAGGCAACTATCGAAGATAATGGAACAAGCTAAAAGAAAACGTCAACATGCAAACTATACGATACTAAGCTATTTGACTTTGTCCGGCAAATAGCAATCTCAAAAATTCCATAAAATAAAACAAGAAATCGCACATCGACGTTTCAACACGACCAACAAATAAACCAACCAAAATCCTTTCCTCGAAGAAACATCTCGAACCCCCAGTCACGATCTCTTAAAAAAGTTCCTCCGCTAAAAAGGCCAGTAAACCCGCATTTCGAAAACGGCACAATCCGCCAACCAAAAAACGTTCCATCAAACGCGAGCAAGGCGAGCCGGTAACACAGACATTATTCGCGTCGGCTCGGCGTTTATCTCGGATCGGACTCGAGCAAAACCACCGAAACCAAACAAGAACAAACCGAGTGGCCGGCAGCATCGATCATCGCATCATCAATAAAACACGGGGCGGCGATACGATGGTTATCGCGTCTCCCTGCACAACGGAATCAGAATTCGCAGTCGGCAGTGTGACGCCTGTGTACACGTGTCTAAAAAGGGCAGAGGAGACTCGAGGAGCGACAGGTGACACTTGTTACACGACTTTAATACAAAGCGCTGCCGCCCCTCTTTGAATTTCCTTGCGATTCCTTGCAGTCGCCGCTTGGCGAGTGTCTGCGTGCGTCGGATTCGCGCATGTAAATCCGCGAGGACGCGCGCGTGCAGGATTCTGCGTACCAGCGGAGAGAAAAAGAAAGAGAGAGAGAGAGAGGGAGGATCTCTAAAAATAAGATACGGCTCGTGCAAGGTAATGATTGGCCTCCGTTCCGGGCCGATTCGCGATACAAATACGAGCGCCGTGCCGGATCGTCGCGATTACCATGGTGTACGACCGGCGAAAAAAGCGGAGGAGGAGAGGAGCATCGAGGCACGAGGCGAATAAGAGAGCCGCATAGTTAGTGGCACGAGTTAACATTTGACGCAGAAGGAATACTAAGGGTTCTGCATGCGAGAGTCGGCTCCTCTCTCTTTCTCTCTCGCTCTGTTCGATCGTTCCTCGATCCTCCAGGTCCCTCCCTACCTCCCGTTTGCTCCTTTCTCTTTCTCTATCTCCGTCTCTGTCGTCCGTTCGGCATTTCGCATGGAAAGGCAACGCCAACCGCGGACCAACTCCTCGTTGGTTGGTTGGTCGGTCTCTCGTTGATTTACTTCGTTATGCGAGCGATGTCACAGAACGCGTGTCTCCCCGACGTTGCCAACTACGGGGACCCCGCGAGATTGCGGATAACGAATAGGTAACGATCGGATTGTGTTTCCAGAGATGAGGGCCAATTATGGGTATAACGTCTGCCGCACGAGCTCCGCTGATCTTTGCCCGTTAGCGGTACACCCACGCGTGCGGAGTGAAACTAGCGACGGGATACACGGTTCCGGCGCGGGGATGATATCTGAGGAGTGATCGATCGATCGCGTGCTTAGGTCCGAGCCGCGACTATCCGCGGGAATTAGCGGCGAACAGTTTTGCCGGACGGCGATCGTGCGACCGGCTTCCTCGCCGATCTTCCAGCGACTTTTCCGGTTTATCTTTCGGTACAGGCTGTTCCCGAAAACTTTCAGACTTTCATGTGTTCGAACTTGTTCCAGCGTCTCGTTTCGTTACCATCTGTTGCCTAGACGAAATGATCGTGGGCGCAGCTGGCGCTTGTAGTTTCTAATTGGATGAAAATCACCTATGTCTAATTTCGGATGTGGAACAACTGCATCGCGGATTTTTACATAGAATTGAAGAGAAAGATTTAAACTCTCATTCAATGAGGAGTGTGATGTAAACTCTACTCGTGTATATATGAATAAAGGTCGTTTCGTCCTAGACCCGCTAGAGGACTCATCAGTAAGGCTATCTAGCGGGCCCTGCCTTAGACGGTGTAATCGGCAGTTGTGGACGGTGTATATATACAAACCGGTGGCAACTCGGATCTAGCGAGCAAGGATAGCTGCAAGCTTGGACTAACTGTCCATCTGGCGGCAAAGCCGGAAGTTAAACGACGCCACAGAATAAAAATGCAATATCCGAGCTAGAACAAACTGGATTGAAATGTCTATCGCTGTTTTAAATTACACCTACTCGTTGTTGCCATAAATCCATGAAATCCGCGAGTCTAGTAATCAAATTCCCCACCCGTTCCACGTGTCATCTCGCTAACAACCTAAAAGACTGTTTAGCGATCCGAGAGGCTAGAAAAAGATCGAAACAAGGAAAGGGGCAGTGATCTCGCCTAAGAAGCGCGTATTGTGACGGCAAATGGAATGATCCTGGGTGCAGCTGGTGCTTATGGTTTCCCCTCTGCCTCGCTCTCTAGCTCTCTATCGGACCCATCTATCCATCTCGATTCGTCCGTTCTCCCCGTTGTCGCTCTCTCCTCGCGCTCTCTCGTTGCGCAAGCAATCCAGAAGATGCGCGAGTAAGCAAGCGAGCGAGCGAGCTAGAGAACGAGTAAGCGAGTATAAGTAAGCGAGTAAGCGAAGCGGGCGACGATGCAGAGAGGAGCGGCCCGGCCTCATCCGTGCTCGCGTGCCGTAAATTTCGAGCTCGTGCGCGATGCTACGGCGTACGTGTGCCCCGAGTGTGGCACGAAGTGTGCCAGATCGTATAAGAGAGTGCACACACGTAAGAGAGGGCCCCGGAGTATCGCGGGGCCGGCCTAGAACAGGCCGATCCTTTTCGCCTAGTCGCGCGCGAATAAGTCCCAACCGCGATCGGAGCCGCCACCAGTCCACCGGGTCGACATTTAATACTACCTAAAGGCGAGATCGGCTTCTAAGGGCGTGCGGCCGCGTCTACACGTGTGGGTGAACGGCTCTAGTCGTTAACGGGAGCTCGAACATCGAGATTGTCACGCCACAAGGAGAGATCGACGCCACGATCGACCCGCAGACATCCTTCCTTGACTTTCCCCCCTGTTCCAAGACCCATAGTGCACTCGCCAGGCAACGCACCGAGTGCATTTTCTCAAAGACTGGCCCAAATTCAATTCTCCAGATGTGCACCAGCTGCACCAACAGATTTTTCGTACACGCGTATCGGTTGAAATTAGATCCTGCGTCTTCCAACAGGTCTGGCCGTTGCAGATCTGAAATTAGGTACGGATGGTTCTGCTTTTAGGTTCAAACGAAATTGCACGGGTTCAGCTTCAGACTCCTCTACCGGTTCACCTCGACCGGATATTATGGAAGAGATATTTTCGAAGTGAGACGAATTTGCGGAGAGCCGAAGCTCGGGTTTACGGCCGGGAATTAGTATTCTATTGATACACTTGCCTCGCGGTTTCATTCGGCAAGACAGGTTTCAAGAATTTATTCAGGAGTTATTCTGGGAATAAGGCAGATTTGCGAAGTGCACGTCTGTGACGGTGGCTCGCAATTAGTATTCCATCGGCGTGTTTCTTATAATAGTGTGTGGGAACGCAGTACCAGCTATTCCAGATTTTTCCTATACATCTCGTAAACTGGGACACGCAGGTTAATATTTAAATGCGTGTCTTCCGTTCGCTCAACGGATAACAGTGTTACGTAGGCCAATCGATATACTTATGTGATCCGAGCCAATTATCCACAGAAAGTTATCTAATGAATATCAAATACTTGTGATTTCACTCGATGAAAGAACACGTCTAAAATAGAGAACATAGTTAAATAAATATATACGAAAGGATACGTGTTTATGTTGGAATAACAACATTTTCTACAGAGAATCGTATTTCTCTACAACAGTGAATTTACAAGTAATCGTACTGAAAAATAAAGGTTTACCTCTTCCTCAGGGATTTCGAAAACAGGGCACACAGCGTGCATGCAACACGCTATCCAATTTTCCGTGATCATAAACAGAGTCACACAAAAGCACCATAAAATTGAAACGTTTATGAGAGCCGAATAAAACGCAACAGGATATTTTTATCTGGATATTTCTCAAGGCTGAAGCTAAACGATTTCTCTTGCCACCCCGAAGACGCACCCGGCGGCGCTGGTTGCAATAAGGCTTCAAAAATGTCTGCCTGAAAAGGGGGCGAGTTCGCCCCGGCAGCTATTTCTGCGCAACCTGTACATTCCGGTTTGCCCGATGTACCGGAGACTAGCAGAAATCGATTCGTCGAACGACCGTGTCGGGGAAGATTCGCCGAAATAGATTGGAGGTCATCGGGTCGTTTGACAGTACTTCGGAGAACTTTCGGACTCTCGTGTCCTCAAAATTTCTAGGATCTTCGAAGTCCTCGGATTCCTACGTTCCTAAACTATTGAAACTTACAGACGTTTGGATACCGAAATCTTTGAGTACCTAGACTTTTGGATTCCTTTCCCGGGTCTTTCGGAACAAAGAAAACTAGAGCTTGAATCTGTGAAAATCTCGAAGGTCTGGGACCGTTAGAACCTGCAGCACTGCCAAACTTCGAGATGTTCGGTATCCCCGAAGACTTCCGCGACCCGAGGGATCGTCTCGGCAACTATTTCTGCGCAACCTGTACATTCCGGTTTGTCCGATGTACCGGATACTCGCAGAAATCGATTCGTCGAACGACCGTGTCGGGGAAGATTCGTCGAAATAGATTGGAGGTCATCGGGTCGTTTGACAGGACTTCGGAGAACTTTCGGACTCTCGTGTCCCCGAGATTTCGAGGATCTTCGGAGTCCTCGGATTCCTACGTTCCTGAACTATTGAAACTTACAGACGTTTGGATACCGAAATCTTTGAGTACCTAGATTTTTGGATTCCTTTCCCAAGTCTTTCGGAACAAAGAAAACTAGAGCTTGAATCTGTGAGAGTCTCGAAGCTCTGGGACCGTTAGAACCTGCAGCACCGCCAAACTTCGAGATGTTCGGTATCCCCGAAGACTTCCGCGACCCGAGGGATCGTCCCGGAAACTATTTCTGCGCAACCTGTACATAACGTAAAAGTACATTCCGGTTTGTCCGATGTACCGGATACTCGCAGAAATCGATTCGTCGAACGACCGTGTCGGGGAAGATTCGTCGAAATAGATTGGAGGTCATCGGGTCGTTTGACAGGACTTCGGAGAACTTTCGGACTCTCGTGTCCCCGAGATTTCGAGGATCTTCGGAGTCCTCGGATTCCTACGCTCTTGAACTATTGAAACTTACAGACGTTTGGATACCGAAATCTTTGAGTACCTAGATTTTTGTATCCCTTTCCCAGGTCTTTCGGAACAAAGAAAACTAGAGCTTGAATCTGTGAGAGTCTCGAATGTCTGGGACCGTTAGAACCTGCAGCACCGCCAAACTTCGAGATGTTCGGTATCCCTGAAGACTTCCGCGACCCGAGGGATCGTCCCGGCAACTATTTCTGTGCAACCTGTACATTCCGGTTTGCCCGATGTACCGGAGACTAGCAGAAATCGATTCGTCGAACGACCGTGTCGGCGAAGAGGTCGTCGAGGTGGATTGGAGCGGTGCTGTTGTCGGTCGTTTCACAATGGAGCGGATCGAACGCGTGCCGGTCCTAAGTCACAACCTGGCAACATCTGCATACCGGAATATCTATGCACGCGACACGAGAAATTAATCGACCGGTCGGTTGCTATCCGCCCTCGTAAAACGTTTCTTCCTTCGTGCGACCGATGATATTTATCACCGGACCATATATTCGTCGGATCCAATAATCTCCACGCGATCCTAACCGCCCGGGCACGAACCGGAAACAAATGATTAATTGCTGCCACTATCCTACCAAATTCTAAACTCGCTTCGAGCTTGGGAAAATTGGGAATTCATTTATGAATCGTTATCTGTCTGCAACAATACGCGATGATAACTTTCAAGGAAACCGAAAAATTAAAAAAGACTAAATTATGCTCAGCAACCTGATACATAAATTGACGGTATAAGATCGGTTTCGATACTTTCGCAGGAAACGTACTTCATAGCAAATCATCGTTCCCCGATACAATTGACTCGATGCACGAAAGATGAGTACGGTACAATGGGTATGTATCTCTTTGTGCTTCCGATGATTTTTATTTTCTCCATAAAGGTGGCACAGTTCGATGGAAACGAATCCGTAATCGCTTTGCGAGAGAGAATTTTATCGCGCATTCAGGGAGAAAGTCTTTGTTTTCTTGTGGAAAAAGTATGCCACGGTGAATTCGGGAGTAATCGTAACGAATCGATTGAGGGGATAAACTTCATTCGAAAAGACTGTGGTTCCCTGTACAAAGTGTACAAAATCGAACATAATATTACCAACCGTCACAGGTCCACAAAAAACACTTTTGCTCTAAATATTCAAACTTTGATTGACGCAACTATGTAGTTATTACACGCATAGAATTGTTTTTATAAAAAATGTTTACAGCTCGGAACATGATGAGACATTGGTAATTTTGTAAAATTGCTACTTGTACCGCTACGCAGATAACACTGACGCAAAGAAATAAATGGGAGGCTCAAAATTCGCGACACGCGAGCACAATGGCCGTCAGAGGTGGCCAGCATCCACGGTGTCGCAGGCAACAGGCTAACGCAATTACGGTGGGCATTGCGTTCTTAAAGAAAAGCCCGTAGTCATCGATCACGCTCAAGGAAAAGCTACCGATGAAGAAATCGCGATAAATTACGCAGCTCTCGGCCGGGATCGACGCCTTCGTCCTCCCCCGCGTGTCCCTCTTCGCCTCCCTTTGGTCCTCTGCTAGCTGTGCATCCTCCGTGACCTATACTATGGTAATTCGGCCCGAACGACCTCCCGGCTGACCTTTGATAATAACGCCGCCACGAGTGAAAAGGCGGCATGTCGCGGAGGTGGTGCCGTAGCCGCGGGAGTGGCAACACGACCAGGTGAGCCTCAGGTGAGCCATGGACGAGAGGCATACAGGTGAACCAGGAACTCTCCGTGCACCACCTCCGCGTTGCCAGCCGCCTCCGTCTCGAGATAGGACAAGCAAACCGTCGATACAGGATACCCCGTGACGCTTGTGCCCCCCGGCTGCCTGTCGTAGGAGGTTCTCGCTTTGTCACGAAGAAAATCCCGAGGATAACACGCGTTATTACTCCTCCGCTCCAATCCTCGCGAATAGACCAAGAGGAGGAGCCTGGACGATCCGAGTTTCGCTTCGGAACGAAATTCTAGCGGCCCCGAGACTAGAAATTGCTAATATCAACCAATATTTAACCTTTATGTAGTCAACCGGAATCCGGGAACTCATTTACTGTATTTCTTTGAACAATTTGTTAATGTTCCTCTAAAAAATATTACAAAATTTCTCTGAATTCTTTCCTCGCTAATATATTAATTCATAGTCTTGTAACGAGAATTTGTGCAAACGTGTTAAACACAGAAAGTGTTTAAATATCCTATACATTTTGGTTGAGGGTTAATGGTTGTAAGCGTGAAAATAATGAGTATAACACACGTTTGATGGTTACAATTAATAATGGTAGCAATTTCAGAGAACTGCTTGTCTTTGAATTAAAATAGATCCAGATTCGAATGAAACGTTCAACGGTATCGTAAAACTGTTCGAAGGATCGCCATTTATGCTTTTTTAGAATGTATATTTTTGTTCGTTTTCGCGAACGAATGTAGTAGTAGATTGCAAATAAAACGAGGAACCTGTTTCGCTTTGGCGGACTGATGTAACGTAACGTAGCTGTTTTAATAGTTGCAGAGCCCGAGCTACCGCAATGCAGGCACCAGTCAACAGATAGAATTTTCCCTGCGCACCGAAGGAACAGAGTTAAGTCGATTTACTTCGCCAGATATAAGCGTGCCTCGCGTCCGCAATGCAGTTACGTGTGCAGCGAATTCGAAACCGAACCACTTAAATATGAATTACATTCCCGATAGCGTCGCTCGAAGGGAAATGCTCGTCTCGTGAACGCAATTCGTGTCTGTCGTTCACGAATAGCAGTTTGACGAATAATTGAACCTATTAATCAAACGGCCGGGGCTACGGACGGCACGCCTCTACGAAACAATGTTCGTTGTTACGGATATTAACTGCACTTTACGTCTAATCGACACAATTTCAATCGACCCTTCATAGAAAAATGCAATCTCACGTAATCGAATTATCAAACAAATGAAATTGAAATTACGTTGAAACTACGTTTCGAAGTTTCCGATAAAACATATTAATCCATCGAAAAGCTGTCGCTTCTACCAGAATATATTTTCCGGAGTTTCGAAAACTAATTACCATAACCTCGATCGAACATTCGCGAAAACCAATTTTCTTCAATCTCAAATAAATCAATGAAATCTCTCTACGTTTCCAATGGAACATAGTAATCCTATGAAAAGCTGTCACTTATACCATAATATATTCTCCGAAGCTTCAACTTCGGATAGACAGGCGTTCCGCGAAGGCCAGCCAATAACGGCAACCGACTGCCAACTTAGCAAACACCGGCGCGAAGTTACGGGACAACACAATATTTCTAAACGGTATGACCTTCGTTGGAGGAGAGTATAATATTTATGGCGGGCATTCATCAGGGAAGCCGCGATATTGAATGAAAATATTCGATTTGCATCGGGATTTGCATTTCCATCGGTGCGACCGCGTGCGTCCGGTGACTTATGGACGCGCATGGTGCATTGCTCAACGGAGCTCTAGACGGTACAGCAAGGATCGTGCGTGCCGGTTAGGCTGGTCGGATCCGGCCAGCAATTTGAGTTCAGAATTCTCGAACTCCGGGGCTAGAAGTTCAGAGTTCACCCACGGCACAATGAACCGTTCATCGATGCCTCGGAGCGGTCTCCACTCTCCGGCCGCGCGCGCCGATCGAAATAACGGCTCGTCAATGGAGCTGTTGTAACCTCAAGACTCGTCAGAGGGTTTCTCCCCGTGGGAGGGAAAAATAGAAGCGCGCGAGAAGGGTTCGATAGGCTCGGACAGGAATCGATGGGTGACGTTAATGGAAGTCGATACCCACCCGCTGCGCGTCACATGGAATCAAAACCGTGTTACGCGGGACTATTCGTAACGCCGATAATCAGCCTGCTGTGGTATTGCCGACCAATGACGAAGCACCGCTTTGGAATACCCCCCGCGGAACTGAACAGTGTGCCGAGGAGCGTCTAATCCGATGCATTGTGCCAGCTTTGCTCTTGTTACGGCGAATTGGTCCGTTTCTATAGCGACTTCGTAGATTTCGGAACGCAATGGCACCGAAAGGGTATAGTTAAGGCCTGAACCTGGAATTCTCTAGAAATCGCGGTAATACCTTCAATCTTCGGACCTCTAGATTTTTTGTAACTTCGATCTTTGGAAGGTCTCTAGAAATTTAGGTCTTTGGTTTCCTCGGTCCTGGAACACTTTGACACTTTTTTTAAACGCACGACGCCCTAAGTCCTACCTTGGTCCTTCAAAATCCTTGAAACTCGTAAGACCCCGAGTCTCCAAGAGTTTTGAAACCATAGGACCCTTAGGCCCTGGACACCGCAGTGTTTTAGGATTTTCGGCGATTCAGAAGTCTCTGACACCTTTGAAATCAAATGTCTCGAAAGACTTGTGTATCTAAGAATTTCGAAAGTTGCTTACAGGTCGCGTGGCTAACATAATTCTCGACTAACCCTCCTTTTGAACTCTACGTGTCTCTAAGTCCAGTTTTAGAACTCGGTAATTTTCGTGGCATTTCCCAAGTTCGATAGTATCTCCATCGAGCTTCAAGAGTTTGATAGCTATTCTCAGTTTAGTAGAACCTGCCTACACCGAACCTCGTGTTCAACAAACTTTCTACGTCTAGCATCGTCCGCATCAAACTTCGCTGGTTCGAAAATATCAGTTCTATACGTGGTACAGTGTCTACATTATACACCACACTTCCGGTAACGTGTACATCGAACTCCTGCGTCTAACTCGTCTAGGTTGATCTTGATTTAGTCAACGTGGTTAATATCGATTTCTACATTACATTCTTACTTCTTGGAGTTCAGTGTTAACTGCACTTTACCTATAGATTTGGAGCAAGCTCGAGTTCTGCGTACCCTTGATCTCTCTCGACTATCTTGATCGTTCAAAGAATAAAAGGTTGCCAATTACTAATAAAACGGTGTGTGATCTTGTTACACAAACATCAGAGTCTACGTGTCTCAATCTGTGTCTCCAATTTGTGTAATACGAATCGAGTTAGGGCGTCAATAATGCATTCTACTGAACTGTGGTTAACACCACCGGTTTTTCTGCGACCGCAAACGGATCCAGAACTTAACTGCAACAGTCACGGTGCTTGTATGCCTGACATTATCCTCGCACGCAAGAACCACACGACGATCGAACCTGTCTATTTTAAAGCATCGAGTTTATAAACCTCTGACTTCACGGCGTCGTTATGACTTCGCTGTGTGCATGTAGCTGACTCGAGAACGCGTTGACTACAAATATCAAGGTCTGCGGATCTTCCTTTCTATACGGTGTCGAGGAAGAAAAACCAAGTCTTCGATTCTTTCCAAAAGTGGAGCACGTTGCTGCAGCAGTGATCATAATTAGAGAAATCCATTTTTAAAGACAACAAAGTTCCTTCGTTCGGTAGTTATTTGTTATTTGTTCATTCGCGCTTTCCGCTATTTGCACAGTAACATTGTTACGTTTTCACTCGAGCTAAAAATTAAAGTTGCGAGCTGACTGCATTGTACTCTCAATAGATATAATCAAATTGTGATTGACGAAGAGTTTCTCAAACACACGCTTTCTACGCTTTACACAATTAATCATCTATATTTTCGTCGGAACCAAGCATTCAGGATATAAGGCATAATAATTAAAATTCTGTTCTCAATGACTATAGTCTGATCGTCATTGGTGAAAAATTCTAAGGAATTTCCCAGACTCACGCTTCGTATTCTTCGCACAGCGAAACTTTTACGTCTTCATCGGAACGAAGCATTCGAGATAAAAGCTAATTAAACTTCCATTCTCAATGATCGTAGTCTAATATAATTTAGCATAATCTGGTCATAGAAGAAAAGATCTGAGGTGTTTCCCAGACTCATCTTTGTTCGCGGTGCACAATCGAACGACTACATCTTCATCGGAACCGAGCATTCAAGATAAGAGGTGCTTAAACATTCTCAACAAGCTACACAGCCAAATCATCAAGGATAAACAGTTCTAAGGAGTTTCCCAGACCGTATCTGAACAGTCAAAAGTCAATTCCCGATGATCAACGGAATCGACGTTCCATATTCCCTCGATTGACCCCGATCGATCGATCTTGATGCAACGTCAATGAACTTCGCGTAGTTTCTCACTTGGCCGGGCTGCAATTTACACTCGGGAAGCCCAAGCAATTTTCCCATTTACCCGAACGAGTTCTCGGTCGAGTCCGATCCTTTTCTCCGGGTCGCGGCGCGGTTTATCTATTAACTGGAATAACTAGTTCCTGACAAGGCGAACAATCGAACACGAAGCGACGCTCGCGCGCCGGTGGACAATTATCCGGGTGAAAAGGCCCCGGCGGCGCGGCGCGTGTGTGCGTGCCCGTTGCGAGGACGTTGCGGCGATTGCGGAATCGCCTAGAATGCAGAATGCAGATGCACCGTCTTCGCCGCGGCGTTCCCTACGTGCCGACAGTCCACGAGACGGAGCCTCGCATTTCTGGTTTTGCCTGTCTTTACACCCATGCATCGTCCCGCGTTATGCGCCGCAGTCATCGTTCGAATTCCCCCCCGCTGCACTTCGCCGTTGCACTCCGAGCTGCACTCGACTCCCCCGCGTTCCCCCTCCGCTCCTCGGGTGTTCCACCGCCTACTTTTACCCCCTTTCGTGTTTCTCATTCTTTCTTCCCCACTCTCCTCATCACCCTCTCTCTCTCTTTCTCTCTCTCTCTCACTCTCGTTCGGTTTGACACTCGCTCCCTATCTCTCGGCTGCCTCGAGACGGCCTGTCGTTTCGCAAGGATGCACGTATCGCTTTATCTCGGGCTGCATTTAATTCACGTAGGTAGGGACTAGGAAGAAGAGCACGTGCATAACCCAGTCACTTTCAAAGGTTGGGCGTTCGAACGCTACGTTTGCGAAACGCAGGAGCATACCTGCTTCTCTCGTTCCTCATTTTTTCGCTGACTACCCTCTCCTCGTCGTTGATGGTACACGCGTCTCTACGATCGCTCGTAAATCGCGATAAAGTTAAGTAATTCTAGGATCGAGAGCCTCGAGACGACGCCGCACCGGTGACGCAACGGACAGTTTTGATGTGCTCCGCGTTATGGAAACGCTCCATCCAACGTGCGATACAACAAAAAGTCACACATACGACAGAAACGAAGATCGCGCGAATAATCACCGGTAGAGGGTTGAGCGAATCTTCCTAATCTGCGACAATCCAGTACAATCAAACGCAAAATTGCAACAATGACGTCGCTGACCTTCCCAGCCGGCGTCCTTCACGCGGACCGTTCGGCGAGCATAATCTCGCGGCTTGTGCAATTTGACTCGCACGTCTCTGACCTTCGCGTACACTGGCCCCGCGAGTTCCATGTCAACGCGTGCAAATATCCTGACCCCTATATCCGAGAGGATGCTCGCGAGTCAGCCGCAATTCGATGACGACTTCCCCGTTGATGTTGCACGGAATGGGATAGAAGAAGCGCGCGCATCTCGCTGGGATGGGACGCGATAGCATTGTGCCGCGGCCTCGATGGAAGATGCCATAGGTGTAGGAGGATGAGTTGTGCCTCATTGTCGGGGCGGCATACCATTAGAATACATTAGAGGATCGAACCTCTCCGCGCGAATCTGAAAGCTCTACGGCTTGATCCAGCGTTAGAAAGAAGAATACCGCCTCGTTGGTGGGAGAAAAAGGGGTGGGAACGAGCGTTCATGATTCCCGCGATGATTAAACGTTCGCGGGATCGTTTGAATTATGTTGTGAACGTTGCCGGACCTGCGAGGGGCGGGATCGATCGCGGACCGAGATGCTAACTAGACCCACCTGGGACGAGTTTCATTAAATACTTATGATAGCACATTGTTGTTTCCGGCTTGACCTTTCCGGGTCACGTTTGGTTTCTATAGCGTTCTGCATGGAGAGTTTACGATATGGATGCTTCGATCCAATTTTTAACCCCTTGCCTTACAATATCGTGTCAGACGCGTGACGAAGATACTGAACAGAGTCTAATAAATATGTATGTTATTAATTTATATTTTGGTTTTGTTGATGTACAGCTATCGGGGAACATATAGGCGTACAATAGATACAAAGTTTCTCCTTTTCCAGGAAATTAAGAATTACAAAAAAGTTTTAATCACTGAAATCGTAAAATAAATCGTAACGCAAGGGGTTAAATAATGTATTTTTTTTAGGCAAAAACCTGCTTTCACAGTTAATCTGTAATTTTTACCGTAGCGAAAATTCTGTGTCGAGGAAATCGCAGATCGCGCAATCCTGATAATGCAAGTGTTGTCGCGCCAAAGATTTTAACGGTGGGAAAAGAAAAAGTAGAAGAAGAATGAGTTGAAAGTGTCTGATGCTCCTATTGGAATTCGCTGTGTGGGCAGAATGTTGATAAAACTGGCATTTTTGGGTGAGCGTGGTTTCCTTGTTAGACGATATCGCTTAGCCTGGAATCGCGACGGTATTTCACGCGAGCCGAAAGCGTGCAAAACGTAAGAGAACGCTCTCGCGTGTGCTAGCGGTGCCCGAGCAGTTTCTTACACGGGTACAAATTGCCGGCGCGTTAAGGTAGCGCCGATTTCTCTCACGAACGATACCCAGATCTGTTCCCTGATCTTTCACGGTTGACCAAGTGGAGGCGTTAATTAAGATATTCCCCCTGGCCTGGATGTCGGCCAGCAGATAAATAAGGCGAGGTCGATCGATCCGATCGAAACCGACCGTCGCCATCTCGACCGGCTTTAATTAAATCGAGGTAAATAGGCAACGTAATACCGAGGGATCAAAGAAGATCGGCAGAACGATCTCGCGTGATCGTGACGGATCATACCGAACCCGTGGTATCATGCTATTCCGCCGAGGCGAGAGAACCTCAAGGTTCTCGGTTACTTTCTATTCGTCGGTTAAGGCACTTTTAATCCGTTGATTGTTTTAAACAATAACGCGCAAGAACTATAATCGGTGTAACGCAAAGAGACGGCGAACCAGAAGGTCGACCAGTCACACTCGAGTCACACGATCTGAAACAAACTTACTAAAAATTTGTGATTTCCACGATTTTCTTAAAAATAGAAGATCGGTTACCTTTCCTGGGTCTTTCCTAAATCCTTCGCATCTCCAGATACCCGTAGTAGTATTTTACTTGTTCGATCTACTCTGATTGGCCCAAACACCGTCCCCCATACAGTCGCGTTAAATCTCACACAGCTGCGCAACGCAACGATCCCCAGGTGCAAAGGACGTTCTCACAGCCTGTCCGTTCATGCGCGGAATTTCCACTTGCCCAGAAATTATACGATCGCGTAAATCCTCGCGGTTAAAGCGACTCTGTCCGGACGGAAATAAAATTTGTCACATGACACCCTTTGTCGTAGACGTTCTCGCTGTTCGATGCGTAGGACGCTGGATTTACGTCGACGGTCCAACGTGTCCCTGTTCCATCTCGATTTACGGTTATAGTGCACCCGAGTTAATGGGAATTAAGAAACGACCAGGGCGCACCTGATGGTTCAATGAATTGCGGGAAACGCATCTTTCCGCCGGTAACGTTCCACGGATCTTGCTTTTCCATGCTTTTATATGACGGTTAGGATCGTCCATTAAACGAAACGTTGGAAATCGTCTACGTTGCTCGAAACCAGTTTCAAACCTGTTGCAACACGTTTCTTTGGCACTTTGTAACCAACGCTAGTCCTATACTAATTATCATCATTTTTGTTCTTCCCGAACGTTTTATGGGAATTCCTATTTTTATGTCGTCATTTTATAGAAATCGGAATGGTGAAAAAATGTCAATAACTTCTGGGTAAAAATTGAAGCAGACTCGCAAGCATTGGTATATCGGTATGTGCTGTACAGAGTTGATAAAAATTAGATGACCAGCCGAAAGTGAGTGAACGAAGAAAAGAACCAAGCGAGATCACAGAACGTTTCGCGTCACGTTAAGTGGACTCCTCAATCCCCTGACCCCGGCAGCAAAGATCGCGGGGCAATTAGACACGGCTGGGATCTCGACATCGACATTCCGCTCTGTCAATGGAGCCGAAGGCAGCGTGGCGGAGCGTAGCGGAACAACCGGCAATTAAATAATTCATAGGTGCTCGAAGAAACAATAAGCGACGAAAAGCGGGGTCTCGCGAGGGTCTCGAGGAGGCCGGCCCCGGGATTCGAATTAACTCGACAAAGTATCGGCAGGTAGTCCTTAATTAGCAGAACTAATTGCGCGCTGGCTCCGCATGCAGAAAAGGTTACGCGTCGTGATTTATTGACCCTCCCCGCCACTGTCCTAATTAAGTGCAAGCGAAACGCTATTGTACCCAGCACCGAGAGCAGAAACAATTACCGATCGGGCTCTCCGACCGACCGAAAAAACATTCACGGGCGCACGTGAACCGACGAAGAAAAGGAATCCAAAGCAGCATCGTCTTCGTTGTCGTCTTCCCTGGTCCCCGAAGGTTCGTTAACCCGATTCGTCTTCCGCGCATTCGCCTTTTTAGGGTCGCAACACCGTTTCGCCAAATGGTGCGATCGTATTTCACCGAACACCTTTACTTGCGACCAGCTAAAAAAAAAATTACCCTCAAGATTTGCCACTCCGCTACCATCCGAAGGACCGTATCAGCGGACGTAGTGGCCGACGGGATGTTCCAGCAGCTTAACAAGTTTCGCAAGTTTTAGAACATCAACGAAGTTTGCTCGGGAAAATTGAAGTTGTTCCGCTGACTGCCGTCGCACCCCTTAGGCTGGCGATTATTTATTCTTTTTTCTTTTAGGAGAGTTGCATTTTATGTTTCCGTGTGTAGGTAATTAGCGCCTAGCCGACAGGTTACTCTTTGTAACTATGCGATATACGTGCATTATACAGCTTTTTGCAACCTGCGGCCAGTAACATTCTTAGGTTTTAGTGTCTGCTAGGCACGCGAGTTCTTCGCGACAGGAAAGTAATGATTATTTTATGTCGGTTGTAGACAATGATTGTAAGAAATTTTATGCAGATACAGAATGTAATTATGGACTATTGATTGGCAGTATGGTTGTTTGTGTACCTTTGGCCTTTTCCATCGAGAAATTGAAGTAATTTGATTTTAATGAAAGACGGCTTGTTGAAGTAATGGGAAGCATGTGGAGTTGGAATGGAATAATGATCTGTAATTAAGCATTGTTTCAATCATCGGATTGAAGTCAGACAAGTACCGTTTATAATCTATAACCAACAAGCCAAGTAAAAACATTTTTCCGATCATCGTGCAAAAATCAAATATACTATTTTATCAAACAGGACTTCCGAAATTAACTTCTTCAAAATTTCACTCAGCGCTGTATAACGCAATAATAGTCAGTGAAGTATAAAAGATAAATCTAAACATGCAATTATGCCATTTATTCAATTAAACCAAGATAAAATGCAAATAACGCCTATCCCAGATTACACGTTCTTGTTAAAGTAAATAATTGCATAGCTCCGAATCATTTACTGACGTTAATAACAGGATTAACTAATCCCCGTTAGATTGCATTTACTGTCGCGGGTCCAGGTTTCAATCCACTGTCAGGATGCTCGTGAAAGATTATAATTGAAATTATTAAGAAACTTGACCCTGGTAAGTATAAGTAGGACGTTTCTCTTGGAGAAACTAGAAACATGTTTCTCGCCTAAAATACGAAGTAACAATTTTTCATGTAACTACTCAATTCCTAATGACTAAATTCAACAAATAAAATGTTACATTAGCAATACCAAAAATACTGATGGGTGTGCAAGAAGTATCGACAAAAATATGTTTTAAAAAATTGATAGATAAAGCTGTGAACGATGTCGAGCGACATCGACTTTATAACTGTGAAGATGGTTCGCTGTCCGAGGGTCGTGCGAAAGAATAATTGTTTGAATGAAAAGGATAATTAAGAGTTCCGGAAAGGCAACAGCAAACGCGAACGACCAACAAGTCCCCGCAGCTAACAGTCAAAAATACCGTAGAATCTAAATACAGGAGCCGACGTAAGTCTACTATGGTGATCTATCTGGTCTTTCGCAATTCCGCTCACGACTAAAATCGAAGCGGAAGAGTCGGAGCATGGTCGGCGTTCCATCATACGGCGGATCATTAGCCAACCGGTGTGCAACAAGCCTTCTCCCGCGAGTACGTGATCTGGAAAATTAAGGTTTGTTCGTACGTAGCGCGGTTTCGATAATACAGAGTAAACAGCGACGATAATCTCGCTCTCCGTTGCCTCCTGTTCTCTCTCACTCTCTCTCTCTCTTTCTCTTTCTCTTTCTCTTTCTTCTTTCAGCTGGCGGCATCGTCGGCGATCTCGGCGAGTGTACGAGAGGGGAAAACAATCGCGGCGATCTCTCGCAACCCGCGGCTACCGGGTATATCGATCGGGGATTGGATTTCTCCGGAGCGGAATCGGGTTGTTCGGCGAGATCGATCTCGATCGGAATATGTTCGGTATGATTGCGGGACCGGAAGGCGAGCGGAGCCGAGCGGAGCCGAGCCGAGCGGCTGGGACCAGCGGAGTTTCATGATGTGGCACACAATTAAACGGGGTCCACCGCAGCGGCGAGTTTCATGCGGTCGAAAGCACCGTCGGTGAGTTATTACGATTCTCCATCAACGGTGCCGACAAGCCATTATGTAACGACACGGCGATCGATCTTAAACGCGAGATAATGGATCGCGCGCCGCTCGGTTCCGTATTTTAGAGAACCGGCCAAGCGCTCTGCTCGCCGATCGACCGCCCGCTCGGAATCTGGATCTGGATCTGAATCTGTCCGAGCAGAATTAGTTTTGAAAGGTGATCGAGCTACCGTGGTTAATGTTTGCGATTTCGAGTCGCGCTCCAGCCGATGCGATGGAATTCGATGGAACGTCGCGCGCTGTTGCGAGTCGAGATCGATTCGACGAGCGCAACGCCACTTTTCAAAGTCGACGCAGAACTCGGAACCTCCGATGTTGAAACTGGTACAGTAATGTCTAGATGCGAAAGAGATGTGCAGGATTGTTGGGAAAAATTTATCCCCGCTGAACCACATTTCTTCAGGGATACGCAAGCTCGATTGCTGTGGAAAGTAACACGACGCGGCGTCAGCGGAATTAAACGATTGTATCAAGATTCGTGTTCAATTTAGGAGCTATTTTATGCGTTCCGGCAAAATACAAAATTTTCGTCCTACTGAAATTATTAAAGGAGAATGTACATTTTTCACAAAAAAGATCCGCAGTCTTCCGAGTTTGCTCGGAAATTGAAAATTGATTAGTCCATTGGTGAACGTGTTACAGCGGCACGGTGGTTGAATAAATGATGATCTGAAGACGGTTTCAACGGGACGGTATAAAAAATTCACAGGGAACGTAGGCGAGACGAATAGTCTCGCGAGGCGGCGCGGATCGACCGATCGAAGTGAAACGTTTCCCGGCGAGTATCGAGAAGTCGATACTGGGCACGGTCATAGTTGATTTGCTGCGTTTACAGATCGATCACCGGTCTCGATAAAGGAACGGTAGGAAACGTTTGCTATATCTCTGGCTGCTTTGTCCGAGCACAAAAGAGCGCGGGACACGGTTTGATTAACCGTGGCACGGCATCCAATTAAGCGATTCTATCTTAATTACTTAATCGGTATTTAATTGTACGTATGAACGCCATTCGCGCGTAGACATCTGATGTGCCGATACATTCGCACATGTCATATATACATATAGCATATCCTCCGCCGCGATAAAGATTACGCGGATCGATACGCGGGGAACATGAGAACAGGCGCATTAGCATTTCAAGGCGAAGGAACAGTAACGTTAACATTTTACTCGGCTGGAAACTCCGTTAAACGTGGCAATTACTGCATAAATCAGAGGGGGAAAAACGAGGGATATACGTTGCGTCGATAATTATTAATATCCCCGGTGATTAATGCGGGGCCCGGTTCGCAGTCTTACTTTTGCGAGATGCATCGCAAATTGCCGATCCACACGGTGATCAATAAACTATCCTCGCATGAAAAGAAGACCGATCGAGAGGTAACCCGGCCGTTCACTTTTTGGTCTACTTTCGATTTTTATCGAATTTCGTTACGAGTGTGCTTTCGTCGTGGAAAGTAAAGGAAATTCTGTTCTTCGATACACCAGTTTGCTTCTTTTATATGCATGCGGGAATAATTCTGTCGGTAGCCACGTTGACTCTCACGTTCTTGCATAATTTCTGTCGTACATTATACTCTTATCTTCGACGTTCAATAACTTACTAATATATTTGCTTCTATACCGCGCTACTGGGTTGTTCGCATGCTGCCTTCGTGTTGCAGCTGTTGCAACTCCGTCGAGAAAAATCGGACGACTATCTTGCTAGACTCATTTTTCAACGCTTCTACTTTCACTCTCTTAATCTGTGCTTCTTCGAGGATGCTTCCACGGTAGCGCGCAAACGAAAATACGAAGGTGCAACGTTCTCTAAAATTTTTCCAAGTCCAACGACCAGCTCTGCGAACTTTCGAAAAGTTTTTCCGCGAATCAAACTACCACGGATTTGAAGATCGAAGTCTCCTCTTCGCAACGAATTCGTCAAATTTGGTGTACGTCGTTTCCCCCTGTTTCCTTGCGCGGAGGATTGAACTGTAATCGATCAGATTTTTGCAGAGGGTAGAAGAGACGGGAAAGAACGGTTCGCGGAACGCTCGAACGCCTCCGTTTCAATTTAGCAATCCCCAGGAGACAAAGGCAGACTAAATTCGCGGGTCTGCGAATTCGTAATAGTTTCCTCTCTCGCGATTGTGTAAACAATACCGGCGAACTATGTGCTCGCATTGGCAAACGGTGTTGCCCAACGGCACGGAGAGTCGTCCCCATGAGAGTCGTCCTCCTCGTTCCATTCGTCCCATAAAGCCCCGCGGTTTCGCAAGCTCGCACAGGCCTCCCTTCCCGCTCGTAAAGCCTCTCGTAAAAGCGGCGACAAGATAGGATCGCGAGCGCGTCAGGTGCAGCGCGCGATGCAGCGCCGATGCAACGATCCGGCTACACCTAGACGCGATGCCACCACGATCATAGATCCGATTTATATTTGCATGAAATTTATCGGAGCCGAGGCCGACATGTGTTCCCGCCGGATTATCGCGTCTGATCGGTGAATATCGGCGATGTGTCAACCGCCGCGCTGCGCCAAGCCGAGTCGATATTGAGAGAACAAAACACGAATCGCCGATATATTGTTCTTATGTAGACGTTATCGTTTATCATCGAGATTAGGCCAGCCGGGGTACGAACCCGAGCGAAAGATCAACGGTGATGTCGTCTCGAACTTTGTTCGCGTGCTTCTCGAACCTCCCTGTCGCTCTAAATTAGCGTCAGCGTGCTGACAGGTCGGGTGCACAGCTTAAATGTTAACGAGGAAAGCCGAAGTAATGATTTATGAACGGCTTGCAGAACAAAATCTATCGTGCAACATACACCGAAGCACCAGCGTATCTCGAGAAGCCACATTTAACGCTAAACCCACCGAGCCTTAAAAGTAACTGGTACATGTTCCCTTATAAAAATGACAAGTTTGATTTCATTTAGACTTTGCGCGGCTCCTATTGTAACACATGTCCCAATAAAGATAGCTACGCCATCGTTTCTCGTGAAATCATTTTTATCGTATCAATAATTGTAAAATAAAAAATCTGGAACCGGTCGTTTTGACCGGTGGCGATAGGTTTAATTTCAGCATTCTTTTGTGAAACGAACTATCCATTCGATTCAACATTTATTGCACTTTAAAATCAAACAATTGTACTAACCATATTTAATAAATAGAATAACCTTCCAGATTTTCAACACGACCGCGGTCTTATAGTTTGCTGGACAATTTAGAATAAATTAATTTAGAAACGCACGAATCATGAAGATTTCAGAGCAGCATTCTACTTTGTCGGTTCACACTCGTTTTAACTCGATCAGAAACACCGCATTGGCGAGAAAAACCGTTGGGACCTGAAGGAATTTCCTGCCGAGGATACAGAACTTTGCGACAAAGTTGCCAGTTTTTCCAAATGTGTGGCAAGATACGTCCTGGTCGGGCCATTCGCGGCAGTGCCAAGGGTAACACGCTCGTTACGACCGTAATTGCATTGGCACCACCTAATCGAGCGTGCATACAGGGTGAGTCATCAGAAACGGAACACTTAAATATCATTGTCGGTGTTGAAGGTGAAAGAAAACATCGAATACCAATGCTAAACCGATTGACACAATCATTTCTGTCCATTTCAATTGAAAAAAAAAACATAAAACCATTAAATACAGTTCAAATTATATCGTGTTTAGCGTCTTTTCAATAAGAAAAATGGCACAAATAATTTGATGAAAAGCCCATAAGAAAATAATAAATATGTTCGCATGTGTCGAAGCATTACCGTACTCGCGCTTACCTCAGCGCTCGCAGTCCGTCGAAGGTCGGCGCGGGAAAAATCAAAGGAAATCGAATCTGGCTCGCTGGAAAATAATCGTTAGCATGCGCCGGCCGTTCGAGAGCACGGCTGAACGCACACCGACAAAAGTTAACGACCGTCGAGAGTCGGTGGCGCACCTGCGGCCACATTCACCGAGGTTCGCTGCGGTTTGCATTCGGCGGCGCGGCGGTATAGCCTAAATCGAGGGTCGCCGACGAGAGGGATCGTTGCGCAACCGTGTTCGGTTTTTCTAAGCTCCGCCGGCGCCGATCGCGGAGAGAGCCTATTGCCAAATTCGACTCTCGTTAACCGGCGATTCCGTCGATCTGCATATTCCCCGTGAAAAAATCGCGACGGCCACGCTCGCGATCGACAAAAGTCCGCTCGTTGCGCAATCGCACGTCGCAACGGGCACAGGTGTTCCCAGAATAAAACCGTGCCCGTACAGGGAGCACGAGTCAATCACACCGGCAAATCGAACGGAAAACTGGCGAAAACTCTCCTTCGAAACCGCGAGGGAAATTGTTTCGCATTTCAATGTTCGAATCACTTTCTCGTTAAACAGGTCGCTGAGAAAACTACATTTTTGAACGTATACAGGCGGCGTTATTTCGTTAAGTACGCGGCGGTTGAAATTTGACTTCGCAATTTGCATTCCCCGAAAAATAGAGTGCATCGAATTTTTAAAGACGACACGTTCGATGATTGGGGAAGAAGCGAAACGTGTTGGAAATGAGACGGGAAGATGGCAGGATGACACAGAAACGATTCAGACACACGGCACTCGGGATCGGAAGCCACGCAGAGCGTCGAATCCCCAACAACTCGGCGGGAGTTGATTTATAAAGAGCGTTGGTAGCTCGCGGAGCTCCCTCATGCAGCGTTAATTCCGAAGACATCGTCGTGGTGGGCATTAGGAGCGTCGTCCGGTGGCTCAAGTCAATGCGAATGAATGTATACCTGCGCGCCTTCCACGTCGGCGTCGCTAATAATATTTACTGGCCGCCCAGGCGACTCGAGGAATGGTAGTCAGATACACTTCTTCGCTGGTAATGACGCTGCTACCGACGCCACAGTCATCTCATAATTACGTTTCCACTCTATTATGCGTCGGTAATTGCACGGAAAGTCGGCGTCTTCTTTCTCGGACTAGTCCGCAAGGACTTTTCATACACCTATCCACCTAATCTATGGCAAACTGACCTCCGCTAAAATCGTTTTAATAAAAAGTATACGGAGTGTATGCAATTTTGGTACGAGATCCAATAAAACTCCAATTCCGAAGACCGTTTTAAAAAGAACAGAATCGAAGAATTTCATTTTCATATTTTAGATTAAATTAAAAATAAAATAATTTCTCGTACTCTTCGGTCAATTAACTTGACAGAATCGCTAATCTTTTAACTAACTAGTAACGTTACGCGCAAAACCGCCACTGCAAAGTACTCATTGGAAATTATTCCAGCAATTAATTTGCATATCTCCATAAATACAGAAGTTGTTTTCCGTCTGCTTCGGCCGCATTGCTATCAAGTAAATTAACTAGCACCTACGGGTGAGCAGAAAATTGGCTCCGCATCCTTGACATTTCCACTCGACTTAGTATCTAATTGCGCGATATTTGTTGTACAATTCGTGTGCGATGAGTCGAATTTTGCAGCGCAGAAAGTCGACTCTGTGTGTAGTCCAATCGAAACTTGATTACACGTAACGTCAATTATTGCCGAAGATCGTCGGTCGGGAACAACCTCGCCGCAATTTATTGGCAGCTATAGCACTGACGAAATACGTCCGCGTTACGCTGCTCGTGCCGCTGACGTAATAATACGCTCATTTGGAACAGTGAAATTGCATCTTCTTCTTAATACGATCATGCCGGGGCTAGTTGGAATCTTCGGCTCTACTATTTTCAAGCGATCGATAGTTCACCTTGCGAGAGACTCTCGAACGTAGTAATTCGAACGTGCTTGTCAAATCCTTATATATTATAGCAACCGAGTTCAATTGTTATACAGGGTGTCCCACCTAACGCTGTAATCCTTAATAACTTCGCTATTTATACAGATACATCTCAAGGTCAAATTGAGATCTCACGATTCAGAGATCTTACGAACGGTATTGTTTTTTTTTTAATAGAATGACCTACCGTTTGAACTTTAACTGTTTCAGAGTGGGGGTCGAACATTCGTTGGTAAAAGACAAAACGCGAGTCCAGCAGAGGTTGTTCGCGTCCAAGCAATTTCTCTCGGGAATTAGTCGGGTTAGGAGCTCATCGGTCTTCCGAAAGCGAGGGAAACACGAATGTACACCGGTTTCCACGGTGCGTGTCCCGCGTACGGTGCGTAACGTCCGCGTTTCGCGGCTGTTCTTATCTAACATCTAAATGCGTGGCTGCGTCCAGAGAGGAGAGGACGACGACACGGAGGCACAACATGCATGCACACACACACACATACTTGCACGAACACGGGCTGTACGAGAGAGGCACCGACCAGCAACGATAAATATTGCGGCGTGAATGCATGTTAATGAGCACCCAGCCAGATACCGGGCCGTGTACGAGCGCGTATCTCAGCGTATTTGAGCCGAGCGGGTACCCGTCTCGCCCTCGCGTTTCTGATTAGACGCGAAGCCGCCGGGACTCGCCTAACAAACTGCGTTTACTCGCGCCGACAACCAAAGAAAACCCTCTTCCTCGGGAAAACGCATCTCCTTGTCTCTCTCTCCCTGTGATTTACCTGGCGACCTCGGATCGGATGACCCCGCTGACCACCGCTAATTCATTGCGAAAACCACTTTTCGATGCTAACCCTTCCATTACCGCTCCCCAAAGACGCTCAATTTATTCGCGTCGAAGCAAACCGAACCGAAGGCAACCTGCAAATCTTATCCGATTCCAACGAACTTTGAATAGAGCTTAACACGTTTGCTATCAGCTTTTGTTTCGTTGCTTACCCTCGTCGTTAAAATATTCATACGACTAATCATGCATCCCACATCCCAGAAGATCGAAGTGATTTAGTCATTCTCGTGAAAATTGCTGTTGGATAATTAGGTACAGTTACCGAGTAAGAGGTAGGCACGATTTAAAACAGTGGAAAGATTAAGAGATCAAGATCGATGTATTATTTTCAATTCATCTGAAAGAACTAGGTTTGAGAACATGTAATCAAGAAAATTGCCAGGTAAGGATTAGAATTGCTAGGAAACTCGACACCGATCAAGCTAGATCGTTATCGGAAGCTGAATCGGCGACACTGAACTCCGTGTTTGAACCGTGAACCATCGATTCCCACAAGCGTCATACCCGCAGGTAATTCCGCTGTCAACTACGGACAGGGCAGACATCGCAGGACCTCTCCGAACCGTTGATCAGTCGATGAGGATCGCCGATAAGTTCGCTCGATCCTGATCACAGAGAGCTTGATCGCGTCAGAGTCGTTTCACACGCGTCGCTTCCTCGAAAACCCGGCACCAAGGGAAACGCATGGACTGGACGATTAATCAAAGCGATATTAAGGTCGCGTCGGGTTCGCCTAAGCTCAGCTCGCTTGCTCGCTCGCTCTCGTTGGCTCGGCCCGGATAACCGGTCCATTCGAGAGACCATGGCGCCAACCGCGCTTACAGGAAATATGATGCTTGCCGAGAGCACCGGCGAGATCACGACCTCTATATTGAGACGGAAGATCGATTTAAATGTTACGAAACTGTTTCTGCGTATCTGGTACGCATGAGCGCGAGAGGCCCCGGACACGTTCGGGAAACGTAATGATGGAACTTCGAGCGGAATGATTATGATAGCTCTCTCGGAAAACGAACGGGCGAATTCCATTTGCCGCGGGAAAAGATTGGACATAGGTGTGTACCAGCCAGTGTACTTTGACAGATATATACGCGGACGGTGAGGCCATAATCTAATCTGTTGCACTACAAACGAATTATGTTGACGCGCCGCGGCTATGACAAAACAGAGACAATATACAGTTATCGGCGAACGTTAAGCAACGGAACGGCCACGATGAATGTCGGATTTACGGGCTGACATTTACGGGTTGTTCGTGGAAAACGTCTTTGCGGGATATTTCAATCGGCGCGCGACGCTTTCGGCCCGAATAGAATGAATGCAATAAATTTTCAGCTTATTAACATCGGCGCCAGAGATGCGATAAGATTTTCTATTTCACGCGTGGAGGATATCAAATTAATTCTGCACATGCTCAGGGAATTCATTACTTTCCGTCGACAACGTTTGTTTTCATATTTTGTAAAAGAACACGTTGCGTTCGATAGAATCATGTGACACCCGAAGACTTCCGAAAAACGCTGAACTATTCATAGAAACTTGTAACGACTCGTTTGACATTTACACGCTTATTCTATATCTTTTGTTTACGCGATTATTTATGATTCTCTTCTCAAGTATACCAGCGAGCAACAATTTCCCTGAGCTGGCAGCATTAATCGTTCCTTCGGATGAAGGCGTCGATTGCAACAACGGGTGATTATCGATGAAAAGTAGCAGGACGTCAGCTGGGCAGCGATTAAAAAGCAGGACACTAAGTGGACATTAATATTCCGACGCGGAACACGAGGCAGCTTTCCCCTTTAATGAAACAATTAAAAGCGCATGTCGTTTCAACGGAGCGCATCAATTTCCTGAAAGATGTTTATCTCCCCGCTCGCCTCCTTTTCATCGGGGAGAGATTGCGCAATGAATTATAACACCTTATAGGGACGGTGTGCTAGGTTCTGGGGGATAGCAAGTGTAAGGAGATACAAGGGGAAGCATGGTACGTATATGCTAATCGGCGGAGCGTGTCAAGATTCTTTCCACTATAGCGAACCTAGTCCGCTTTGGGGTGAACGAGCGCGATGGATAAACACGATGAACACGGTGCCCCGTGTATGGTGCGTTTCCTGTCTTCCCCCTCTTTAGGGGTTGCGGATCCGTAGCTGCGATAGGATACTTGTGTTTTCATTTGCCGTTTCAGTCCAGATTCGTTTCGGCCCTCACCTTCATCCCAACCTAAATATACAGTATAGTCGCGTTATTTTGCAAACGGCTGTGTTCTGCACAGAGAAATATCGTGTAGGGACGCTATTTTTTATGACTGAGTCTACCGACCGCGTCGGAAGTACAAAGGAAGCCGAACGTAGGAAAGGACAACATGTAAACACAGACCGCGCTGTCCTTCCTTGCGCCCGAAACTTTCATCGTCAATTAAACCACTAAATAAAGTTGAAATTATATCGTGTTCAGCGTCATTTTAATAAGAAAAATGACACAAATAATTTGGTGAAAGTTCAATAACAAAATAATGAAAAATAAAGAAGTTTTGTATTTGAATTGGTAGTGGTTCACACCGATATACCCGAGCCGAGATCAGATTACGCGTCATGTTCACACAGCTCGGTGATCGAGGCAGCTCGAGGTTCGTGGCACCTGCGGCGTTGCCCCTCAGTGGAGGGGGTAGGCAGTTGTCAAATTCTGAGTAGACGGTCGCTGAACGAATAACGCGACTTTACTGTATTAGCACAGATATTCGTAGCTTCCGTTGTAATTTATGAACTAAAAAAGATAGAATCACGTTTTAATACGCGCAATGTAAATAAATTATATTTCTGGCATTCGATGGTCGTTCGAAACCATAAAACAGTCACGGTTTGCGAAATACGTAATGTTTTCGGTTAACTAGAACACGTTCATGTTAAACTACGACATCAATTCAAACAGTGAGAAATCGTTCCCGTTATTCCCACGTGAATCTAAATGGATCGAGAACAAGCAGTTGATCATATTTTTGATAGCCACGATTAACATTCAAGAGGGTAATTATAAAGGTGTTAATTTATTTACGGATCGCAGTCATGGTGTTGGCACGATAACAGATCTTTTAATACTGCTGGATGGCGCGTCATCCAATGTTTATAGCGGTTATTTATCAGCATTTAAATATCCGGTTACTGCTAATCTAAGTGAGCGAATAAGAAAACTATTTCTTTTCATTTAGTTGTGGAATCGAGCTTACGGTTCGTGCCCGCATTCAGAAACATTTGTGCATGAAAATAATGAGATACTCGATTGAACATTTTCTGTGCAATAATAGTTCGTGAATTCGAACAGTGCCGCAACTATTGGTACAACGTGCTGGCATTCGTGGCTGAACACAGGGCCAAAAGGGTTGAAGAAGTCGAAGAAAGGAAAGCAAATTGGCGGAAGCGTCGAAGAATATAGCTTGATCGATAAATCGACGGCAAACGGTGGCCCCGTTTCCACTCGAACGGCGCGTGCAAAGGACACAGAGCCCCGGAGCAGCTTCGGGGCACCAGGTGGAGACGTCTGCAGTCTGCAACCTGCGAATCCACGGATGCAAATCAACCGAAGCGAAGGCAGTCCTGGCCGCGCAATTGTGCCGGAGCACGCGATGCGCGCACGGTATCCAATCGACGTGCTTGTCAAGGAGGCGAGAGAGCAAACTCGAAAAATACGCCCGCTCGTAAAAACACCGGTAATTAAACCCCGCGCAAACCGATACTTCGCGATACTTCTTCTTCTTCTTCGGGGGAGAGAGAGATCGACACCTGGTTCGAAAGTTGCGCGGCGACCGACGAAAGACGCGTCGTCGTTCGACGATTGCTCAGAGTAATCCTGTAAACGTCAAGAAACGGGCTACTGGTTCTTTCTCTCGTTTACGAACGCGAACGCGTCGCGGTTCGAAAGATGTCAATTGAATCGATTGCCAGAGGACGGGAACAGTTCGGGAGAACTTGAACGCGTTAACCGTCCGCTGGAAATAAACATGTGCTATCGAGTACGCACTGACAAACCTCTTCCACGGCGATTACGAACAAATTGTGGGCAATCATCGAGGAATGAGGGTTCGCCTATCCGACGCGAATACATTAATAACATCATTCCTTCTTCCGCTGGATCAACGCGGGATACCGGTGATTACCGTACGTGCCAAAATGCGGCCTACGATTAACTAGCGAAAAATTTCCGCGTATCGACCGGCCGCTACCGCGTTTCCCAACAAAGAACCGACCTGTTCCCAACTTTGGCGAACTTTCCAATTTTATTCCTTCTTCATGAGCGTTCGGATTCAATCTTCAGGCTGCGATTTCTTCGCAATAAGGGAAAATCGCTTCTATATCAAATGCTATAGATAATTAATTGGTCAATTCTAGTCAAGATAAAGAGCGAGCAAAACAATGTATAAAATACATATAAAATAAGTATCCAAATTTTAACTCCTCAATTCATTTAATCAACACTCCTGTAGTTATAAAAATGTTACCTTTCCTATGTCATTGCTAGACTGCGGATCTTTATGCGAAATAAAAATTGTCCGCATCGATTGCAAGAAATAGAAACTAAATTGAATGTTATTTCTTCCCTCAATGATCTTAATGGAAGAAAAATCATATATTGACATCTTCAATTTTTTAAATTATCCGACAATTTCGAATTTCGTGAACTCGATTTTGCTATAAATGCATAAAGATCCGCAGTCTATTCGTTACTCGATCGGTTCCATTTTGCTCCCAGGAGAACAATTCTAGCGAACGCCGATAGTTTCTCTAGATTTGATTCGAAAAGTTGGAATCCAGACACTGCGCGTGCATGGAAATCGCGAGAAAATGGCAGGGGCCTCTAAATGGCAGCTACTTAGCACGCTCGGTGTGCCGGCGGTTGCGTAGCCGCGCGCGCAGAGTATTTTGATTGGCCAGATTATCGTGGAAATTTACGTTACTGCGAAATGGAACGGGCCCGCGGAGTCGGTAAGCGCGAGCCGACGCGACGGAACACGACGTCTTCATCTCGCGCGGGCGTCCGCCGCTGCTGGTCGTTCATGTAGACAATAATTATCAGGCTACGGAGTCAGGTAGCCGTGCAGATGCAACAGTACGTCGTGCAGATGCAAATAAAGGTGATCTACAACGGTGCAATCTCGCGGTGGCCGGCTCACGATGGCCAGCCGTTCAACCGCCCTGGCCTACGGTCCTCGCGACAAGCCCCAGATACGGGCCCCGCAGAGAGAAATCCGGCCCAGAGAGGCGTCTAGATTCTATCGGGCCCCGGAAAATCACGCCGCGCGATCGTAAAAGTCCTTTGTTCCGATCCGACGTCGGTCCTACGCCGATCTACGCGTTCCATATGGTACAGACACGATTATCTGTATCAGTCTTGAAAGGCAAAACGGAATATCCGTGATCGATGGGATTTTTGTATGGGTAAAAATGTTGTGTATGTATTTGTATTACGAATTTTTTGATAAAGGAGAGATCAATATCTCCAGGAGCTCGTCTAGACATCTCCATCACCCGCAAGCGGAACGGATATGCAAGCACAAAATAATGAAGGAACTGTGTCCGATGCTGAAGCTCTGACCTCAAGCGGTCAATCCCACTTGCCCGGGCTAAATTGAACCGAATGGTTTATGCAGACCAACAAAATATTTTTAGACTCCTCGCCGTAAATTGGGGTCAGTTTTTAGTAGAACCGCTTCGACAAACAAATTTATCTTCATTCTCCCGTCAATTCCTCCCTCGTATACCTTCTCCGCGAATCTGAATCAAACAGAGAAAGAAAAAACATGTCTCCACGTATCCAGCATCGACCAAGCAAACATTCACGAACCTGCACCTACGTCATCGACCTAGACAAGTAATCGCTCATACCCGGAACATCGATAACCCGGCAAAACCGAGCCCACCCTAAAACCCATCAGAAAATCCTCGCGTCCCATAAAGACTTTCCGCGCCAAAACAGCTACAAATCAATCCTGACCATCGCATTCCTATCTAACAACATCCTCCTAAACAAACCATCGATAACGAATCTCGCCAACGGGTAGATAGACAAAAAAGCTGGCAGCACGCGCCCACAATATTCCCACATGGACGTGGAACGCACACGAAGAGAGAAATCGTGTGAGAAAGAGAGAGAGAGAGAGGGAGAGAGGAGTATAGCGGCGGCATCCGCCAATAATTCGATAACCCCATGAAAAATGCGTAGTGACACCGGTACTTCGTTACACGGCCGACCAGTCATACCAGTCTTGACCCGTGGAACCGCATCGGAACCTTTCCCAGCGCGGCGTCGGGCCGCGGGGAAACGTTAACGTTACCTTCCTCAACGTCTCCGCATCGACGAAACGATTTGCAGCGACCTCCTCCCCCGCCCGGCCTGCCCCCTGCCACCTGTGTCCCCTGGCCTCTTCGATCCTCCCCTCGTTATCGATCTCGTAACGCGTCCCCGTGGAACACGGGGGTCGTGGCAGGAAGACGACGCACGCGTCGTGTTCCCGTAATGACAGAGCACCGTTCCGCCGCGATAAAAGTGTCAATTCCGGAGAGCCGAGCCCCGGCCAACTTCTACAGCTGCTAGCTGGCAGACTTAAGCCCTCTACACACTTCGAAACGCGTCGCGGTCCATGCATCAATTTGTCCCTAGCTACCAAAACTGAAGCTCCTTCGAGTTGGTGAACTGTACGATGATCGCAAAAGCTCATATTCCATTTTATAGATATTCTCTATTTAATAACAATTCTGATACAGAAGAACCAAGTTTGTTCTGAACTGGAACAAAACAAGATTCCAATACCTGCATCGAAGCAAGTTGCTTCCGGACTACACCAGTTGCAACAAGTATGGCGAAACCTAGGACCCCATGGATTGATCGCAGCATGTTTCACCGTGTATAGGGGGCTTTAGCATGGGGGTACCGCGATAGGGGGGCACGGGGGACGATTCCGAAGACATCGACGCGCGAAGAAAGCCCCCTACGTTGGATACCGTAGCTACGTAGCTGAAAACGGATACGTAATCAGGCGTAATTAGCCTGTTGTGCCGCGGTAAAAGGCCGCGTCCCCCGGTGTGTGTGCGCGCAAGAGAGAGAGAGAGAGAGAGAGAGAGAGAGAGAGAGAGAGAGAGAGAGGAGATTGAGGGAGAGGGGAATAGGTGAGTGACCCTTCGCCTCGGGCGCGGTTCACCGTGGGGTCTTCGGCAGGGGTCGAAAGGGGTCTTCTACTACGGTCGTCGTCTCTTCGTCTTTTTCCGTCCGCCTCGCTTTAGGTGCGTGTACCTTTCTAGCTTCGGGATTCTATCCCTCTTCCCTGCCAGGTGTCTTTGTCCCCTTCTATCGCGAGGCGATATATCTTTCTTGCGTTTTCTCTGGCCGCCCGGGGGGCAACGGCCCCTCGGCCGACGAGCCAACCATCGCGCATCAACCGCCGATGCTTTTCCGTTGATACTAATTACGCTGCACAGCTAATTCGTGCCGTTTTTATTCGCGCATCTCCCATTGTGATCGCGGAACTTCTCGACTTAAACCTCTACGCGTCTACTCTGCGAGTACATGGACTGGCAAAGACCTCGGTGCTCAATCCGTGGTACTTGTGAAAAATTGAATGTACTGGGTTGTTCGTTGCGAAGTTCGTTTCGTTGTAAATATTTTCTAATTTTGACGATGTAGGTGCGATTCCGCATCCTTCTTAAACGAACAGAACAAAAATTTCTAATAGAGTGGGTTCAAAACCCACTTGGAAAAACCCCACTTCATTCGAAATGTTCATTCAGGTAAAATTTTCGCCCAACTCTGGGTACGATACATAAATCTTTAAACAAAATTACAAGCCGAAGAAAATTGGTAATTGCGGTACCGGGAACGTCCATAACAACAAATTTCACGCACTTGACTACCGGCCATAGCTAATTCGATAATTACGTCGCAAGGTAGATACGGTTGAAATTTACGAAAATTCCGCGGAGTAGATCATTAATAAACATCCAGGCTGTAATATACTGTAATCGTATTCTACATAGTTTACGGGTTTCCCCGTGAACGTTTATTAGCCCCGCGTGACCTTTCTTCCTTTTCAGCCTGGTGAGGATCTACAGTCACCTCGAGAGGCTAGAAGAGCCGGAAATTTTTCGACGATCGATAGCGGAAACTGCTTCATAGGTGGTCGATGCGAATTATCACGCGGCCAATGACCGGTGTGTGATCACTTCTGCACGCGATCCCCAGCAATTCAATGATTCGATTCATGCATTATCTACTCCCCTCGCCGTGCTTCTATCGGGCCGAAGGATTCGTAGATTATTTTTCCGATAGAATGCAACGGGAGATGAATTTTTGATAAATCTGTGTATATATACGTTCGATGCGCGCGGAGTTTCGAAACGCTCGATGCTCGATCGCTCGATGTTCGACACGGTCGACGAAGCGAATAGGAACGAAGAGAAGGAAGCGATATTACGTTTTACTGTTGGCCAGCCACGACAAGCGTAAATTAATTTTACAACGTTCCACCGTGTTAGAGGCTGTCTCGAGGAGAAGCACCGATACCGAGCGCATCGCGAAAGCACGATTAATGGCAGGTCTGTATTCGGTTGCTTGGCGATGGAGATCCGACGGGTTTATTGTTTCATTCAGAAATGCGAATAGCTGTAGAACCTTTCGGTATTATCAACAAATAAAATAAATAATTTCTTTTGAAAAAAATGGAAAGACACTCTTTTCATTTCCAAAATGCTGAATAATCCGCGAAAGAATTACGGAGTTAAACGATTGTAATACCTGCGAGCAGTATTTTCTTCCCGCAGCATTCAATTTATCCGGGAGACAGCAGCTTCGGTTCTTCCCTATGCGCACACGACGCGATTCCCGCCCTCCGTGTTTCCACTTTTACGCCTCGCAATAAATTACATCCTCGCCGAAGTGCGTTCGGTCCACTCGCCGCGATTTTATTCTCTTACTTTATTTTTTCCACCAGCCGGGGACCGCCGCGGTCGTTTTGTTCACTGAAAATTAGAGTCCGCGAACGGGGAGGCCAGTAAATCTGCTGCCTAAGAATTGCGGGGGAAACTGCGTCCCACTGCCGAAACAGGCTCAGTGTTTACTCGTTATACAGGCTGTTCCGTAATGAGAAGTACAACCGAACGACAATTATGTGGACAAGCCCGAAAACGAGCTGCGGATCTCCCTTGTTAACCTTTCGTTCCCTAATTGAACGAAATCTGTTCCCACCTGTTCACGATTTTCGATAATGCTTCATAATTTATAATTCGTAATTTCAGTTCGTACTTTTATGGAGCCATTTCTAACGAGCTTGTAGCATTTGTCAAACTATAAATTGCAAAAATGTTATATTTAATGTGAAGACTATTTAACTTGGCATTAAACGGGCTGTTTTTTGTGTTGTTCACGGTTTTCGAAAATGCATCATAATTTATAATTCGTAATTTCTGTTCGTATTTTTATCGAGCCATTTTTAACGAGCTTGTAGCATTTGTCAAACTATAAATTGCAGAAATGTTATATTTAGTTTGAGGACTATTTAACTTAGCAATAAACGGACTGTTTTTCGAGTCGTTCACGATTTTCGATAATGCTTCATAATTTATAATTCGTAATTTTTGTTCGTACTTTTCTCGAGCCATTTTTAACGAGCCTATAGCATTTGTCAAACTATAAATTGCAGAAATGTTATATTTAGTTTGAGGACTATTTAACTTAGCATTAAACTGTTTTTTGAGTCGTTCACGATTTTCGATACTGCTTCATAATTTATAATTCGTAATTTTTGTTCGTACTTTTATCGAGCCGTTTTTAACGAGCCTGTAGCATTTGTCAAACTATAAATTGCAAAAATGTTATGTTTAGTTTGAAGACTATTTAACTTGGCAATAAACGGACTGTTTTTTGAGTCGTTCACGATTTTCGATACTGCTTCATAATTTATAATTCGTAATTTTTGTTCGTACTTTTATGGAGCCATTTTTAACGAGCCTGTAGCATTTGTCAAACTATAAATTGCAAAAATGTTATATTTAGTTTGAGGACTATTTAACTTGGCAATAAACGAGCTGTTTTTCGAGTCGTTCACGATTTTCGATACTGCTTCATAATTTATAATTCGTAATTTTTGTTCGTATTTTTATCGAGCCATTTTTAACGAGCTTGTAGCATTTGTCAAACTATAAATTGCTAAAATGTTATATTTAATGTGAAGACTATTTAACTTGGCATTAAACGGGCTGTTTTTTGTGTCGTTCACGATTTTCGATAATGCTTCATAATTTATAATTCGTAATTTTTGTTCGTACTTTTATCGAGCCATTTTTAACGAGCTTGTAGCATTTGTCAAACTATAAATTGCAAAAATGTTATATTTAGTTTCAGGACTGTTTAACTTGGCAATAAACGGGCCGTTTTCAATGTTTCGTTACGATGAAAAGCATCGTTTCTTCCCACATTAATATAAGATAGGTTACGAATTTATCTGAAAGTTCGTTCGCTCAACAAGTACGATACGATCGAGAAATCGCGTTAGATCAACGGTCCATTGTGATTCGGTGGGCCAGGCGGAATGTATTAGTGTCAATTAAGTGATAATAAGTTCGCGGCGATTTTTTCTTCCACGTTCTCGAACGGAGCCCCGGCTTTAATGACGCCGCATCCTGCTACTTGATCGTCGCATCTTGGCTAGTTCATTAGTCACGATTGCTCAATAACAACGGGAGCGGAATTGTTACACCGCCTCGCCGGTGAACTTATAAATCACATGATCCACGACGTGATAAAGCGTAATGATCCCGCGGGAGAGTGGATTCGCGCTAATTCGAGGGACTTGCCTCGCGGGTCAGAGCAATCGCCTTCTATAATGCCCCCACGGACCGACACACTGGATGACTTGATGCGCCACCCTGCGATTAATATCGGATATTCTTGAATATAATAATAATGATGATTTCATTGCGTAATTTACTGCGACAGCATCGGCGGAATAATGAAGTGTGCACGCCGTATATTTCCAATCTTCTTATTGCAATTAATTTCCTCCGGAGTCAATCCACTGACCCCCATATAAATATGCACTGCAAACATGTAGCAACGAAACATCGTTAATGGCTGTTCAAATTAAAAACGTTTTTGCTTGTAGTTCTTTGAAACATCGTTGATTAAGACTTAATCGGCTCTAACGAATAAAAACAATTTTCGCAAAAACGAGATCTATTGATTCATTGAAAAGATAGTCTATGAGGAAACGATTATTTTATAGACCGTATGCTTGATTCGATCACTTTACGAATTTGTGCTCCCGATTTACATACGTTTTCGAATAAATTACGCGTTACAACAAATAATGTCATGTTTCCAGAACCTGTACAATTCTAGTAAAGTAATACAATAAATGAATTAATAAAATGTCTGCAGCTCTTCTATTTTTAAAAATGTTCTGACGTTAACGAGACTTTTAAAGTGTTGTTAAATCTTGAATTTTCCTATAAAATCGTCAGCCTCCGCCTCCTTAAAAAGTAAATTAAGAAACATTTTTCAATCACGAGGCAACGCGTCAACTTAAAAAATTCTACAATACAAACCGTTATTATCGAGAAAGAAATTTCTTTTGGAGGAAAAGTCGAGGAGTTGGAAAGCCGTCCGAATGGAAGATCGCTGAATCTCCATGGGATCGCATAGCCTCGTGGGAAGTGCACGCACCCCATAAAGAGAGTACGTCGCCCGGGCCCCGGTAATCACGCGGTCCTCGTAATGATAACTATCTGACGTAATTGTGAATTCGTCACGGCGCCGATAAAGGTTATTCGCGAGTCATTATTCCGATTTCCCATTAGCCGCGCGCCTAACTATCGGCGCATCTATACTTTGTGTCGCGGCGCGCGGCTCGATGCAGCTCGACGGCGCGGCGCGGCGCGGTGGTGCATCTCTCGGGCCGCAGCTGCGCACACGACGGAAGAGGAAACGATTAATTTGCAAGAATTAGCCCGCAGTTTCGTACCTACCTCGGCGACGCTAATCGTGCTTACTTCAAACACCGGCGAGCGGCTTGCACGCTCAACAACTTAATGCGACCATCGATTTCCTCCACTGTTTACAAATCTTTCTCCGTATCCGTTGCGCATCCATCACCGGCTGCACTTTCTCGTTCGTTTCTTGCGACCCGACCATCAATCAGCAAACGATTTCGCGGTTCAAACACTATTTATCACAGGACCGAATAACTTTGCGCGAAAGTCCTTGAAGCATTCTTTTTCGTTATCGAGCTTCCGAGCGTGTCATTAATTTTCTATGAAACTTGTACCGACGCGTTCGTGAGGTTTTTCTGATTGAAATGACACCAAACTCGACACTACTTCTGTCAACGATATAGTAGAACCTCTGTTATCCGAGCGAAATATTTTACAACACGATTCATTGTAGAAATCGGTAAAAATTTATAACGAAGAGCAAAGGGTTAATAAATGAAGGGGGCAACTGTTGGGCACAGGAGGTCCGTGGTCACGAACCAGGGACACTAACGTAACGTTGGTAAACATCGATCAGGAGTGCGCCGGTGCCCGTTGCCGGATTCCCATAGCAGTCAGCGCGGTGTAGTGTTAATCGTCCTGGCTCTTCGCCGGGGCGATAAGGTGGAATAGGAAGGATACGGTGCCGTTCTAGGTAACGAGGGGTCCGTGATCCTGGCGGAGAGTGGTAGGAGGGAACATCTATGGGAAACTGAGGATCGTGGCCGTATGTAGATGGCCACGGGAGGCGTTAAAAGGCCGTGGTACCTGGCCACGCCGCGAGGGTCGCGCACGAAGAAGGTGGTCTATTAGTTCTGTAACCTTCGGAGAGCAGTCGAGAGGAAGGCGCACCATATCTGCGATCACCGTCGATAAGATACGAGACGTAACAGGAAGTCCGTGTGCTATTCTCACCCGAATACAAGCGTTTCGTTTTAGTAGCCCCTTACCGGTCGCGCGCCGCTTCGACCTGTCCGACAACGAGTCGACATTAAATTCCAAGCAGAAAAATTTACCGATACCCCCACAGAGAAAAAGGACATTCCGCTGGGAGCAGGATGTGATATTCTATTCCGAGCGAAGTTCTATTTTATTCCCTTCGGATTCACCGGTAAGAAATTTTTACCTGGCTTTTCGACTCTTGCGTCTTCTGGACCTCTCCAACATCGTCTTAAATTTCATTTTCTAATTAACCCTTTGCACTCGAGGCCTTTTTCGCTTGCGCGAACCAGCAACTCGAGACGATTTCGGCCAAATTCGGCAAACACTTTACAAGTACTTTAAAAACATTTATGTAAGAATAGAAATGTTTGAAGTAACTAATCCTTTATTAATAAGAACAAAGAATAACACAACTTCAATTAACATGGAACAAGACACAATTGAACACACCGAATAAACATATAATTAACAAGACACAATGCAACACACCGAATAAACATATAATTAACACGACACAATGCAACACACCGAATAAACATTCAATTCTGTCACCGTAATTCGTATTCGTAGTCCGTATTCGTATTGTATCGTATCGTATCGTAACGTATCGTAACGTATCGTATCGTATCGTATTGTATTAATGAGTTCTGTCATGCGTTTGTGGTACCGTGAAACTGTCCCCGTATCGCGGACGCGTCCTATTTATATGTTCCGCGATAAAAGTTTCTGGAAAATTAATCAATCGTTTGTTTACGTTTTTGATTTGTCTCGACGTTCACACATACATACACGCGGCGCTCACACACACACACATACATTTATACGCAAGATTCTCTGCATCCTACATTTATAAACAAACAAACGTATACAAATAATAAAATTTCACCAGTTTATTCATTTATACGTCGAAAACAACAAACTTTGATAAATATTACACTCTGTAATTAGTTTTGGTGTGATATTTTGTAAAACAATATCCAAGATGCATCCTAGGTTTGTCAGGACACGTATCACGGTAATATGAAATTTCCCGCCTACCTCCAGGCGTGTTACGGTCAGAACAAACCTTGCCGTCCCTTTTTGGCCCTTTTAGTGTTACGCCAAGCTTCCCGTTTAGTCGGATTTCATCGGAATGCGACGTAGACGCTTGCTCTCGTTGCTGGCGATACGATCCTCTCAATTGTTCGACAAGTGTTTTAAGAAATCGCAGATGGCTCGGTGGCTTTTCCCCTTTTTTGGTCTTTTCTAGTTTATACAAAATGTATGAATCGATCAGGGAAATTTCCAAGCCCCAAAAAAAAGCTTACGCCACCATTCAAGCGCTTTTCGCAGAAAACAATAGGTTGACGCATATTGGTCCGCTCGATCAACACCACCCATATATTTTATATAGTTCAATACAATATTGGGTTTCTTGACCATTATATCCACACCACCTCGTGTAATTCTTTTGACCGTCGTCATTCCTGTGTCACCCCTCGTAGTCAAACAAGTGACAACCCTCTTATCTTTCCACCCTGAAACGAAGGTGTTGCCCCACGAATACGCGACCGTGGATTTTGTCGAAAAATTTGGCTTTTTTATTTCCTTGGGCAATTCTTTCCTGTTCGTTAAAATTGTTCCGGTAAGATTACATTTCAATTTGGCTAGTTCTTGAGCAAAGAAATAACTAGTATAGTAGCGGTCCGTGTACATATGGTGCCCCTGAGCACCTGGAATTTTCTCCAACAACATTTGATACAAGTGTATCGGAATTCTTGATGAAACTGGTAAATCGGGTCTGACCAAGAGCTCTGTGGTGAGCGATCCATGATATGGCAAAATGCAGCAAATGTAGCCAGTCTTTGAGTCAGCTAGAGCATAAACTCTGATACCCCATTTTGTCGGTGTTCTCAAACACTTTTTAGTTACTATATTTACTGACAAGACTGTTTCAAGCGAATGCTACACTGAGACTAACTAAACTGAGCTAAGATTTTTAATACACCGTCTTTACTTCGAATTTAACTTCTCAAGATTTGAAAATTGTTACAATAGGGGAACACGGTACAAAAAGCTTTGAAGGGCCGTTTGCCAAACCCGTGAGCCAAAAACGTTCGACAAACTATGTCCTAGAGTGACGCTTCTCGACACGAGATAAAGCAAGTGTGATCACACTGTTTGGCACCGTTCAGCCAAATTTTTGCAAACCCCTGTGGCACACGATTGTTCAATCTACAACATATGATACAACATCCTGTTCTTGTTCACAGCACTATTACATATGTTACTCTGTCTTTTTTAACTTTCCGAGCCATTCTTCTATCTTTCCATTCTTACGCAACTAACACAGCCATCGAGTAATCAGCAAGTGTTCAAGAGTTTAGCTCGCGGAATACCAGTGGCAGTAATTTATTCGTAATACTAGATGAATAAATCACGGTTGACAAATGTATTCATTGAAAAACAGTCTTGTACGGGTCAGAGCAGGATTTAAAATCAAACACGAAGGTGTATGCTAACAAAAAGATCGACAGAATAGATGAATTCATTAATTCACAGACAGGCGCGTGTCTAGAAGAGGTACTTTGAAAAATGACAAAATTTCCAAAAGTAGATGTTGAATTATTAGCAGTAATACGGCAACTGCCGACAAGCAAAAATGAATTTCGTTGTGGCAATAAACGATGCATCCTTGGGGTTTTTCCATTTTCAAGTGGGCGAAAGATTTCCTCTGTCGCCCGCATCATTCTTTTCTTCGCTTCGAGTCCGCTAGCCGAACCGTTAAGACGTCCTTCCGCGCCGTTAAATAAAACATATTAAAATTGAATTCTCCAGCGTTTCAGTTACTTCGAAACCCATTTCCTAACAGGGGAGAAGTAATGTCGCGTTGCAGTAGTAGAAAACGATCTTCCACCGAATGGTAAAAAATTGTTGCCATTCGTTCGGTACACGGGCTGACATCGCAAGCTCCCAGAGGCAGCCCGGACCTCGCGACCGCGTTGAATCCAATTCGCATTCGGCGCATCCTCGAGGAAACTGCAGTCGCGGCTGCACCCTGTCCCCGTCGCCCCTATGACGAGTTCTGAAACGACCTCGGATCATCGTCGACGATAAGATCCGAGCGACGATAAGCCGCCGCGGCTTTATAAGGTGTTCTATCGTGAACCGCGTGCGTGTACTCGCGGTCGCATACTCGCGATTCGACGGTCGTGGCATTAGCTTTGATGCAATTGAATGCAACGGGGACCCGCGAGAGAGGCGAAGTTCCGGTTCGGAGACGATGCGCCTCGTCCCATGCCATGCCGCCGGCAGATCGAAGGATTACAACTCCGTCGAACAGAATCCTCGTGTCTGAATAATGTTAATGTCGACCGAGCTGAAGATGTCCGTCCGCGAGACAAGTTTGAGGAAACCCCCGGGGAAGATAAGAGCGGCATTTCACTTGACAACTCGCGTGCTTTCCCTGTCGTTGCCATTATCCGCTCTATCGATCCGTACACACGGACGTCGCATTTCCACCCGGACCTCGATTTCAATCCTATCGAGGCTTCTGATCGGAGACCTCGCTAGCTGCGATCCAATCTGAAAGCGCGCGGAGACAAATCACCGAACGATGCGGCTTCCAGGTACTTTCAGGTATCTTCCAGGTGATTCGCGAAGTGTCAGTTTTTCTGGACAGATGGAGAAGTTACGAGGACAGGGTAAATGCGCGGAAGATTGTACTCGGGACGAGGACGGTCTGCGAGCGTGTTCTTCGTGTATTTGTGCTGGAGTTTATTGCGACCCAAAGGAAATTAGTAGCATACGTATTCGGTAGATTCTGTTCGCAATGTTCATCGCGAGTTCCAATTTCCAGTAGCCTAAACTCGACCACCCCAGTGTCGGACAAGGTGTCCCAGCGAGCTGGCCAGGATCCGTGAATGCAGAGGAGCGGTCTCGAATAGTTTCGCGTATCCTGGTACCTGGATGCCGTCGTCGGCTGTGCCCCGTAGAATTCGTGTCGATTCTACCGAGAAAAAGGAGCCTGGCCAGGGTCCGTGGAAGATGGGGGCTCGGGGTATGGGGCGCCATAGTCCTCGGTGGCGACAGAGGACAGGGGGCTTCGGGGGAAGAGACAGGAGGCGCACGGCCCACGCCACGGATTCCACGGATGCAAATTCGCCTGAGCTATCGCCGCATCGTGAGCCTCTTCCTCGGTTCGGAACGGAAAAGACAACGAGGTACGAATATAAGAAGCGACCGTCCGCAGAATCCCGACGTGTACGTGCACTCACGGACACGTACATCCAACGTCCGCACACGTCGAACACGTACGAACACTCCTTGTGTGGATTCGTCGATGTGCATCGTGTCCATGTGCAAGGCACCGTTGGCACTTGCACCACGACCCGCCGGGATCGCTGTGGAGGATGCATGATGTATATCCGCCACCGGGTTCTGCAGTGGCGAATATGCAAAACCGGTGGCGTGGCCGCTCAGGGGTCAAGAAGCCTCCCCTTTCTGCGCTCTGCCCGTTTTCTCTGGCCTGCCCCTGTCTCCTACGAGAAGCTCGTGTTCGGGCCCACCGAGGAACGAGCCCAGTCAATACACGGAACAACGTCGTAAATCATTACTTTATATTTCGCTCTCTCCTTCTCTCTTTCTCTTTTCCACTCCCTCTCTCTCTCTCTCTCTCTCTCTCTCATCTCGTTCTCGGTCAGCTTCGGTATCCCCGGAGCAAGCGTCGCGCCTCGTTAACCCTTCAACGTGGGGTGGATTCTCTTGTTTCGAGGGAAATGGACGACGTACGCGGCTTCCGTAACCAGCATTTTATGGCGGACCCCCTCGTGTTCTAGAACAAGGTCGAGTCTTACGGTTTTTGTCTTTGGACGGAGACAGGAGACTCGGAGATGTTCAATGTGGATGAACAGCAAAGCTTGGTGAGTCAAACTTGATGGAATCCCCCGTGTAATTCCTTCGCTTCGGTGTGTCGCGATTTCCAAATCGGTATAAACTCTATCGTGTTAACGTTGATTGAATGAATGTCCATAATTGATAAAGTCGCTTTAAAAGGTTTGGTAACGGAAGATGGCAGCGATTGGCAAGCTCCAATATTCCAAAGAAGCGAGTCCTCCTTCTCGCGTCACTTCGCGGTTCGTTAAACCTCGTTGTATATAATTTCACGTGGTCCGTTCGAGTGACCGAATTATAATTGCTATAGCTCGGAGAGAATGATACGGCTCGGTGGCTCCCGTTCAGAGGATAAGCGTCTCCGCGGTCAATTAAGGCGCGGGAAACGAATCACGGGAATCGGAGCAAGGAAATATCGATTATTTAAAGAGAGTTCGTAATCGCATCCGCGGGTCCATTAAGAGGGGATCGATCTACCGTTACCTACCGGACTGCAATCGGTAAATGATGCATGTGGAAATGATTGCGCGGCCGACATCGATCGGGGATAATGGCTCCCCAAGGAGAAAAGCGGCGTTTCCTTCCCCTACCCTTCCCTGGAAATCCGCCAGGAACTATATCGTGGAAAGGGTTAAAGAGTAGAAAACCAAGGGGAAAATGATTGGTCGATGCAGGACCACTTTATCGTTACGCGATGCCTGCTATTCCCGAATGGGCTGAGTCTGTCTGCGTCTACAATAGAGCGAACTCGTCGAGATTGAATGGCTGCTCGTGTAATTCTTCACCGTAAACTGTACTTTTAGGGCAGACACGATCGTTTTGCGAATTATCGCAGTTAATGCTTGTTGCGTGCAATCCTTAGGGGATTTGCAGTTGGTATCAAGCCTCGACTATGGTCGACGAACAAGATTCACTTTTGCAGACTGCGTAGCTCTACGTATATCGAAGAATTCCTTCAAATTATGCCAACTGATGATATCTGATAATTCTACGTCCTAATAATCATAATTAATTTGAAGGGTTCACAGAAATTTTAGTAAGATCTAACGAATCTAATAACGTCGTAAAGAAGGCGAGTTATGCATAATCCTTCCTTTTCCAGAAAGAGAGCTTGTCTAATGATTAAAGCAAGCTATATATATACGATCGCTCGAATCAGCATTGATGAGAGTCCGTGGGTCTGAAAGGTTGCTGTTATTATACTTAACCCTCCGTAGAAGCAGTTATGGGCAAACTCGATTACGCTTCAAGTCGGGGCCGGCATTTTCGCGAGGATTTACGCGTATCGTAAACACTCGGCCACAGACGAATTAATTTATTTACGCGGCCCGTTAATCAACGCGTTCTCTTTATTAAGTGTTAGGCGCTAATTGAACGTCCCGTATTCGCGTGGACCGCGGGACGGAAATGATTACGGGGAATACACCGCACCGTGGCGATTTTAATAAAGTAATTTATTATTTCTGCCACATTTTTTACCCGCTTGCCGATATAGTCCCTCTCGCTGATTTACGTTAATGACCAGCGAAAGAGAGACCGCGAACGGTTTCGTGAACGCTGCCGCGGAACCAATCGTCGTGCTCCTAACCGTGATAAATATCGATCCTGACAAGTCGTTAAAGGAGTGCCCGTGACTCCGACGCCGGAGTCGATCAAACGAATCGCACCGGCTGATTGAGATTTATGCTGATAACGTCGCTCGAGTTGTAAATACCCGCTGAAATGGAGTTATGCAAATCCATTAGCCGCCATTGTTTCGGCGATCGAACTTTCGCTCAACCGCTGCCGAAATTCGAGCGACAGGCCTCCGAAACGTCCACCTTGCGACGAAGCATCCGTTTACCTTCTCCTCTACTTTAATTTAATTTTCTAATAATAAAAAGCATGTACCAGAACTTCTTTAATATATTTTAAAAATATTTTGAAGATCACCAAAACATCAAATTCATTTTATCACGGAGAATCGCGTGTTTCGAGCTATGAAATGTTGCATAACGAAAGAATCAACAACCCGAAAGTTTCATTACATTTAACCTTGTTTAAAACGCCGTCCATCAGCGATTTTAATTTTTCTCTCATCCGCTGTCTCATATTTTTCCGTCACGTTGCGAATAACTGCCCAATATTTTAATCGCCTTAAACTGTTCGCGAAAATGTTATTTTAGGGAGCGATCAATTTCACGATAAATTCGTTGATCACGAGTATTTGCATAATACAATCGAGGGTAGACGTAGGTGGTCCGAAAATTACGGTCGTATTTCAAAAGCGGTGTACCGTAGGCTCGCAGATTAATTGACGTTTTTTCGCGCGTCTTTCGCTCAATTTTTCGCTCAATTTTTCGCATGCTGATTTACGATCGATATTTTTCATGCGCCCGGCTCCCCGGTGTCTCGTCACGGAAGAACGGTAGTCGGTTGCCAGATTTCTGCAGTGTAGAAGACGGTATTTATTCCCGCATAATGCGCGACTGACACGCGCAGAGTTATGGTCGCCAAGCCGCAGGGACACGCCGACGGATAAGATCTTCGAACGATGCGATGCTGCGACTTTCTTTTTCCGACCCGCTTACAATATAAATTAACGATCCGCGGCGATGATTAACATTGCGCGACGCGATCAGCATACACGATGACGAGAGGCCTTCTTTAAACTCAGTCAGCCAAACCCGATGAGAAATCACGCGCAACCTGAATCGCAAATCATTCATTATCCGCGGACTTTCTGCGGACGTCGAAGCTGGTTAATGGTCGTCGGATGCGCGCTAATTAATTAATTCCGTTCGGCGGAAAGAAGAAGTTGCCTCGGCTGGAATGATAAACATTTGAGGCCTAGTCGCGCCGTTCGGATCTCTACCAGACAAATTGATATCGAATGAAATCCCGGGTCCGGGGATCGATGACGGGTGTATCGATTGCGACGAGTCTCTTTAATCTTTCGCTTGATGAATCGTTCTGGCGCGAGCGCATGTGTAAATATAATTAACGATCGAGAAAAAGGCTGTTCGCATTCGTTAGCGATGACAAATTCCGTTGAGAGCCCGCTTCTCCTTTCTGGCAGAAAATTGTCGTTCAAAGTAGCGGGCATCGTCGACGATGGAATTATTTGTATGTTCAAAACGAAAGACAGCGTCGCGCGTGTATTAATTAAATTGTTTACATGAAAATCTTTTTCCACTTTGTTCTAAAGATGCCGTAGCGGCACGATGGCCGCAACCCTAAATCCGTGGAGAAAATCCCCAAAGAATGCTAGGTAGTAGCTCAGGCACGAAAAATCGGTACGCCCGAGCACGCAAGCCATAATTATTTGCTGCTAAGGAAACTGGTGCATCGGGATGCACCGGAGATTCCCGTGCCCCTGGAGGCAGCGACGCTTGACCCAGTAGCAGTAACCGTCGGACTGCAAGAGGCTCGCAAGTGGATAACTGCCATGGAGATCGCTCAAACCGAAGTCGACGGCCTGCGCCTGGTGGCCGTGGTGGCTAGAGTGCAACCGTGCTCGACCTCTTCGTTCGAACCGATCTACGTTTCGACCTCTTCTACTTCGGTATCATTACTGGTTCGGTCTTCTGACTCGTGTAGGAATGCTTTCTCAGCATCCCTGTTCAACCGTTCTCTCGCGTTTGCCATTGCACCTGAACCGCACACCTGTACGAGAGATAGTCGCCGATTCCATCCACGATTGGATACGATTTCTAGAGGTCGCGTACTTCATCCGCGATCCCATTCGATGCGTTTCTTTCCGACGTTCTTCAACGCGTACCGGTATCATCCTCAAACTATCCGTATTCTTTTTATAAATGAAGTTATGCCGAGCTCTGCAAAATAGTCGTGTTAACCCTCGGCAGACGAGAATTTTTTAAAATGCTGGAGACACTTTCCTCGGAATACTGAAGCCTGTATCGAAGTCTCGTGTTCTGGGAAAAAATATAAAGACGTCCTCGGGATTTTCGCCAAAAAATTTGAATATCGTCCAACAATTTGAACTGAAAATTTGTAAATTGAATATCGAGAACCTGGGTGGTGAAACGCGTGAAAAAATAGGAACGTTCGGAAAATCGTCGAATCATGAATATTGGAAGGCCAGAGAAATGTTAAACTCCGAATATTGAAAGACCGGGAAATCCGAATATTTGAATATCGAAAAATTATGGAATCTCTCGAAACGCGACAATTTGAAATTCGAATCTTTGAAAATTTGAATAAAAGAAATTCGTGAGTCCCGCCTTTTATGTCGCGCGAAATTAATGTCATCGGAATGATACAACTTGTGAAGCTCGATGGAGCACACGTTTACACCGAAATGATTCTCCTTAGCGTTTTCGTCGGTCGTCGTTCAGTGGCGTGTTCTGAAAACTCGGCAATTACCGCGAAACGCGAAAGACAGCAGGCCGGTGATTATTGCAGGGTGCATCCTGTAATGCTCACGGAGCGTCGGGTTATCGCAACACACGGGAGACCAGAAGAGGAGGAAAAAACCGGTGCGCGGGTACGTGACAATGCATCGTCATTACCATCTCGCCAGGCTCGCAAATTATACTTTCCGAAAGGGCCGGCGATCTTTCTCACCTCACGCGTTCATTTTTCAAGGCCGTGACAGAAGGCAGGACGCGTGCTCGCCTTGTCGGGCCTCATCGGGCCCGATGCGAGGCGGGTCGAGGCGGGCTGAGGCGGGCCGAGGCGGGCCGAGTCGAGTCGAGTCGCGCGGATCGCCAATTTTCCGCGGCTTTAGCCGGCTTAATGCCCGGTGTAAGCAGGTGCCAGCGGATACAAAACGGGCCCCGTTTAGCTTGTCTGCCACGTCCTACGTGAAGGCACAGCGATAATACGTTTATTACGATAGGCAATTTACGATACACCGTGCGCCAGCCAGCCAGCCAGCCAGCCAGCATCCCCCGGTCGCCTCTTCCCTTTCGACGGGTTCGTAGCATCGCGAATAACGCGCGTCGATCATCAGGGTCCTTCTTCCGAGCATAATGCAACGTGTCGACGCACTTCTTCCTGCGGGCCGATCGACGAGATGCGATCCGATGCATTGCGATGCGATACGATGCGGCCGCATACGCAACGTCATTACACGCCGGTTTAACGGCCGGGCCTCGGCCACGCTGCGGCTTGATTATGATCTCACTGTTGTCCACGATCCGGACGGCTAATGCGCTAACGGTTGCCCTAACTCCAACCTTACCGCGGAATTGAATTAGAGGCCGCGATCCCCGCGACCAACTCGCCATACGTTAGAAGTTGTACGCGATTTTCGTTGACTCGAGACATCCGTAGGTCGTCTAACCTTTTTCAACAGGTTTTTTAATCAGTCTGAATTATTTAAACGAACAATTCTTCATAGACCGTGGATGTTTATGCCAAATAAATCTCTCGCCATCACCAAAATCCTTATCCAACCAATTTGCAACCCGTAGGGTGCAGAAGGCATCTCGGGTGAAACGGCGTCGAGTTAACGCGACCCGGCCGCGATACAAATTGACAAGGATCTAGCGCGGCTAACCTTGAGCCGGCAGCATTATTTATCGAATTAAGCGCCGGGGGAACGGGAGAGTGGGTAGAGACGGCCGGGACGTATCGTCCAGACGAGAAAACGGTCCGAGGCCGACGCTGGAAGGTGGATGCTGGTGCTAGTGGGGGCGTGCGATAGTTCAAGTCGTGAGCGGGCAGCCCCGCCCGACACGACCGCGGAGCATCTCCGTTCTGACCCCCGCTGACTTAGCGCGGGGCCTTAGCCGAGGGGGCCCTCCACCAACCCCCCGTCCCGTCTACCACCCCATCGCCGCGGTCCCACGAGGTCCAGAGACGACCTCCGTCTCCCTTCCTCTTTCTTTATTTCCCTGTCGAACCTCGATCCTCTTCCGCCCCGCAGGCTCGCTCGGGTCCCGGGGCCCACTGAGAAGGCCCCATGGCTCTCTCGTCTTCTCCCGGGGCCGGTTCCCGATCCTCTTTTCTCGAGTTCAAGTCTCGCTCGCTCTACCGGTCGCGTTTGCGAGTCAGCTTGCGGCTCGAGCCACCCCACCCTGGGGCCTTAGCGTAACGCCAAGGGCACCGTGTGCTCTCGGGCCCCGTTCCAACGAGCCTCACGGGGCCCCCCTTTTGCTTCTAGGGTGGGGATCCACCACGGACTGCTCCATTCCACCTCTCCGACTGTGGTCGACGCTAGAGCCGACCGAGGAAGAAACAGAGGAGAGGGATGGGGAAGAAGCAGCAAAAGCAGAAGAAGAAGAAGAAGAAGAAGAAGAAGAAGAAGGAGATGGAGAAGTAGGAAGAGGAGGAGGAAGGCAGTGATAAGTGTGGGAAGGGCAGGTTGCATAAGGTCTAATATTATGCAAGCGCACACAGGCCTGAATGCGTTAGATCCCTTGGGTCCTGGCACCCCCCACCACCGGAGAACCGCGTCGAGATACTCTACACGTCGTACACGCAGAACATAAGGCCCCGGGTACAAGGGAACGGTTCTCCTGAACGTCAGGGTTCAGGGTTTGCCGGTGCACGTACGTACGGATTCGCGTGGCCGTGTGCGAGCCCCCATCCTCCCCTCTTCTCTCTCTCTCTCTCTTTCTCTCTTCTAGCCTCTGTGTTTGCATCCGTGTGTATACCTTTACCCTACCTGCATAGAAATCGCAGGAGCGTTGAACCCAGGAAGTGGCCATGAAATAGTCATTCCTGAAAGGTTAACTCTCCTACCGCATCTCGCGGGGCCCTGGGGTCGAGCCTGAAAGTCCGGAAAGTCCGCGGACGCCGTGGACCAACGGGAGAGACGGATGAGAGATGCGAGTGGGTCGACGGGGCGGATGAGAAACGGGGGACAAGGCTGGGAAGAAGACTCCGGAAGGGGGCTCAGGGAAACCGTGGTCATTCTTCGACGTTTAGGCTACCCTACCCTGTGCGACCTGCGGACTGATTGTTCCCCGTCGGTTGGGGAGTCAGAGGGTAACTTACGGCTACCGCATTTCAGGTGATCGAGAACTAGATTCATCGATTACGCTAATTTTGGGTAGATGGCGAATGTCCAACTGTTCTACATCGGTAGAATAGGCATTGTGGTAGGACTGATTTGCCACTAACAGATGACTGAACTCGATCTCGAAAACTCCAGTTCGAGCACAGAAGGTCTATTCAATTGTGCGCATCGGTTAGGTAGACTTTTGTCAGCATATACAACTACCGCGTTGCAATTGACAGACTGGAGAAGTGGATTAGTCAAATACGCAAATTTCAGGTGCATTGCAAATGCTGAATTGCTACGCATCGGTAGGGGTTTCTGAGGTAGACGTTGGTAGAATAGACATGTACGGTCCTCTACGATTCGATCGCTAGAGGACTAAATTTATCAGGCTCGAAAACTCCAGATGCAGAACGAAGGCTTATCGAATTGTTTCACATTATTTGGATGGACATTTGTCACCGTAAAACTGCTATGTTCCAGTGGACAGACTGTAGGACTAGATGCATCAAATACGCAAATTCCAGGTGCATGACAAAGGGTTCAATTGTTCCGTATCAGTAGGACAGACGTCGGCCTCCATATACGGGTGCCATGTCTCGACTGACAGAAGATTAGATTCATCGAGTATGCTAACTCCAGATCGGTCTTGAAGGCCTGTCCAATTGTTTCGTATCGGTTAAGAGACATTGGTCAGCGTATAGAGGTTTATAGCTATATATACTCTATATATCAACGTGTACAGAGAGTCTCAATTAACATGATTTATGAGAAGTGTTTCTAGTTTTTTCTCCAATCCCTGAACACACGTTTCAATGGTCATACTGGACGACAATATTCGTCAACTATGCAAATTTCAGATAGAGAAGTTTAATTCTCCCACATCGTTGAAGTGGACATTGACGTTTGCATTGATTGTAAGACATTTTCATTGTTCGATGACAATACAGCAAAACTCAACAGATGCCTAGATCCACCGAGTAACCCAAGGGGCCAGCCTCCTTCATTCAAGAATCTGCGTGAACCTTGATCCACTTACATCGGAACAGAGCCGACCGGGACAGTTAATCTCTCATTCTTCCAAAAGCCGGTTCATCATCCATCAATCTCTGTGTCGATCGGTATCTGGATAGAGACAAAGTAAATCAATGACTCGTTCCCACGGGCGAACTATAACCTGTCGATCTTCGAATCAGGAGGTCGAGGGATCGAGCGAAACGTCGAACGTGTCAAAATTTGATCAGGTTGAACGGTTCGACCGGACGAACCGAGAAGACCGCGTGTAGACCGACTGCCTTGGTCTCTCTCTCTCTCTCTCTCTCTCTCTCTCTCTCTCTCTCTTTCTCTCTCGCTCTTTCTCTCTATCTTCACCTCTCCTCTCTCCCCTCTACCAGGCGTGCACGACGTGGCTACGTCGAGTACCTACGGAGGAGTAGTACCGGGGTACCCTGGAGGCCACGAAGGTCACAGGGCTAAGGCACTTCTCACGCCCCCGCCATGTCGGAGAGGAGCACCCCACTTAGACGGACTGTACGTACATACCTTAACGCGGCCGATTAGTATACGTGCTTAATTACCGGTAACGTGCGTGCATGACGCTGGGTATCGATCATACCGTGCGAGCCGCCCGGAAGGGAGAAGGGACTTGGCGACGACTATACTTCCTGGATTCGATTTTTCACATTTTTATCACCTGGATCGCAAGATCACTCTTCCGTATATAGAAAATAGCAATAACATGTATTTATTTCGAAGGATTAGCATACGGAAGAGCGATCTTGCGATCCAGGTGATAAAAATGTGAAAAATCGAATCCGGGAAGTGTAGTCGTCGCCAAGTCCCTTCTCCCTTCCGAATGGAGAATATATATAAATATCTATCCAGAACGTCCAACACTATAAAACACCGAAGGTACGAGCACCGTCCCAGTTTCCCGTCTCCGCAAACAAAGAGAGTCAACGGTGCAATCGATTCAAGGACGCAGCATCGATCGCAATGCGCAAATAAATCGACTATACACCTGATCTGGTCTGGAAAGATCAACGATCTTGGCGACCGGCGTTCGATCCTCGAAATGTCAGCCGACCATCGATTCTCTAATAGAGTGAGCAGAGGCGGGTTTTAAAGTATACGATGGGGGACATAATGTCAAGGAAACCGTTGGAGCTATTGTGTGTATACACAAGAGCGATAGAAAAACTGATGGTTAACTGGTTCCGGGTGGAAGATGAGCACAGTACATCGTCCGATAGACAGTTTCGGAACATCCTTTTCGTTCCTTTCCCTCGAAGCGACTAGACTAATCAATCGAGAGGAGCCTTTCTAGATCCGGGGGCACGTCAAGGATTTCGACGGTGTGCTCGATACAGGTTATATCATCATTTTTGCCACGGGTATCGATCTCTCTGAGCCAATAATCGATTCGTCCATAGTTCTTCTGACAGTTCAATCCTACGTAATTTCATTGAAAGTGTGTCGCTACCGGGCTGCTAGGATCCTGTCTTCATTAAGCTAAAATGTTTGTGGCGATAGAGTCGTACGATTGTACGATCAATGTTGCACTTTTAAAGTTCACAATTCGAAAATCCATCGAGGCAAACAATGTAGACAGTTAATCGAGCAGATCCTAGCAAGTAGTTTCAAGCTGATTTATTTGACTAATTGCTATCGTGCGCAGAGTTCCCAGCGTCGCGTTGGAGACAACGTCGAGTCCGTAATGGGTTCTTCGTAGAAGAAGAAGCTCTCAAGGTCAGCCCAGCGTTTGAACCTCGTGGATCCAAAGGGCATTTCCCATTTTTTGTTACCCCGAAGGTCTCCGAATAATTTCACGGAGCGGAGGCGACGTAATTAGGTTCAGGAAACATGAACAAGAGTCGCGGAGGTTCTTAGGAGAAGGCGCGTTTCCACCGCGGCTTACACAAGTCGGCGGGTTTAGGCACTCGAAAAGAGTCGGCGATGGTGCTCGAGGAAGGGTACGGGGAGAGAGGATGAAGAAGAGGAGGTGGAGGAGGAGGTTGGACACGAAGAAGGAACGGTACCGACCGTTTACACCGTGACGAGGACGAAAACGTGGCGCAACGGAACGTTGGCGTTATGTAAAAGCGTAAAACGACTTAAAGATTCGCCTCACGCTCTGCCCTGGCTAAGAAGCTCTCCTCTGTCGACGCTCCTCTCTCCAGTGCTCTCTCTCTCTCTCTCTCTCTCTCTCTCTCTCGCTCTCTCTCTCTCTCTCTACCTTCATCTTTTTGACAGTCTTTTCACCTCCGACGAACTTTTATTCATTTCCAAGACCCGCCGCTCGGAGAACTTCCACGAGGAACCAGTGAATCGTATATTAATAGACTGCGAATCTTTATGCATATTAAAAAATGTTTTCTTTGATTCGGTGACATGGAAACAAGATAGAAATTACCTAATTACTAATGACAGTATTAAGCTAATATACTCGTGTTTGCATCGATTGATAGAAACAGAAGCCGAAGATAATAACTTTCTTACGTTTTTTATTGAATGATCTTGCTGAAAGTATGCATATATTCATTTTTGTCATAAATTCGTGAAATTTGCATTCTTATATAAAAAAAATAAGATTCGGCCTTTAAAACATGAAAATATTGTTGTTAATTGCAACTGACCTCGTTTCGATCGATGCAGCTTGAATTTAAGAAGGAACTGGAGATCGCGGGCATAATTTTCGCACGTTGCTGGCAGATTTTAGAAGCTGATGGCGAGTATCACGAGCCCGACACGTTCCCCATTACTTATTGTTGCACGTAATTCGAAGCATTACATTTATTAGAGTCCGTGGTGTGTATACATGTTCGATTTAATGATAATCTTGCCGGGCACGATGAAATTGAGTTCATAAGGCTAATAATAGCTTGGACACACACCGGCGGTAATGCGCTTTTTGTCGACCACCAGGAGAAAACAAATGTGATCATGTCATCATCTACTCGCATCGACAGACCTGTACTCCCTCGGAGGCGTATCTCGCGTACAATCAAACCACGAGGTAAAAAAGTCCGAGTCCCATTTAAAGGAGTCAAGGTGAGCTTGATATTATCGGAGGGAGAATATAAAAAAAAAGGAGAGATAACAGGTGTTTCGGTTCGATATCGAGCCGAAAAATCAATTGTATTACTCGGTCGTGTCTGTGGCCAATTATCGAAATGTTCGAAGCTCCTAGACATCGTCGACAATGAATTGCAAGCTGAAAAGGATTATTAGATATAGATCCATCCATTTAGTCCATCAATTCAATTCGAATTACGTATTATTATCGAAATTTAATGGGCGGTCTTAATATTGATTTATAATTAGGTTTTTCTTCTAATTTATAAGGGGAACTGGCCTCAATGGGTACACATAAACTCTTTTAACAGGTGACGCACCTGATGCTAATGTTCGTAAACGTTGCAGAGAGTCCATCGATGCTGGATTTTTCAATAAAACGTAAACGCACCGGGAAAAAGCGTTAGGCCGCCGGGCCCGTTTTTTATCCGATGAAATTGATCGCATTAACTCGCCAATAAAGTATTACGGACCAATTAAAGCACTTCTTAAAGACGGAAATCAATTGAGAGTGCAGATGAATCCGTTTCATTACTTCCGTGGATCAGAGATATTGCCGATGCGATGTCGACGTGTGCTGCAGGCGCTCGCAAGAAACTGAGATTGGGTCTGAAATGATTTCCGCGATCCACCAGCATTCCATCATCAACTTAACGGTCGATATCACCGGAAAATCCTCTGCACCAATGGGTCGTTTTGGGCCCGTGTATTAGTCTTCTTCCAACCATTTTCTTCTTTGGTTTCTTACGACACTTAAAGCTTTATGGTTGCTCCTAGTACACTTCGTAACTGATCGTTGGATGTACAGCTTCGTGCAAACATTTTTATGGGGATATCTGCGGGAGTTACAATCCATTATAATAGTCCACGAGTGTTGGATGTGTATGTAGGTTACCGAAGTTCGTACACATCTCGTCCGACTGTCTTAAAAACTTGATCGCTAACGTTGAATATATTGTCAACGTGTTTTCGATTAACCCGGCGTTGGTAAGGTGGGAAAATGTATCGAAAGTGGTAAGGTGGGGTCTCACAGACCCACTGGAATAATATATTGTATTACAGAAATTAATACCTGTTTCATGAATATAAGATTAGGTATTGCTTAACACTTAGCCGACCGATCGGGGAGATTTCCCATTTCGACTTTAGCAACGCGTTTCTCGTTTCCTGTCATTGTTAACTACCTCGACCTGGAGTTTTTTGCAATTGCTGACGGACTACAGCTGTGGAGCACAACATACAATAAAATCAACTAATTTTGACGTTGGTCGAAACGTATAACGTAAGCGCGGTGGAAACCGAATAGTTCTCTGTGGCGCGTGCGGTTGGCTAAGTGTTAAGAGGCTTGTAATTTGTCAGAGTAAAAACGCAGATCAACGAAATTAAATTTTTAAATACACTCGGGCCCGACTCGCTGTCACGCGTTGTGTCAATGTTACGATCAATCTAAAATCTCGCGGGTCTGTGAGACCCCACCTAACTAACGGTGGGTTAAGTTCCATTGTATCTTACAAATAAAATACTAATTAACGGAATACGACAGCAGTACGTGAAAAAACAACTGGAAACCTGAAAGTCTGTTGGAAAACGACGGAGAAGGTCTACTCGATATCTACGATATCTGCCGGAAGTTGGCAGAGCAAATATGTGTCGAAGAGTGAAATCGAAGTCGGACAATTGGCAGGGTGAAGAAAGAACCCAGAAGAAGAAAGAGAGAATAGGTGGGGGAGGCCTTTATCCGAGTTATCTGCTGACAGTGTCGACGCGCGAGGGCCGCAGCTCGGGCCTGCACAATCACTTACGGTCGGTCTGATTCGAACTATTGCCGGCGGATAGAAAGAAAGTGTGAGAGAGAGAGAGAAAAGGAGAGCGGCGATAATCGGTGTGTTCGCGGAACACTGAATCGGCCCGTTGTATGCTCTCGCGTATATACGCGTACCCCGCGAAGAATCTAAGATCCTATCGTGAAATGCTTCGAGCGCGATATGACCACCGCCTATTGCTACTCGTCTTACCTCCGAGCCTCTCCCACTCCCTCTCCCCGTCCCTCTTTCTCTCTATTATCGTTTTGCCATTCAGCCGAGGATTTATCTCGATCGACGATACATTGCCGCGGTGTGCTCCCTGGACCACGATAAGGCCCCATTAACGTCGCCTTAATTGTCGCTAATAAAACCGCGACACTTCTGAACGCGCTCGACTTTTTCTCCAAGCGGGACTTTGCGAAAATCGTGCGACGAGCATCGATAACAACACCCGGAGAGATAGGATTCATCCCAGAAAAAGAGGTTCGGTTTTTCTCATCCGATTCCTGTCTGGATGTGGTCCGTTATCTTTTCGCGACGCTTTTATGCGTGCCTCGAAAGCTAGCTCGATCGTTCCGAGGAATTACGGGAATTAGAGAAAATCGAATTGCAAGTGTTAACTACGGATTTTTGTTGGACAATCTCGGAATATTAACGTCTCGGGTAGGTCAATAACCGGGTACCTACTTTCACTTTCTTTGTATTTCTTGACTATTTAGCAAAAATATTCCTGATTTCTTACATCGGATATAACTCAATGAAATTGAAAATATGGGACAAATCGTTTCGCCCGTTTTCTACTATCTCGAATTCCAACAGACACATTTAGCTACTCTCTCTCTCCAACGGACTGCAATATGGATATCTCCAGAGTTGCTCCAATAAATACGCGATCGACGCCCGTAAATCGAACGTTAAATATTAAAGTATCGATCGTTGGATATGTGTTTTCCACCGTGGGCGTGGACAGATAAATTTTCGCGAGAAACAGGTCCCGTTGTCCACGGTGCATGCAGGAAACCGTGGTTGCGCAAGGGAGCCGTTGCGTTGATGAGAAATGGCGCCACATCACGGGCCCCATTTAGACAAACTGATTGTCTCTGACATCTACAAATCCCGGCCGGGCCGCTACTACAAGATTTTATCATCGGATCGGGCCCTCAGTCACCGATAATCGTTTTACCATTCGCCAACGATTTATCTCGATGCTCGCGGTACACGCCACCGCGCTGACTCTACTGTTCGCGATAAGGAAAAGCTATGATAACAAGCCATTATTTGCTGGGGCAACAACAGCGTCACGCTGCGACTAGACGGTTTGCACGTGTTTCACCTGTTTGTTTAACTACTGCCGATCGGTTGCAAGAAGCTGTCGCGCGGTTCTCTGTTATCTGCGCGACCGGTTGTCAAGGAGCGCGTAGGACGACTCCGAGAACTGCGTTTTCTTTACTGGACACGATCTATCCGATTCCCCGGTGTAACGCACTCGAATTTTATCATCTAATCCACTCCGGGCAATAATGGGCGACCCGCAACGACCGCTGGGAAACGTTGCGACAAGTTATTTCATTGTCTCCGCAATTTATTCGCAAATGAAATGCATTTTTTAGACTGTTACTGGATAATGTAATTCTTCGAATGTCCATTTTCCTTTCGAGAAAATGATTCTCTGTCTCATAGTCATGTTCGATCGAAGAATCATTAAATTTTCCAATAACGGTGTAATAAACACGCAGTAAATAAAAATGTCTTCGATCGATTCGCTTCTGTGAGATTCGAGATTTTTAATACATGTTTTTGTTACATCCTCGTTGCGTGGACATGCGGGATCGCTGACGTGTGTCTTGGGGGAACGAAACGCGATTTTAGCTCATATGAGAATTAACAAGAGCCGTTTACGTCGCGTTTGAGCGGCACGTCCGTCGCAAAATAGTTTCTCAGCCTAAAAGGTCGCCGAGCGTCGGTGATTCCGTCGTTCTCTCTTTAAAGACAAAAAGATTACGCCGGACCGTTAATACGGTTACGCATTATCTAGATTGCTACCCGTCGGCTTCCGCCGGCCGAGAAACAGCCGCGAGTAATTAATCAAAGACAATCAAACTCTGGGAGCGTCGGCTTAGGCCGACTCCCAACAAACGGTACGCTATCCGTCATCTTCTCTCCGTTAAAACTCGCGGGGGAGAGAAAAAATGAACGAGAAGGAGAGGAGACGAGGTGGAGGAAGGAGAAAATGAGCGAGGAGAAGACAGAAGCGCCTACGTTCCGTTCCCGGATGTGAATTACAAGAAAAGCTCGTCTGTCTGGCGAGCTGACGGCTACTTTCTCCGGGAATTTCCATAAAGTCGGTCGGAACAAGCGAGTTCCAAAAATATTTTCATTAAACTAGACTAATTCTCAAGCATTTTCTCCAAAAATTGTCTGAATGCTCTTAAATCTGTAGTCTTTTAACCCATACCACTCGAATGCCGATTTTAAAGCGCCATTAAAAATTACCAGTCGGTGTGTGCGCGCCGTTCTTTAACGAATAAAGCGTACGCGACAAACACGGAGAATCGCTTTGGTTCCAGTGACGGTGTTTTCTTTAATTATTCACCGGGCGTAGACAATGCAGGCATCTTCCGCGATTACGCCCCGTAATTACGCTAATAATATTAATTACCGTGAAATTGTACCATTGTTGGCGTCAAGCTTGTACAGTTCGTTCAACGTCTCTTCAAGTTCAGGCGCGAGTGCGTACACCGGTGGGCAAATATAAAAGGTACTCCTGTAGAGCCGGACATGTCATTTCCGGCTGTTTTATCGAGAAAAAATAGCGTACATCGATGAATCCAATGAGATATCTGTTTGCAGGATTATATTCGAAGCGAATAGCCTCTGTGACCATGAGTCAAATATTTACTTTTCGCTATGGATAAAATCAGACACTTTATATCGCATGCAGACAATAGATAACGCCGTCTAAGGACCTTGATCTATACAAGATCTTTCCACATCGCGAGCACAAGAAGAATCGAGGCGAGCGAAGGTAAATCGGTCGAAGACACAGCGTTTCGAAACGGAGGAACGAATTCGAGAACGAAAGTATTCCGCTTTTTGGGATCGCGTTGCGACACGGTATGGACTCGTGGGATCGTATCGGGACTGTGCTGAATTAAAAAAGATGCGAATTGGAAGCTCCATTTTTGTGAGTAGGAAGTAATAAATCGCTTTGTAAAACGTAACCGCTGAAATTCATCTAGATTTAATCGCGTTGGGATTATTATAACTAGACTGCGGATCTTTATGCATTTATGAAGAAAATAACTGGGTGAAATATAAAACAGTGAAAGACATAAAAAGTCTAAGAATATTGTTATGTTGTCTTCAACGTGAAAAAAATTATTAAGGTATAAAATGAATTTTTATTTAACCAGTGCTTCCCACAATCGACGCAGAATATTTTTATTTTGCATAAAGATCCGCAGTCTAATTATAACTTGAACAATTCGCCTTTACCATTTATTAACCCTCATACGCTCCTCGAAAATAGTTACACAAAAGATCCTCGGGTGATATTTCACCCATTTTCGCTCTACACTTCAATTAATGTTATATATCATAATGTGTTCCATTAAAAGTTAATTAAATTCGTGAATTTCTTTATTATATCTTAGCAGTTACTACATATATAAATAGCATTTTTATGCTCGTCGCATACATTTTTCTTACAAATTTCGCAAGCCGCGTACACCTTCCGATCTTTTCCTACACATAATTGGCATCGACTTCTTGTAATTTTTCTTTTTTTTGCATTTTGTAAATTTGATGGGCCAACAATGATTTGTAACGTATTTACTACAGCGAGTGATGCTTCATCTCCGGGTAGTACAGTTCTTCTCTATATTTCTTACTTGTTATTATTATTACGGTATCCGGGTGAAATATCACCCGAGGAACTCTTCCGTCACATGTTTTTTTATGACGTTACTATCATAAAGGAAATATCATCGACTCGTACTTTACATATAAAATGATATTTTAGACAAATACACCAAGTTATAACACAGTTAGAAAGAAATCAAACATAATACAGTATCTGGAGCCAGAGAATGGGTCAATTTTCACCCGAGGAGCGTACAAGGGTTAAAAAAACATCTGAAATCGATCAACGTGGTCAGCGAATTAAGTAGACGACCGAAGCGCCCAAAAAACAAAGAATGCTAAATACGTAACAGGAAGGAAAAGAATGAGTTTATCTCGACAGGTGGACTCGTGAGAACTGCCGGTGTCCACGAGGTCGGAACAAATGTCGGCTAGAAGCCGCGGTTTTCGTGGATAGGAAGCGATCAATCACCTCGAGAGCTCATGGTAACGTAACCGCCGAAACCCCCTAATTGAATCGCGCCGGTTCACGAGGTTTTTCGCCGACTTCGATGGAAACTCACCTTCCCGTGATCGTTACGAGCTTTATCGTCCCCGCGTGAAGCGAAATCGTAGCACGAAAAAGAGCAATTAAGGACGTCGGATTCTAAAGAGCCACAGCTAAAGGGAAGCGGAGCTGGGGAGCGGGGGGCATTTATGGGATTTTTTCCCCGCGGTGGCTGATGGCCGAGTCATTAACTGTTGACTTTCTAGCGTGTTGGCCGTACAATCTCGTAAAACTTGACGACCACATTAGCGTGGCCGGGTCGTTGTTACGCCTCGCGGCTTTCATCGAGGGGCGGGGGGACGGGGAGGGGGCTTTGACTCCCTTTTTCGAAACGTGAACGCCGCTAAATAAAGGAAACTTGTCACGCGTTCGCTCGTCTCACGGGTCTAGAAGTGACGTCACTGATTTTTCAATAAGCAGTGGTCGTCGATGGGGGCCAAGAAAGAGAAGGAACGTTCGAGGGGGCAAACGCGCGAAAGTGATCCTGCCCTAGCAATACATCGCGCATAAACAATCGTAGTGAAATTAGAAATTTTTTTCCGAAGGTCGACGCTCCTCACAGAAAGTCGTCATTGTTATGGTCGTCGATCTTGGGCGAAGACGTGCCATTTTGTCCTGGAAATGGCCTAAATTGAATTCGCTGTGAGATTAATTTGTTCTTAAGTGGTTATAAACTATCAAGTAGAACTTATTTAAAATAGAATATGAACATGTTTAAATCCGGCGACGTTTCGTTTTTTGCACTGCTAATTCGTTATCAATGTATTTAACAGCAGCTGTGCATATATTACGACCTCGCAATTAAATGTTCGCGCATATATTCGTTAAAATGATTCTCAACGCAAATGCAACGAATAAAAATTAATTGCTACGAGCAATGCCAACCTCTACACCGATTATCAACAAACATCTTGTTTGTGCATTCCGAAGTGGTCTTTAGCGTTTCTCAGCACGTTTAATGCAGATCTCTGTGTTAGTAACCTCGTTAGTAACTTCCTACGTGCAGTTAACGCGATATTAATATACAGGGTGTGGCTGCGATACTGAAAGCGGACGTGAAGCAATTTCCCATGCGAAGAAAAAAATAGAGAAAACACAAGGAAGTATTTTGTATAAACTTATTCGATCATTTGTCAGAATGTGTCCGTCCATTAGCATTAGCTTTGACCAGACACCGCTGAAAATCTGTTTGAGATAACCGATCGACCACGGAAACTCATCTTCGTCGCTAACGTTGACTGTTTTTTCTAGTACTACCAGCACTTTCTATACTACTTTCACCGCATTACTCATTCATAAAATCACTCGAAGCGACTAAACTTTGCACCCTCGCTCACCGCTTTCAATCACGAGTTTTACGGACTCTGTAACTTGTTATTAACACCTTTTCCTGTCTATTTCGCAGAGAAATGGTTACAACTTACGAGTTGTCTTGTAATCATTTTCTACAAGAAACACACAATTTTTATTTATCGAAAACCATTCATGAAAGATTAATTTGTAATTTGTCCAGATTGTACAAACGTTTTTCTTCTAAAAACGTGTCTCGTGGCAACTATGTGTTGCAGCAACGTTGTTTAAATCGCAGCAGCGTAACGGTACGATGAAAATTAATGGAATTCGGAGCTGTCGCAGCGTCGGAACGTTCTTTTCTCAAGGTGTTCGATTTTTCGTTGCGTCAACAGGCCTCCGGACATCCCGAACGTATCCAACTGTGCAACTGCCGTCCAAAGTCAGCCGGTCGATCGACTCTCCGAGGCTTTTGCACGCGTATATGGTGTCCACGCACGATCGGAATTTTCCGATAGCCACCAACCGGCGATTTATGAACGCGCGAGGAAACGGACACGAGCCGTTATACAAGGCCTCGGCTCTCTGGAAAGGGGAGGCTGGACGTTCAAAGTCGTTGTTCAATATCTGCCTCTATTAGATCGCCGCCGGATATCGCTGACAGCTTCTGACTCGGAGACAATAGCGCCACGGAGATCCCAGGGGCTGACTTTTATCGGAAAACCGATGGATTTTTCCCCCTTTCCCGCTGCGAGACACACTTTCGGCGAAGGGCGCTTTGAACTCGCGAAAACGTACCGAGCACCGGCCATTATTCTTGTTAAAAACGCTGGAAACCGATGTGATTTTAACGTGGACGTATTTAGTGCTTTCTGTTGGTGGTTGGTGTTCGACGAGTTGCTTTAAGTCGTTATAAAAATATTAAGTTCAACAAAATCTTCGAAAATCGGCTTGGAAAAAGGTGTCTGAAAATTCGGCCATAGAGTCGACATATTGTAAACCAAGGAAATCGAAAAAATATGTCGGCAGCGTCCGAGGTCCACGCAATGAATCCCCAGTGGAAATTTCTCGATGCAATCTACCCTGACGCCAGGAAAAATCGTCGAAGATATTCCATTCGAGTCGCCGAGGTGAAGTAGCCTGGAACCCAATTCGCCAGCGTTGTCCGCAGCGTATGGCAGTCGATTTCCGTTTGGCCCGTAAACCGGCATAACGCGTCCCAATATCCGGTCAATACCGAAACGCTGAAAATCTGTATCGGATGGCAGCGTTCTGCGCGCCATTCATCGCCGGTTGGATCCAATAACGGGGGGTTACAGAGGCTTGTATAGCTGTCGAAGACGCTCGGCTGTCCTCCGGCTGGCAAATTGCCAATTCGCCGGGCCGATTCGCAGCAGAAAAATGTCCGCGGCGACGAGCAGGACTTCGCGACGAGTCCCGGTGACTATACGACAACGATGCCCCGGGCAAGGACTACGGGTTGCGACCCCAATCGCATTCGGACTCTGGTCCGCGCAGGTGTGCGTGGTCATTAATCCAGAAATGGAAGTGAATGCGGGTCCAAATGCTGGCCGGCACGCTGCTCTGTCTTGCCCCCCCTTCTTCTCGAGCCGCAAGAGATTTTTATGTACCCACCTTAACACTAGGTTTACGGAGCCCTAAAACCGACTATTCGAAATTTTTAGCCGTTCTTTTTATATTATACGCTCAAAGGTATAAATTAGTTGAATAATTCACGAAAAATATTAGAACCCGTCAATTTGACGATGCAATCTACCGGTAACCTTAATATATAAATAAAAACCTAATGAGTGTTAATTAGATACCCGTCCTTAAAGGGCTCAATTGATTTCGAGCGATGTTAAAAGTTTTACTTTTTTCCACTGTGCGTCCGTCTGGAGTACCCCTCCCCTTTTCGACGGCTTTTTTTCACCCGGTCGTGATTCCGACAGTAAAAAAGGGGCGTGGCTCGTGCCCCACGACCAAAACGATTTCACGAGCGAGAACGGGTCCGTGTTCCGCTGGTACTTTACGCGAGAAACGACTTTTTACCCGGGCCGCTACGAAACTGGTAGTTCTCTCCCGTGGCCATTAAGGCCTCTTAAACGTGTCCGCGGCCGCTGACGCAGTCCGCCGTCACGGCTGATCACTATAGTTCGGGCGAAACGCGCCTCTTCGAAACGCGCCGCATCGAATTTTTCCCGTCTCTCCCTCGTTCCCCGGGCATTGTTAACGGGCATGCTCGCTGCACTTTTAAGTAGAAAGTGATTCACCGCCTCGTGTCGAAGGTTTATCGTTATTTTATTTGCCGATCCTCGCCGCTTTCAAGAAAGAACCGGGAGTGTTAAGATAGGAACCATCAGGAATTACCAGTTCTTGTAATAAACGTTTCAGCGGTCTCCGACGTTGCACTCTGCGCCGGGAATTTTCGTGTTATTGCTTTTCTATATTTAACGGAGTCCTCTCTCTTGCAAAACGCACCGCGGCGCATGATTTTATACGATTCAATCTGTTGACGGCTTATTCTGTCTTCCGTAATAATTTTTTTCGCAGATATGAAAAACCGAGAAAAAACGAGCAGAAAAAGTTCGTAGGGTCGGAACAGTGGCTCCGGTTCGCATAACTTTCGCCAGGGGCAAACGAGGTATCGAAAGGGGGCGTTGGCGTCCTCGGGGCGGTTCGGTGACATTTATCCGTGGCCGATCGAGCGGCTAATCGGTAGCGTTCCACGAGGCAAGGCCGCAACCTATCGACTAGCCTTGGCTGGTCCGTAAAACGCATTCGTTGCGACGCACACGCAGTCGGTTTTCCATAGAATGGCCGGGGTCGGTGGGCTCGTCCGCGAACGGTATGCAGAAAAACTCCGAACATAATTAACCCATAAAGCAAACGCAATCGGCGGTGATCTCCGCCGAGGTTTACCCATAAGCGAGCGAGACCGGCCACTTTCGAGCCGCATGCGGCCGCGAACGCACCTGTATACACAGGACGGATACGCGCGTGCACCAATGCTCAGGGATACCAATAGCAATAGCAATAGCCGATAGGCGGTCGCCTTCGACTCAGGTTCATAATGTAGAATTGTACGGGCTCGCGAACGATGGAATTTTAAGCGCGCCTCTAGAACGCGCCGTCTACGCGACGGATTATTGCGATCGGGCGTTAAAAGCAGCTAGAGATCGTCCACGCGATCAACGATATTTCACTATGGTAATTGAATGATTATTGCACCTTCACCGATCACACTTTCAAATGTTCACGAGTTTCAAGTGTTTTCCGTGATACCAATCACCGATACGAGATGAAATAATTTCTGCTGCGTGAACGTGCGTGCCGTTCGACTCGTCCTCGAAATATCTAAAGTAAAAGAAGTGGTACGAGATGAAAACGATTAAGAACAGGAAAGGAATACTTAGGAATGCAGGATTGTCACTTTGTTAGCGAGATGACAGAGCGCCACCGGTTTGCGCAACATTGCCGCAACATTAATATCCGTTAATTGTCGTATAAAGCGGGTGTATGATTAGCGAATCGCGATGTAGAAATAATTGTTCTACCCGCTGACTAACGGCGGACTGCTAATGACAGGCCGCGACGAAACACAAGGTTGCAGAGATACTACTTTCTTGCGGATAGCTCTTTAGCGGGATGATAATCTCGCAGCGGGTAACACCATTCGCGAATAGTTATCTGTGAAAGTGAACGTCCGAGGATCCCGTCCGGTCGATTATAAAGCATGAACGTGTTATCCGAGTAACATAAGCTGGATAGTTCTGGCGAAGCATGTGTCGGCTGAGAGAATCTCGTCGTCGTTAATACAGCGTGTAGCGTAGAATGATTTACACGCTTTTAACCTTTCGGAAATAGAAATTTGCGGAGTCAATTTTTCCGATGGCATTCGCGCTCGCCGGTCTCCAACGACGTTGTTGGAAAAAGGATTGGAATCGTTAAAGCCGTGCGGTTGCATCGTTAAATTTTACTCACCGGTAGAAATGGAGAGTGGCGGCGGCGTGGGCGTTGTCGAAGGTGAAGGGATTCTTCTAGCAGCGGCGGTAATTATAGCCGCTGGACTGTACCGAGGCACCTGCAACACCACTGGAGTTTTCACGGACAGGTCCACTGGTTCCAGCTGCACCGGCGGTCCCGCCGCCTGCAACCAACAATTTATGCAACCGTTAATCCGGTGCATCGATCACGCGTCTTCCGCGCACAGTGCACTCACGCCTGCAACCCTCGAAATCATCGCAACGAGACTATACTCGCAGCATTGTCAAATTTAATTAAATTGATTACAGGAAATACTCGTCTTTGTCACAGACGCGTACTTCAACGGATAGTCGGAGTCGCCAGATTTTCCCTGTACAAATAATTTGCGCGAAAGATTCTAATGCAACGCTTCATCTGTAATCGCTTAAGGCTTTAAACCTGTGAGACGTAAAGATGTCTCGGGTATGCAATGTGTTTCCTATGACATTGCGCGTATTGAAGTAAAATAGTGTTGAATATTAGCAGCAACCGTTACCAGTAATATGTCTATGTCGATGATATATTATAAACTGTGCACCGAGGGAAATTCAACAGCGAGCTCTTCAGCAAAATAGTTTTTAGCTTTTCTCCTTATGGTTTTCGTTAGGCTACTTATACGATCCCTCAATGTTCCCCTCGAGAAACTCTCTTGATGCACTCTCGGCTCGCTATACTCGGCGCACGTCGCTCTCATAACGCACTGGTTGGTCTCGAGAACACACTTATCTGCACACACGTATACATGCTCACGCTACTTACCGCAGCATTCTAAAACACACGCTTTCCTGGACCCCCTATTTTCCTAATGTCATAGTAAAGTCTCTGAAAAGTTTTGCGAAAATACAAACGGAGCAAGTTGAAAGGTAGAAAAGCGTCTGTCCTCTTCGCTATGCCATAATCTTTGGATTCGGGTGACACAACTCGTTAAACGAAGAATCGATAAGTAAAGGAAAAATATTTTTAAATGAATCCGAGCTTTGAAATTCTTGTTTCATAAAGTTCGTATAAAATTCCACTCGAATACAGTAATGGAATATTTCTACGAATAAAGGAATAAATAACTTGATGTTGGTGGTCGGTGACTCGTGAAAAGTCTCCGAGTGCAAATAGCTAAGAGATGAGAATCCGAGGTTGCAGAATTTCGCAGGACAAGAGACCGCAGTCCAGAAACGGAATTCACGCGTTGCAGAGGGAGCTATCTAAATCGCATGATCGCGCTGCCGATCTGAAATCCCTCGGAGGGAGCGAGCCCCGATAAATCGATAGCCAAAGGTACTACCTTCGTACCTAGCTTATCTCCAGCATGGCAGCGTTCGACGCTGGTAGCTGGGCCCGAACTGCTCTCGCGCAATTAGCATAACTAGCGTTGCTATTGACGTGGACTAATCACGACCAGTTCCCACGAGATCAGAGTGACCCGAGTGCTGCCCACTTGTCTACACTGTTGATGCTATCCAGTTCCTTCGATCGGCACGACGATCGATAACATTCATAACCGATGATGAACATGCGACGACATCGATTTTCATTACCGAAACACGCCGACGGTGATCAATGTCCGAGGATAACGGATTATGGCCGCTCGGACATCGTGCAAGATGTCATGTTCCTTTAGCATGATCGATTGTACATAGACTGCACATGTTTGTTAAAAATTCACGGCTCTGGAGTTCGCACAGCGAAGTAGGATACACAAATTCTATCGAAAATTCAAACATTTTGTCTTCTTCATCTTTTGAAATGCGACGCTAGAAATATAATACAATTTGTTGATGTAACACATTGGTCGTCGAATCACAATCCGCTGGCAGTCTGGCAGCCGATTCGCGTCGCCGATTCTCGGAGCGCGGTCCGTGTTTACACATTTTACTAATAATATATCCGAAAAATATATAGCTTTGAACGTGTGAAAATTAAGATCTTCATTGTACATTTTTAATTCGCATTTTGAAGAGCGAGTCGAACAGGCACTGATTTCTTGTATTTACAACTGCCTTACAGAAAATGTATGCCTTACATCACGGGTTTCATCAAGTTTGCCACACCTGAAGAATTTAACAGTACGTAAAACTTTTATTTGCAAAGAAAGATTTCAATTCCGACAGACTCGATTCAGTCGAAAACGATAAAACATTTCTCAGATCTGCTTTTCGCTTGGTTCGGCAGACAAATTGAAACGTTTCGAGAGAGACACGTTCTTTTTTTCGTGAAGCATGAGCGCCCGACTTTGAGGAATGTATGCTCGCAGCAGAATGCGAGATGAGTTCACGGGCGCAATAATTTAAAGAAACTGTAACTTCACATGGCGCTGGATTCGCAACGATAATTTGTCTTCGTTACGTTTTTGCGACTCGGATAATTATACGATCATCGTCGGTGTTGGCCTGTCGCGTTTAATTACTTGCGCATTTCCCTCCGTTTGAGAAGATTTATGGGCTGGCAGCACGCGAGAGCGACATCGAATACAAAGTTGAATTCGATTTTTGTAGGACGTCGTCGGAGTGCTGTTGCTCTGGTCGCAACTTTGTCTTGTCTGGACACGGGGTGCGCAAACAACCAATTATTCGGTATCCTTCAGCTGCAGTCTCTCCTTCCAACTTTGTTTTTATTCAGAAATACCTGTGCCAAGTTGAAAGTGATTCTTCAACATCAATTCTGTTGCGAACGAAATTAAATCACTTTTTAACTGGCTATGACGAAAGAAGCAACACAGTTTCGTATCCTCATTTTTCACGAGTAAAATAATTTATCAATTTTACAAATTTATTTCATGTGTCTGGAAATTGTACATCTAACGTGACAATCATTCTTAACAACTGACAAACCGTGGATCGTTTAAAAATATTTTAGAAATAGACTAGTTGCGTGAAATAGATTGCTACCTGACAGGATTGAAACGTTCGGTTCGTGATAAGTTAATTATTCGCGGAACAATGAGGTGAGCGATGTAAACTGTCGAGCATAAAGTAAGATGGAGTGGCCCGGAACAAACGGCCGATTGACAGCGACAGCGCGAAGCAGCCATTTTGTATTCTAGGTACTTCGGAGTCGGAGGAGTCGTGTCAGTATCGGATTTACAGAACAGTACGGACGGAAGATCAGATTTACAGCGGCGCTGGTTCGACCACCGAGAGCGATTGTTTCCAGGTAATGTCTTGACGAAACGTGGGAATGCTCGAGCATATATCGACAATGAAAACCTGCCTCCCCCCGCCCTCGATCCGCCGTCTCTCATAGAGCAAAACGAACGGTATCGCGTCGTGAAACACGATACACGCCTAATAACGTAACTTCATACATGTGTGCGAGATAACTCTATGGAACTGTAACGTTCCAGCTAACAAATCGAGTGACAAACCCGAACTACCCCGCGTTCACTGCCAAACGTCGACGGCGATGCTCTCCAGAAACAGTTCAATCATTCTTTCAACAGTTCTTTCATTTTCCATTATCCTCAGAAATTAGAAAATGACTTGAGAAATGTAAAAAAGAGTCTACAAAATTTGTCAAAATAAGGTAATTTTACTTTTAATTTCGGTGTTTACGAGTTTAATTGGAGTATCGAGAATTTCGAGAGATATCAATAAACGAATGAACTGGCACGTGCATTTTGTTTGACCGATGTTTTTCGCGTCCCTGGAGTTTCTGCGGTGGCAGGCGAGTAGCAATTCGTAATCGCAGCCCGTATTGCAAAGGGAACGGAATTGCGAAACCAGACGGTGAGTCGTTTCCAAAAAAGCGACGCTCGTCACGCGAGACACGCCCATGTCAGCGTTCTCGTTTTCAGGAAACTCGTTGTTACGCGCATTTGTTATTCATGACCGGGGACGGGCTTCTAACTGCGCCGCCGGTAGTTTCGGTCGCAACAATGAAATCGTAATGTCATGCGCGTCACGACGCACCCCGGAACATCGATATCCTTGCTATTCCACGTTTCTAATTAAGGGGATGCAGCACCGGATGACTTAAGACCCGACAAGTAAGTACACCGTTTCGAATTCCCGTGGCCAAAATCCAATTTGGAAATTTTAACACCAAACCTAACCTGAACCACGCGTCACCAGAATTTCATTTAGTCAGATTTCGTAGGAAATTTTATTATATGTACTTCGATAGAGACCCGTCGTATATGTACGTCGCGAGTCCCGATCATATTTCTGAATTTCGTTGACGGACTCGCTGTTGTTTGAGGATCCTGACTCGATGCGTGGAAAAGCCCACAGTTCCGAGTTAATAAGCTTTAACGAGGACTCGTTTAGGACGGTTTCCGAGCTCCGATCGTTTTCAACGATTTGTCTCGCGGAACCGAAGCGGAGTGGCTCTGCGCGCGGCCTCCTTCAAAAAAGGAACGAAAGGAAGACGGTCTGTTCCAGCTCTCGGACGGATGAAATCAAACGACGTATTAAATCCGCGATGACTAATGAAAGACCGAGTAAACTGTTCTTAATGATGCCGGTACTCCCGAGATGTATAAGGAACATGCGTACCGTCCGCATAGGCTCCGTATATTATACCTACATATGTTCCCACAGTAGCGACTGGTAATGAGAATATAACGGTCATCAATCATTCGTCAGGTAATCCGCGACCGAACGGCTCCCAGTGGAATTAATTTAATTACTACAAATGCTACGGGGATAAAAATGGCCTCTCGAGAGAAAGATCGGTAACGTTGTCGGATGCTACCAATGACCGATAATGTATGCAAAAGATCGAGAATCCTGTTCGCCAGGAGGGGTCTTCCTTTCCGGTTCAAAGAGGAAGAGCGGAACGTGCGAACTGTGTCATCTCGACGGGCCCGGTTAGCCCGGTCGAGCATAATTATGAAAATTTAATATACATAATGACCTCTAACGAATCTAATAATACGTTCGCGACCGATGATCGTTAACTTTTAATGAGCCGTCGGCTTAGGAAATTGATACCGCGCTCTTTCATTTATCGGTCGTGTAATGGAAAACAAAAAAAAATCAACGGGCCGTCGCGCCGCGCCGGATAGTCTTCCAGCTAGCCGCTAATCGACAGTTCGACCGGTAATTAACTGTTTCGTAACCAGGAGAAACCGGGCGCACCTTGTGCCGGCGTTCAGATGGGTTTCCCGACAATTCGAACCTGAATTTTCGAGGAACAAACTATGTGCGCCCATTTTTCAAGTTAACTAGACTTCGCTGGACTCGCGGTCGCGTCTCGACACTCGCACGATTCGCAACCTCCGACATTTGGATTCCACGCATACTCCGGCGGCTCCTCCCGCAATTTTATCGTCGGCGGGAGATTAGGATCGCGGAGGAAAAACGATACATCCGAGAGCGTTTCGAAAGAATTCTTTGAAACGCGAACGTCTTCGGCCGGGGCACACGGGGAATAAATTAGCAAGGAAAGTCCTGCCCTTCTCGCGGTGCCGAGCGTGGCGCGGCTTATGGCTGTCTTTGGAATTATCGGCGAGATCTACCGTGGCCGAAGTAACTACAAGTTATTACGAAGATAGCTCCATTATATATTATACACGGTTCCTTTTTATTACGATCGCCTCGGCGCGGCGTACGCGTACGCCCTGCCATGCCGAGGCGAGCCTGCGAGAGAAGTCGACGAGCGCGAGATTAGGTTAACAGCCGATGTAGACATTACTGTAGATAGGGTGTTTATAGAGCAATTTTTAACGCCGACCCTCGTAAAACGCCGGCCACGTCCTTGAACGTTGCACGATGTTTTACCAGTGCTTTGCAGGTCTCGATCAACAGCGTTATTGTGTGAAAATACTGTCAGGATTACGCTGATTCCAGACACAAGCATCACTGAGACTTGAAACAGATATCCAAAGAAGGCTCCAGGTCTAACTCAAAGGTCCCAAATATCAAAGCAACAAGATTGACATTGATGTCTCAGTTCGTACGGAGTTTACTTGACTATTTGTGGTTACCCGTGTCTCGCATCGACAGTTACCGGATTTACAAGTCTAATCTCGACTATTTGGAGTTCCTCGACAGTGGCACCTATTGTCTGAGGTTTTACGAGTCTGATCATGGCTGTTTGTGGTTCCTCGGGACCGCAGTTATCTTGTTAAGTTCTGCAGACTCGGTATCATCCGATTAGCATTCCGTGGATCCGCCACCAGCTGTAATTCTAGGACTTTGGAAACTTTTGTTGCAGATTTTACAGTTCCGGTAACATCTGGAGAACACCGTCCTACTATTTTCAGCTTATTCAAATTCCTGAAAGAAGAAATGGACTTCCATTCGATCCTCTTGCCTCGCAATCAAATGCAGGAAATCTTCATTTCGCACAGAGATACCGACGTTGCAATGACAAGACTTGTTCCGAAACATTAAACTCGAAAAATTCCTACTGCGACGATCGCGAGACACGTCATGGCCAAAAAAAATACATAGATAAAACGCATTAGCACGTCGCGAGTTCCACCCATATCATTATCCCTCGCTGAGGTTCTCGTCGACGGCATGAACAAGCGCGAATGTTTTCCGCGAAGATAATACAACGTCGTTATTATGCGACGCTCGGAAATGACGACGGGCCTGGTTGCGTAAAACGGATACGTCCGCCAGCTTCTTTTTACAGCGACGAGCAAAGGTGATCCCGGCACGTACGTGTCAGAACGACTGAACTGTCTTCATTAACGTTCGCCGTGGATAAATCAGTTCGAGAGTCGTCCGGGAGCCTAATCGAGGCTGGCCGAATTAAACGGCGCACGGTGCATGCTCCATGGACCTACGGAACGCGGCATTATCCTTATTTACCATTCCTTATACCCCCTCCACTCGATTCGTGCTCCTTTGCATCGGCCCTTTCACGAGACCACCTCTCGATGCAGATTTATAGGTTCCATTGAAAATGAAATTCGCAAGCTCGTTTGTATTACGCAAATTATTCGCCGTGGAACAAATTGTCCTGGTATTGTTGCCTTTTATCGCACGAGAGGAATGCGAAATATAAATTTGTTCTTCGACAAGGATGCAGGTCGATTTTATTTGGTATCGAGATTGAATTGTAACTTTCATATAGTCTCCATTCTCCATCCTTCTTCCACAATTACTAACTAATGAAAAACTGTAATCAGGTCCCGGATGCAAAAAGAAGCAAACCTAATGAAGACCCGAAGCAAGGGACGCTGGATAAAAAGCGGATCATTAACGGGTTTAAAATCGAAGTCGAACAGAGTCCAGGTGGTAAATCGCGTATGACGTAAAAAGACGTCACCGGTGGCGAACGTGTTAACCAGGGGGGCATCGAAAGAAGGTTGGGCCCTCTGTTAAATTCCGATGGTATCGAGTTCCCGGGAAGGAAGGCCCCTGGCGGAGCCGAAGGCCCAGTATTTCGATGACACGGGAGCAAATTAGAGGCACGATTCCGCGAAGCGGAATCGTACGTCTTCGCGCGCGGATCGTTACAGCTGCGGACGGGCCTTTTTACGGAACTGTCAATCGCGATCGAATACGGAACCACCGAGTTGCGGACGGCTCAATTCGAGCACCGGGGAATGTTTATGACATCGGCCGTTCGACTCCTTATTCGGATTGGGTGACGCTCGTTAAGCGAAACGGGCGAAATAAAAGCTCCGAGAGAACCATCGTCGAAGATGGAAGCGCTAATTCGAGCGGGCCCGGTAGACAGTGGGCCCAAATCAGGATTTTACTGTTCCGAGTTCTCCCGGACCCAAGCGAAAAAATATCGCGCACAATCTCTTCCTATACGAAGAAAATGTTAATATACATATAAATCAATAGGTTTGTTTTTCATACTGTTCGAGATTCATACATCGATTAAAATTTATATCGTTGTATGGCTACATTTAGTTCGACGTTGTTTAGCCTAAAAATTGTACCTGTTCGTTTCCTTGATAACATTGACTTTTGCTTAAAATATTCATCCGGAGTCTGACTCGTTGTAATACGGCAAACGATTAATCCGTGTCTCCGCGCAGAAATGAACTTCTCAAACCGCTGAAACAACATGGCGGGGACGGTCCAGCAACGCTCGCAATAATTTTCATCGGTTTCCGAACCTTTTTCTCACCTCCGTATCACAGATCGCGACTTTGACTCGCTTTTTGCGGCGACATCTGCGCCCGGCGTTTTTCAACCCAGCAGCGCCGCCGGATCGAATTCAATTAACCGGGGTCGTGGAACTCCGATGGTGGTCGTTGCTCGCGAACCTAGACACCATCGCGCGCGCCGCTTTTGCGAAAAATCGATTCCGGCTCCCTACGCCGCGATTCGAACTTTCATCTTGCGCGGCCGACGCCGACGCCGCGTTACGCAATCAATATTCTTTTTCGACGGTCGGAGGGGACGGTAGCTTTCTACCTTTCACCGGACGTGCTTAATAAATTGCTTGTATCCGGGAAGATGAGCCCTGCGCGAACCTGTCCGAAAATCGGACCGAAAAAATCGAGGATGAAAAATTGCTTGCACTGCTTTCAAACCGTGGGACCACATTGGAATTTGTCCCTCTTCGTTGAGTCGCGGTAACGTGTTCATATCCTTAAATTCGTTTAATCGTTCATCTACTCATTCAGTTTTGCTGTAAATGAATAAAATCCGCAGTCCAACTATAAATCTTAGTTACTAATCTTGATGTCTTGCGAACGACTCTGCAGTCTATTTAAATGCATGGACCGAAAGGAACCCATGCAATGAAAATATTCCAGGTCAGACGAAACGTCTGTCGCTTGGAATAGCTTCGGGCACAAAGAGTGAATTCTCTTCGATTTTAAGGAACAGAAATAAAAGCTAACAAAGAGCACAATCTATCTCTGTCGATGGAACCCTTCCACCATGACCCACTGATCCGAGTGGATTCTTGAAAACCGCCCTCTGCATTGCGATTCTCGTTGCACAAGCGAGCGGGCCTAACCGGTCGATGATAAAACGAGCGAAAAAAGAAACGGAGAACGAAGAAGCAGCGGGATAAAAAATCCCGGGCACGTTTCGCGATACGAGACACGCCTCGTGACATCATCGCTTGATCTCGAGTTCCACGGGGAAGAAACGGGACGGCAGATGATCGAAACACCATGGGAACGAAAGAGAGAGGGAGTAACTCGCGATGGGGATGGAACGAGGACAGGGACGGGACGGACCCTCGAAGTGCATCGCGGCTCGACAAGAATTCGAGTCGATGTTACAGCTGACGCGAATTAAGCTGCAACGGATTTATCATGCGACGCCGGACCACTCCCTGTTGTCCCCTCGACGCCACCCTCTACTGTCTTTCTCAGCGAGACGCGCGTTCTTCCCCGATGCATCTCCTTTCACTGCAATGCACCGGCTTATCGCGCCCCTCGTAAAGATGTCATTGATTATACGCACCGTCCGCGCGCTGAGATATTACGCCTAGTGCGAATATACCGTGCAATAAAGATGCCTGCATCGCGAGCCGTGCCAGCGTCCTCGCGTAACCGTGTACATGAGTGCAAGCACATGCATATATGTTTTTCAACCCTTAGATTACCAGCAGAGGTTTTCACCTAGGTACCCACTTTTGTCATTTCTTTTAAAATCTTCATTACGATTTTCGCTGGCAAACAGCAAAATTATTGTAGATGTTTATGTCCACGGATGATCACAGATTAATGTGCATTTGAGGCCGCACACGATCGCCTAATCAACACCATACTCTCACGTTCCAGCCGCGATGGAGCGCCACCCAGCGACTTTCACGGCATTAAGTAATCAGAGAGACAATCGTGGCGCATCGTTGGAAAATATCGATCATCGCGATCGACCCCGGCGACCCGGCGCGATGTGTCATTGCCCGAATGTTTGAAACCGTGGCGCGCCGGAGCGGTAATTATTGTTGCATCGCGTCAAGAAAGGGAACGCTCGTCATAGTGAATGATTTCTAGGTGTTCTGCAGGTAGGTAACGTCGGCTTTCGAGAGGCGAGAGAGGGCACGCGTCCAGGAGAAAGACGCGCGCTGCTTTGAAAGACCGGCCCCATAGACCGCGCGGAGTTTCGCCATCTCGGTTTTGCCATTCGTCTGGCCGCTTAAAGATGTCATTGATTAAGCGAGCAGGAAGCGCCGAACGGAATATACTTGTGCGTGAGGTTCTCACCCACACGAGACACGAGAAGAGAGGAGACGAGACGAGACGCGACGAGAAGACGGCCTTCGTGTGGGCAACGCATTATGCCACGGCTGCGTATGAATAGCCATGGACCATGGTCCAGAGAGATGCGGCTGGGCGTGTACCAGACCTCTTTCATGCGCAGCGCTGCCTCATGGCATACCAGATTCGTCCGAGCCATGAAGAATACCGAGGGAGATCGACCTCGGAATTCGTCACGCTCGAACCACGGCTGTTCCGCTATGATCCCGCGATTATATCATCCTGCGTTCGAAAAAGATCCGTCGAAAATGTTCGCGATCACGTCATTTCCCCCCTAGTTCCATAGATTCAGCCAACAATCCTTTGCGGTCCGAACTGTTTCCATTTTATTAGGTCGTTCGGAAAGTAATTTCGTTTCTCGTGTAGAAACGGCATTGCTTCCATTTGTTATTGCTTAACAATTGCTTTATATCGCAAGATCGTGGCACATCTTCGACGTCATTTCCAGCCTTGTACGAGAACATGTAGGAATAGAGAACTTTTTGTGATGTAAACAGATTCTCTTGAAATACAAGTGTCTTTTTTTTAGTTGAATTCTGCTTATTATTAATCGTACGACATATACGAAACTCGCCGAGTTCAAAACACAAAAGTGAGAAATTTTCTTAAAAATAGATATTTTGTCCTTTGCGAGCGAATATCGGCTAATCAAATTCAGTGTCGATTTGCGAGATTAGATAGCCTGGCTCGAGGCATGCAGGATGGTATAATAAGCAAAGTATGCAATATGAAAATGGGTGAGCAATACGAAAATGAAACGGTCGCGATAATTCATACATCGAACGCAATTTCGCTCTCGGTCGTATTAACGTAAGTACATGAATCCAGTGTCCCGTGTTACAGCCGAGCAGAAGCCTTTAGGAAAATAAGTCACGCACGAAGGCACTTCATAAGCATAATGCACGCGCCGATGTTGGAAGGACAGAGATGGAACGAGAGAGGAAAAACAGATAGCCATCGATATACTCGAACGATCAGCTACCGGCGTTTATGAAACTCTTCCCCCGCGGTGGCACTAATTCAACGAGAGTTTCATTCGTGTCGGGATACCCGCCGCGAACTTCATCGCCCCTCGACTAATTACTCGCTTGTAAACTTGTACGCGCGACTCATTGATTTCGACGGGCTGAAAATCTGATTAGTGGTTACTGCTGGATAGTCTTGTAACAAAATTACTCCGTGAATATCGCTACATATATTTTTATTTAACATAAATACTCCAACTTCTTTGCAGGATGTTGAACGCAATACACTCGCCGAAATTTCTATAAACTCACTGTGTTTTGTAACGAATTCTTATTATTATACCATACTAATGAAAAATTTGTACTTGGTAGCATTTCGGGATCACATAAAGAAAGCATACACAGCGATTTCAAAACATAAGTATAACATTTATCGATAAAAGAGAACAAAAATATAATTTTACGCAGAACAAACTGCGAAATTTCTATAATGTCACTTTCGTTTTACACGGATAAAGTTGAAATTAACGATTGTTTTTTTATTATTTCTATTATAATATCTAGTGTAACCTCCATTTGTTTGAATTACATTAAAAATACGATTGGGCATCGACGAAATTAACTTTTGTAGCGTTTCTGTTTTAACAGACGCCCACGCTTCGTTCACCGCATCCCATAGTTCGCTAATGGAGTTGTATCGTTTGCAGTTTTTATAAACTTGTCGCGCAACGATACCCCAAACATTTTCAATAGCGTTTATATCAGGGGAACGAGCAGGCCATGGCAAAACATTGATGTTTCTTTCAAGAAGCCACTGCTTTGTGTGCTTCGACGCGTGTACCGCAGCATTATCATGCTGATAAATAAAATTGTCATCTTCAATATTTTCTGTAAAGGGTATTAGAACAATGTCTAACAAATCTGTACAATTTTCCGGATTCATTTTGCGATTTATGTAACACATTGGAGTTTTTTTTGTCAGTTTTGAACGTAGCCCATATCATTAGGGAACTACCGCCAAAGTTACGACTCATCGTCACACTTTTCTCATTTCTCAGATCGTCCCAATAATGTTTACAGTCATCAGGCCCATCCAAATCAAATTTTTTCTCTTCTGAAAAAATGACAGACTCCCACTCTTTCGTCCAGGACATATGCGCCCGTGCGAAATCAAGAAGGGCCAGTTTATGTACTTCTCTTAGGCTTGGTTTACGTTGCATTTTCGTCCACACAAATTGCCCAGAAGAATTTAAAAGTTGTTGCACGCGTCTTGTTGTTACCGGAAGCTCCGATTCAGCTCGAAATTGTGCTGCATTTTTCCTTTCCTTAGCCGCAGACCTCGTTAATAATAAATGTTGTCAGTTTGACAATTTTTTATTACCACCTTTAAAATGATTTTTTCCGTCATTTTCACGTAAATTGATATAATTATTAATCACGATATATGAACGATTAATTTTCTTAGCAATTGCACAATCAGAGCGCCCATATCTTTATAAGCATCGATCGATGCTTTTTCTTCAATTGTTAGCACTTTTCCTCTCGGCATTCTAATACAGGTGAATCAAATGATAAGAAACAGGATTTCTATGAGTTCTAAAACTAATACTTTTAGAATATTTCAAATTTTCCGTTGTTCTCTGATCAGAATTCAGCGAAACGCTAAGTGACTTTATAGAAACTACGCACTTGTGTTCTGCATCACGCAGAAAGAAATGAAAACAAACGTAAATAGTGAACACAGCGGTCTAGAGTGCGTAGTCCCTCTATCCGAGTGTCAACGAGGCACATGACCAGATACGATAAATCAATAAAAATGGTGATATTTTGCAAATATCTATGAATATGAAGATGATTTTATAGAAATTTCGGCCACCGTATTACTCTAAACATTTTCAAACGTATGTGACTGGATAAAATTGGTAAGTTACCCTGGCGTTGGTAAGGTGGGAAAATGTATCGAAAGTCTCACAGACTCGCCGAAATAATATATTGTATTATAGAAATAAATACCTTTTTCATGAATATAAGATTAGGTATTGCTTAAGAGGCTTGTCATTTTTCAGAGTAAAAACGCAGATCCACGAAATTCAATTTTTAAATACACCCAGGCCCGACTCGCTGTCACGCGTTGTTACAATGTTACGATCAATCTAAAATCTCTGGGGACTGTGAGACCCCACCTAACTATCGGCGGGTTAATATACGATATATGGACCGTTTATTTTGAAAGTGGTGTAAGTCCTTTTTAAAAAAAAATGAGATATGACGTAATTTATGCTTAATTTAGCGTGAATTTTTTGTTTATAACTAGTTAGTATTTAATATCTTAAAAAATGCCAGTGCTTTGTTCAATTTAAAATTGGCCGTTAAAAGAAATTGCGTGACCATTGATTATGAAAGTGGTGTAAGTCCAATTTCCATAGACAGGTGGCGGCGTTAGTGGCCACCGGTGGCTTCATAATTGTTTTATTTCACGTGTCGAAAGTTACTATTTTTCTTTTGATTTACAAAAAGCCCTATCCAAAATTATCTTTGTTTCAATCGTATATTATAAGCGAAATATGTATGTTTTAAACGAGGGATTTCACAATTTCCACGACAATAAAGTTGATATGTACGTGTGGGACGAAACTACTGCTTCCATGGGATCACAGGAAATAGCTTCTTGCTGTTTGAAACATTTAGAAAATGTAACGACTCAAAGTCATGTTATTGCATATAGCGATACGTGTACCGGGCAAAATCGAAATTTACAAATGGCGTTGATGTGGTTGAGGGTTGTCCAGTCTTTGGAAAATAACATCGAGGTAATTGATCATAAATTTTTACTCTCCGGACATTCGTATCTTCCAAACGATGCAGATTTTGGTATCATAGAAATGGCATTACGAAAAAAGAATTTCCTGTACACACCACAGGATTATTATGACGTTACAAACCAATGTAGACAACATGATAAATTTATTTTACACGAAATGAAACGAGAGAATTTCGTTTCAATAAAAAATCTACAAAACGCAATTAAAAAACAGATAAGAAGAAACACTAATGGAGAAAAAGTAAATTGGTTGCAAATATGTTGGATGAGATTTTGCAAAAGTGCACCGTATACTATTTTATATAAAACATCAATGGAGGACACAGAATTTAAGACTCTAAATTTATCACCTACACGTCGGGGAAGACCGCCAAAATTTGAAAAAATCGCCCTGGCGCGAGCGAAGATGCCAGGCCTATTACATACGAAAAATATAAGGATATGCAGCAGCGATTACCTTATATACCTCCTGTGCATCATGAATATTTCAAAACACTGCCACACGAAGAGCATAAATAATTAATAATACCGATATCTTGTGTTAAGTTTAACAATATATAAATATAATTAACGTTCAAAATAAAAAATACTAATTCTATTTTATTTCTTGTTGTTATTTATAAACAAAATTGGATTAATATGAAATATATTTTAAGTGATATTTGTTATTTCAAAATTGAAATTAAACGATATTTACAATTGACTAATTATGAAAGCGGTGTAAGTCCATTTGCAGCCTGGAAATATATATTATTTTAGTTAAATTCGCCTAAAAGAAATTCATATAATCAAATTACATATCGATAAATTAGTACAAACATTCCCAGACTTCACATAATTAACCTATATTTTTTAATTGTGAGATCTGCTAACATTTAATTTTCTCGAAACAAAAAAAAATGGACTTGCACCACTTTCAAAATAAACGGTCCAATATTATTTATGATATTTCTGTCAATTTCGATTTGACAAAGAAGAAATGTATATTTCGATTAAACTAAAATTCACGTCAAATTGTTTAAGAACTTGTAAGATTTTAACGATTTATTCTTGACGGTTGTTAAAGGAAGTGTCGGTCAACTTGGACTATACCCTGGTCTCAGAGTATTGTCGTAACAGGTTCCTTAATGTCAAAATCGAATTACCGATAGGTATTTGCTCGCCGCCATTCGCGTGGATAGGGCAACAAGCTCCGATAGCAAGTAGATTCGATCTACCACACCGGATTTAGTCTTGGTGGTAGCCGATATTGACGATCGACCGGGTAATCAATAATAGGGGCTAACTGCTACGCCGACTGCAAATTGTAAATTCCCCATGAAATTAGGTGGTCTGTCTAACTGAATCTACTTTCTCCCCAGAACGAATCGATCCGGGCCGTATACGTGCGCATTAGTATACAGATACGGATCTAAGCGGGACCTAGGATCGACTTCTCCCCATAGCTATCTAATTAGAGTACATATTAAGAAACATTTATGGCTGTTGTCCGGTGTCCGTGTAGCCTAACCAGGTGCTACCGAAATCAAATTTTTACACACTGCCAAAAATAAAACATACAGTGCCACAGTTTGCTAAATCTTCATTCTACGTCCTTCCAATCGATGCAATTATTTTTTAAAAAACAGCCAATGTCTAAATAAATTGGATCTTTTTCTAAAGTTTCTATAAATCCTCGAATAGTTACATCGACAGGCATCAAAGAATGATCATCGGCCGCTGATCATCCAATTTAATGTTTAATTTAATCCCGTCAGGGTTGATTAGCTTCAAACTCTAAGGACCAACAGGTGTTCCAAAAATTCTCTTCCGCATGCCCGAAAAGTTACGCAAACATCGCGGCGGCTGTTCAGCAGCTCTCGCGACAGGGTTTCTATAATTATGATATCCAAATTAGTTGAAGTCGGTCGTCAGCGTCCTGGGAAAAAAAGGTGATCGTGATTAATGGTCGTGCGGTCGGCGAGCGAGCGGGATCGATCGGCGGTTTTTATGCAAATCGGCCGGCGTCCGCGGGACTTAATCAAGACGCAACGATCGGCGAGGACAATAATCTTGTTACGCTCGGATACCGTGACCGACGATCGACAATGCGATCGATAACTGGCCAACGCAACCGGTTGATTAATTACCCTTGGCTAAAACGGTGCTCTCGCTAGGCAGTAACAGTCACCTTGGTCGGCGCGGCGCGGTGAGCAGCACCGGGATTAGGCGTTTCGGAATTACGTTCCAATTATCGTCCGAGGCGGCTCAACCGACGAGAGGAGCATCGCGGGACGCGCGGCGCTAAGTCGCCGTGTAATCGCTAATTGGCGAAGGTGACTCGGTAACTCTAATCGAGAACCGAACCCGGAGGATTACGCTGCTAAAAGTCACGCAATTACAGCCTCCCCCCGGGTTGCGTGTCGTTCGAGCATGGACCTCGGAAGCACCGTTGCGGACGAAAAAGAAGAATGATCGTCGATGTAACAGACTATCCGGCTGACCATCGAAGTGGCAGGGATCAAGCAGCCGTGGACCATGATGGTCTCTCTCGGACATCGTTTGTTGCTTGCAACCATCATAAACGGGGATCCTCGAACAGATGTTCGACCGTATGTACCCGGTGCCGATGATGGCTCTCTCTGACCGTTAGCCGGGAGCTAACTACCGAGAACCCTGGGACACGGTGCTCGTCGTCAGCTGACTGGATTACAGGGCTGTTTCCATCCCGGGGCTCTAAACTTAGCCTGCTGCACCTTTCCGACGCCACTATATCTCAAACTCGGCTCTAGAGCTCTGGTTCTGATTTAGATAGATTGTCCTTGTAAATTCTCCTCGCCAAGTACCTAAATGATTTTCGACGATTTTGTGACAGCTCTGGCTCCGTTCGATCTAATTATGCTCTAGCAGAAGAAAAACATTTGTTAAAAGAAAAAAACAGTTGACCATTCGACACCATCGCCCACCAAAAATTCCAGCATCTTGAACGACCACCCACCATCAGTCGGGACAAATAGAGAGCACCGTGAAGCAAGTAACCAAGGTACCGTTAACATGTTCATCCTCCGCGTTTGATAATCATGGCCGACCGCTCGAGGCCCTTAGAGTTTCCTATTGACCATGATCGCGGAAATTCGCAGAGGCGGCCGGCATCCGACAGAAGTCGGTATCTTCGGAAGAGCGTGGTTCAGCGGATAGCAATAACGAGCAAGCCGGTAGTTCTTACTGGTGTCTCTGTGGTTGGTCCCCTTCTCCAATGGCTCGTTTCGATCTGCCACGGCCACGGGCAGGCGGCGGTGAAATGTCATTTCCAGTGCGGCACACGCTCATTGTCCGATGCGTGTCCGCGGCGTCCGTGGGCCCGGTGCTTCCTTATAGAGGGATCCCAACTCTTTCTGTAGTGGCGCGCCGCCACCGACACCGACGGTGAAAAACGGCGCCGCGCTCTCGCGGCCGTTTTAATCGGCTTTTCTTAGGACACCGCCGATACACACCGGCGCCATATCTATATTCCGCCATTAGTTTCGATGCCGACGCCGATCCCGTTCGGAAAAAGTTCTTCTCCACCGATACACCGGTAAAAAGCTGACCCTGCCGGTCACCGTACGAACTGACCGATTCCCGTTCCGCGCCGTCTACGTCCTCGCCGTTTTACCTTCGGCTTCGTTCCTCTTTTTCAACAAGGTTTCTTCCTCCTTCTCCTCATCCTCATCCTCATCCTCCACCATCTTCCTCTGCCCTGGCCCCCCCTCAAGCACCACCGAGTACCCGTTACTCCTACGACTCGACGATTACTGTTCTCCGCCGACTCTTTTCATCGCGAACGACATTTTTGTTCAATCAAACAGGTTCCCCGGGCCCGATCGTGTGCCTAAGAGACACCGACACTCACGACTTCCTGTAGACAGCGCTGCCCACCGGGGCCGTACGGTACATTTGAATGTCAACCGTGTGGAGACTCCTATTTCTATGGATCTGCTGTGATCTATGCGTACGCACGGTCCCCTTTCGAGATCCACGCCCCACCTTCGAAACCCCCGATCACGGACCATGCAGTCCGGGAGCTAAATCTATTCCTGCTAGCCTCGGTAGAGCATCTTTGTTCAAAATGATAATTTTCTACCTTCATTGTGACGAACAGCTGGTAAGTAGACGTTCCTTTCTCTTCCCTCTAACACTTTGCCAAATCAACAACCGCGAGCATTCCGTCAAAGTAATTTATTCGGTGGAATTGTCTATTTCTTGAAACGTGAAGTAAAAAAATCAATTATTGAGAGAAATGCAAAATGAAAGACAACGTTTTAAACGACGAAGTAGAAAATCAAAAATATCCTGCCGAAGTGAAACACAATGTCTAATTTCGTTTTTATTCTGGAGTGGAACTTTTTCGAATGGTCTCTACGCGTTATCGAGTAGAAATAATAGTTGCCATAACGGTTATCCAGGGATTCAATTATAGTTCACCGGTCCCTCCCCTGTTGATCAATCAAATGCTAATGAAATCACGTCCGCGATCAGCAGGAAATAGATAGGCGTGCACGCGAGTCTCGTAGGTACACAACTTGCACCGGTTTTTTCACAATAAATCACACTAACGAGAATGTTACCGATTGCCTCGAACGAAATACACAGTTCGACCTCTAAATCGATCGCGTCTCCGAGACAGCCGCGAGTATAGTCGAGAACGGCAGTCATTAGGAGTTGTAGCCGCGACGCGGGGAATTAAAAATTATGAATAATCGGCTGTTACCAGAAGCAAATAGTTGGCCGCGGTTTTCTTTGACGGTCGTATCGCCCATGGTCGCTCAGGGACTCGCAATAACGAAGATTAATTTGCTAATAGCGGCCGGAATAATAACGTACGGGTCCCGGTTACGTTTCTTCGACTATAATGCCTCTTACCAGAAGAAACCTAATGCGATCGTTCAATTCGAAGCGCTTCTAAGACAGAAGACTCGTTAAAAATAATAAAAATACTAAGCACAAAAAATGTCTGTCTCCGTTGAAAAAAGGAACTCAACGTTAAACCTATCACGGTCCATTATTCAACCACATACAATTGTTGTATTCCGTGAATTAGTATTTTATTCGTAAAGTACAACGGAGTTTAATCGTTGACGCGTTGACAATGCATGGCACATTAGCGGAATATTCCGTAGTCTACGACAGTCGAATAAGTAGTTTAGGAGAACAGCGAATCAGAGAGAGAATCCGAGAGCAAAAATAACCCTAATGTTGAGGGAAAAGTAGGTTCATATATTAGTTCTAACTTGAATGGTGGGGGTTTAGGAATTGTAAGGGCTAGGGCGATAAGGTCAGAGTTTCGAAGATGACGTGTTCCAAGCAAATGGGTCGAATACGATGTGGCAAGGACAGAGGTCGAGGATGAGGCAGAGTTTGAGGATGAGTCAAGGATGAAATCATGGGTCTGTATAGTAGAAACAGAAAACCGGGTATCTGTGTAGAATGTAGAATGAAATGACGTTGGTTTAGAACATAATAAAAACTGTACAAGATCGAAATAAATTCAATCTTGCCATTTTTATAAAACACGCGCATCGATTATTTTCATCTTCGTTCGTTCATTCTGAAAATTTCAATCTAAACAAATAATTCCATATGTAGGTGAGAGAGTGGTCAACGTGTCGAGCACAAAGAGAAGCTTCGACGTTGTAAATACTAATTGGAATTAGATGGTGTTTTGCCAGCGGTATTTCCTTCCGTCCTTCTGAAAACTAATTTGACACGCGTGTAGCCACTTGTTAGCGACTTTCTACCTCGTATACCGTCCAGTTATCGCCTCTACAATGTCCTCGGGGTGTCCACGCAGTGTATCCTTTTCACCAGGAGCAAATCGACTCGGTTGGAAAGCCGAGCATACCGCGAGATTGCTTCCCGGTCGGAGCCGATAATCACTCGGTGTTTATTCAAATGAATTCCACCGGAGGAGTCGGTTCAATATTTATCCTACCCTGGCTCGGCTGTCGCGAGGCTAATAATCGCATCGTTCTATACGACACCGCGCCGATCCTTTCTATTCCCAATATTATTCTTATAACGTGAGCGCCGGATGGAGTCGAACGAGGCTGCGCGTGTCGCGTGTGTTACGGTAGCTAATAGCTACTCCGGAGCCAAACTACTCCGATCGAACGCAAACAGTCCCGGGGACTCGAAGAAAAACTTGTTCGAGTTACCGACACAGGGAATCGCGGGACGAGGGAATTTGCAAACGCTACGCTCGCGACTAAAACACGCCAATAACTCGGGAAGATGCCCGCCAATAACGCGGTTCACGAGCAACTGTACCGTTAAGGAGTTTACCGCGGTATTTTTATGGCCACGGCCTCCGACTTCGCTGGAGAATTAATAACTCTTTGTGCTCGGCTAATTGAACTTTATAGCTTTGCGATTAAGTACAAGCGAATCGTTGAAATTCGTGGCTAAATGCGCAATCTAATCAAATCATTCCAGAGAGCAGAATTTTTTAAATGGTCACCCAAACAGGCTGATCTTTCATCCATAATGAAAATCTTTACGTCAACGATACAAAACGGAAGATGAGAATGTCTTTTCTCGTTTAATTTTAAGAAATAGAAAACAAAATAACAAAATTCCTAATTTCTTATAACGCGTACCATTTTAAGGGATGATCCCATTCGTCTACAACCATATCGCATCGCAACCAAGATTCAGGTTTGTCTCGCAGACGTGTAACTGTTTTCGGAGCCAAAGTTCGATAGGATTTCTCACTTCCGGGTGGCCTAGCTCGCCCAAATCGCATCCCCATCAACGCGATCCCGTCTTCCGGCGTTCTCGAGCGCGAGATGCATCGACAAAAGCGACTATGTGCACGGCTGACCGTCCGGATGAAGCATCGCCGAGCGGACATAATTAAACGCCTCGAGATGGTTATCTGATATTGGCAATAAGCTAGCGTGGATCCGATACGACACTGACAAATAGCCGTATTGATTCGTCGGTGTGCGCGGTCGGTACGGGACGGATGCGGCCAACCCCGATTAGATTAATTAACGAAGATTTCGAAAACGAGCGTTCCCGTGTCGCTGCTCGGAGGAATCAATTTCGACGACAGCATGCTGGTTCTCTCTCTCTCTCTCCCTTTTTCTCCCTCTAGAATTGATCGAAACACGTAGCCGGTTTCGAGCAGGCTGCACCGGCGATCCGATCCGATCCGATCCGTTCCTCTGCTGATCTGTTTCACATGAGATAGCATCTGCGGAAATGCACTGTCTGGTGCAACGGCTATCTTCGGCTGCGATTCCCCCCGGTGGAATCAGTCGGCGCTCACGGTTGCACGAACTCGGATTCCAGATATCACGGCTCGTTATCTCATCTAACTCACCGGTGGTCGATCGTTACGTGATCATTACGGTCACCGGGTCATTGCCACGATCGCTTAGATCTGAATGATAGCGTGCGATTCGTGGGTCAATTAAAAGCCCGCCGCTGCTGGTACACGATCTACGAAGAACAGAGAGAGAGAGAGAGAGAGAGAGAGAGAGAGAGAGAGAGAGAGGCAGAGAGAGAGAGAGACGAGAGAGAAGAAAATTAGCTGCCTCGGAGCACCGCTGACGATTCGGTCCAGTGGGCGCGTTGCCTCGTTCCTACGAGAATTTTAAGAGGTTCCAGGGAAACTGCAGGGTCCGCGAACCTGCTGCTCCCCGTCGACGATTATTATAGCGATGTCTCTATAGGGTATCGCCACTACCGGATCACCGACGCGTGTCCAGCCGGCCGCGATACTGGCTCGTATCACGAATCGATAATGGTAACGGCATAGTCAATGAGATTGCCTGCTATGCATCCACTTATTTGGGGAACGCAGAGCGATCGACCTAGAATGAGAACTATCTCCTCGAGCGGGTCCGGCCTCGCCTGACTATGACTTCGATTAACGAATTATGTAAACATCGCTAGATCGCGGATTTGTCTGCATTTATGTATGAAGAAGTTGACCGGGTGAAATATAAAACAAAGGATTGTCCGAGGGTTATAATCTGTGTGGACTGATTCGGGTGCGCGAACCTTTACAAAAGGAACGTTGCGCAAAATGTGTTTAACGCGCCGGTTATCGGAGCTCGTGAAAAGAGTTAAAATTTGTTGGACAGCGTAATTGTGTTGTCCCGGGACTTCGTTCAGCGGTATCGAGCCCCGCATCGCGTCCTGTAATAGAACACGCGATAAACAGAGCCTAGAGAGCAAGGCGACACGTGAATCGCAACGCGGAATGAATTCATCGGGAAGAAGAAAGGACGTCATTACCAGCACTCGCGTTCCCTGTTGTTCGCGGCCCGACAGCCAGCGCGGTAGCAGGCACAATTTCTAAATCACTAAATTACCGGCGGACGTTTATTATCGGAAGAAAGGCACTTAATTTGTACGAGCAACCGCTGTTATAAAAGAGAACCGTTCGTTCGTTAAAACGTTCCTGAAGTGGCGTTGCGTGCCTCATAAATAAGAGGGGAACGGAGGTCGGCCATTGCCGAGACCACGGAGCGCTCTTGTTCTTTGCTATTGTCCTCCCTTCTGGTTACGACTTCGACTCCCTATGGTTATCATTGATTAATGATTTTTTCATCCCCCGTAGATACCGTACGGCTACTTCCTTCGTCGACATGCCGCGCGATCGCTTTGATCTCGATCTTGGCACGCAACGAGATCCTCGCGGCGAATCGATGGTGTTCGTCGTATTTACTAAAGTATTCCTCTCGTCGTTCCAACAATGGACAAAACGCTCGCATGAAAATGTCTTCGCGACCGCGACGAGACGATGGACCGTTTTCCCCGTCCTAAAAATTCCCAAAGCGTTAGATAAAAATCCAGCGATGACGTTTAGACGGTCGCCGACAGGAACACTTTTGAGCACGCTGCTAGATTCGTGAAAAATAGAAAGCACTGATTTCTCCAAATAGAAACGTCGCTTAGGCTGGCCTTCTTCCAGAGACAGTTCGGTAGACAATGCGCGATATGGGTTAACGGGCGTCGAAATTACCCGGCCGGTTAAGGAGCCGTGGAATTGGCGTAACCGTCGCTACGTAAGTGGTCGAATAAATATTTGGTCAGGCTGACTGAAGTTTCAATGGCAGCCGGCGCGGCGGGGAAACAAAAAGCCACTATTTCGCTCTAGGAAGCGACAGCAGCGTTCGGTGATCGGCGAAACGCGCGGCGATCACGGGCGTTCAACGCTGTCAATCACCTAATTTGGGGATCGATCGTCGAACCGGCGTAATTGTAGGCTTGCCTTTCGAATCCGGGCTGCGGCCAGGCCGAATAAACATCACCGGGAATCTCATCCACGTTGCGACCACGGCTACGTTTCATCGAATGATGCTATTTAATTACAGACCGTTTCATCGTTCCTGGTGATTAATCGAAAGGTGCCACGGATTGGGGCCTCGGATCGGTGCCGCGAACGAACTCGCAATTAAATCGATTAATTGGCCGGCTGTAATTCGAAAGGCGTGCCCACGCACAATGTTGCGCGACGTCATAATTCGCTGGCGAATTTCGCTCGATCCTCTTTAGCGAATCAGCGAAACCAGTTCTCGGGTTTTCGAGATGATTGCGATGTGTCGGTTTGTGATCGGAACCAATTCTGGCGAATAATGACAGAGTCGCCAGAGTAACGCTTGTCACCCCACTCTACCTTCCCCTTCTACGTCGATATTCGTATATCACGCGACTACTCCTGTACTGGCAGAGAGAGTGTAACTTTTTCCCTTCGATTCGAGTCAATTCCCTTGATCTGGCGACTCTGCGCGGTGCTCGCAACTGCGCGAATTACCATTTAATGCAGCATTTATATTGCTCTATTGTGTCCACGCTTCCGATCCGATCCGATTCGATACGAGCACGGCTTTCCGGCTCGGCGGACGCTGTGTTTGTTGCTTGTTATCAGAAGCGTGTGGCACCTGCGCGCGAACCTGTTGAATCTTCCCCGCAGTCTTCATGAATGTTTCAGCGGTATTAGATTTGCTCGTTATCTGCCCGGATGTTTTATGCATTTATGGGATCTACGGCCATACCGGAACACAATAAAAACAGCTTAAACGGGAATAATAGAGCTTTTATACCCTGCCAGTTCACAGAAGGATATTTACGAGGATCGTTCGGTAAGTAAAAAGATAGACGGGCTGTCGTTTAACCTTTATGTCAACCTATAACCCGCATGTCATCCGACAGCCTGCGAAACAATAAAAATGATTTTAACAAGAATAACAGCGGTTTGCCCGGCTCAAAGTTCATAAATCTTTTACGATCATCGTCCGAACAGCCGCGGCGCGTTGAGACTCGCGGCAACGTTTCAACTTTTCTGTCATCTAAAATGGCTATCTGCTGCGTTAACAATCCGACGTTGAATCACGTGTTCCGATAGATATTGGAGAACCTCTCGGCGTCTCCCTTCGTTGAATAATTTTACATTGATCTACGCAATGCGGATCGATAACGTTGCTTACCAGAGATATTCACTTTTCTTTAGATTAAACTTAAGAATTCGTTAAATTTGCTGAACATCAAGATATTTTTATTTTATTCAACAATCGCTTTAAAAAAATGTTTAATCTTAACAAGAATCGTAACCTAACATGGCGGTGTATCCTCTTAAACGGCGTCGTTCGACGAAACGCAAACGTGCTTGGATCGGAAGTGTGGACACAATAGAGCAATATAAATGCTGCATTAAATGGTAATTCGAACGTAGACCCGACTCGGTGGTACGGACACGTCAGTCGATATAAGTTTATTGCGGTTCACCGGCAGCCGAACCGCACCGGACGAGTCCGCGACGTGTGTTTACGAGGCAGGGGGCACCTTGAGCTGCAGGCCTCGCAGGTGATGGACAATAAATCACCAGTTGCTCGAGAGAGAGAGAGAGACTCGTCTTGTTCGCGATCACCATCTCGGCAAATGGACCTCGCGAAAACGAAAGCCAATTTTCGTCGGAACGGCTCTTTTACGGACGCCCTCGCAAATCCAGCCGCCCCCGAACCAAATTTTCCGCCGAAATCGCGGAACCGGTTCTCCGCGGGGCTAATGGAGAGTGACACGCGGTAATCAGTCCGCTCGAATCATTAATCTTACCGGTAATTATTCGCGCCGAGGCGTAACACGGCAGATCCGTAGCAGTCAGAGTAGTTGCCGATCGGACTTCTATTAGCGATGACTTGCTAAAGTGCCTCGACTTATATTTCTCGGCTACGTTTTTATGTGGTGAGAAACTGGCAAGCTTGTGTGTGCAGTAATTGGACTAATCAGATGCTTTAATTATTATTGACGAAACTACCGTGCCAGAAGGAACCTTTGAGATCTTCTATTCTGTCGGAGGATCCATTGAAAAGTCTTCAGTCATGCGCCACGGACTTTCAAAAATTATGGAATAACTTTACGATAATTGTGCTGTACCAAATGGAATCATGAAAATCTTCTTTTACACAATCATCCCGAAGGAAATTATTGGATTATGTTATCGAGGGTGAGTTATAGGTTTATGATTTTTACTGTTGCCATTGAAGGATTCTTTTAAAAAATCCTAAGCCATGAACCATTGACTTTCAGCAGTTACGGAATAATCACCCTTAGATAATCTGCTGATATAGCTCCCTATCGCAGCGAACCTCTCAATTTCGAGGCCTATCCGCGGACGCTGAAGACGCGTATTAGGGAATCGAGTTGTTTACGTTGTCTCGCGAGAGAATATACTTTGTCACGAGGAATCGTCACCGGCGCATCGACAAGCGCCGGTTGGACAGGACGTGTCGTTGGCTAGCGGTGAATCGGCAATCACGTAGCTGATTTTTCCTCCCCGATGACGGTCCGTGACGCGACGCCATGAATTGACCCCAACGAGCCAGAGCCAGCCAGAACCAACCATCCTATAGCAGCCTATCAAAACGGAACAAGTGAAATCAACAAGATAGAGAGAGAGACAGAGAGGGGAGAGACGCCGCGCCGCGCCGCGCCGGTACTCTTTGCGTATCGCGGTCCTTTCTCCCGTAACGTGTAATTCGCGCGGCCGGTTGGAATTCGCCGGCGAGCACGGTATGATTTAACGACGAAACGCAATAAAACTCGCCGCGCCGTAGTGAAAGAAGAAGATGACACGCGGCCACGCTCGAGCCGACGACGACTGTTCGTTCGCGGGCACCGCTACTCAACAATCAGCGACGGCAGATGTTACGACTGCGAGCTAGGCTAGAAGCGACTGACTCGACATGTTTCGTAAAAGGACCGAGACAGCTGCGGGGAAAGAGAGAGACGGGTAGATGGGATGAAAAAAAAAAAGAAAAGATATTCGCATTTTACGCGACGCACCTTCCTCTTCCTCGTGGTAACGAGCGCCGTTGCCAGCCACGACGAATCGCAGCTCAGGTCTTCCGGAAACGCGGCGAAACTTTCGAACAGATGCGCCGCGGCTCGAGCGCGTCGAATTCGTTTCATCTGTTTCCACCGGCCTTTTTTCTGGAAACCGGGAACGCTTTTAGAAGAGTCGCCGCGCCGGGTCGGAACTGGCAAATTTCTGCCGCAATTTGCGGATGGTTCTTGCATTCGTTGCGATCGTGCTTTCAAACCAATATCCATAAAATAATTGTTTTCTTCTCAATGAGATCTCGAGAATTCGGAAAAAATTAAACGAAGTACGTAGATAACGTTGCCAAAACTGTGAAAAGAGGGTTGCTATCGCAGAAAATCACCAGATCGTTCCTCGGGCCGCATCCACCTGTCGGTCCACCGAAGGACGCGTGATCGATCGATCTCCGGGCACGATCGGCGAAGAAAGTAGGCGCGATCGTGGCCACGGCAAACACACAGCGCCGCGCGGCGAGCATCCACGTGCAGGTATGCGCGCTCGCGCCACCAGGAAAGATCATCATCGATCGAGAATCCGTGGGCCGCGTGTGAATCGTCGGAGTTATGCCTTCGACAAAAGCCACCGTCGAGCCTCGACAAAGCAATTCCGTCTGTGGAGGCACAATCGAACGAGACGCGCCCCGTTGCAACGCGGGATCTCTGCACACGCAGGTTCCTCCGCCTCCTCCTCTTGTAAAAGCGGGCAACACGCTGGAGCCCGGCTCTAGAAGCGTCCGCGTTCGTGAGAAAGGAACCGGGCGGGCTGAAACGCACACGTTCGCGTGTGCGTTAACGCTCGAAAATATATGCGTACGGCTTAAGCGCCGATGCTCACCTGACCGTACTACCTATACAAGGTGTGACCGAAGAGGTACGTTTGGTTTTGGCAGATTAGGCTAGCGGAGTTTAGTCTCGGACCTTTGGGGGATGTTCTGGGCGAGAGATGGCTTGCATTAACTTTTGGATTTTTTTACGTGAAACTGGAAAATCTTTCGATGTCAGACTTCTTCGTACGGGCGTGTATATGTTCAAAGATCGTTTAACAAAATTTCGACAGACTCGAAATGAATATTTAGCTTTCTATAAGCGATCGGGCAAATCCTTGGCAACAAGTGTGTCCAGTTAGCTATTTACACGATTCTAATAGTTCTATTCCCCTCGTGTGGAACATGAATTTAGTTCGATATCTGGTACGAATGTGGCTGCAATATCAGGATGAAAGGATATTAAGAATTCAAAGAATAACAGCGTCGTGAACATTCTTTCGACCACTCGAACATGCATTAGCAACAAAGTCGACGAAATCTCAAGGAATGCGCAATAAAATTTGTAATTTTAAAAATTTAAGAAATATTGAGAAGCATTGAATACTAGTCGCATATTTCAGTGACGCCCCGTATATAAGCGAATCCTAAGTGAGCCTGTGTGCTCGTGTATAGATGCGCGAGCGTGCCAAAGAGGGAGAGTATGTCAGTGTGGCCACACCTCGAGTGGTATGCGATGCTCGTTGCGGCAGGCTGGTCGACATGTAAATTCGTAGACGTAAAACTCGGAGCCGCGAGCCACTCGGGACGATAAAGAAGAGTGCGAAGACAAGATACCGAAGCAGAGAGATTCGAAAAGACTATGGAAGTATCTAATCAATCAACACATTAGTATTAAATTCTTAATCTTCGACCCAAAATGTTCAGGAATTTTTAATTAAATGTTTATTCTTGTCATAGATGGATAAAACCCTCAGTCTAAACATTACCAAGTGACAAAAACTCGTTTAATTTATCAGAAAACATCCATCTTCGAAGGACTAACTGGCTAATCGAACAACACATTAATATTCAATTCTTAATCTTCGACCCCAAAATGTTCAGGAATTTTTAATTAAATTTTTGTTCTTGTCAGAGATGGATAAAACCCTCAGTCTAAACATTACCAAGTGACAAAAACTCGCCTAATTTATCAGAAGACATCCATCTTCGAAGAGCTAACTAGCTAATCGAACAACACATTAATATTCAATTCTTAATCTTCGACCCCAAAATGTTCAGGTATTTATAATTAAATTTTTATCCTTGTCAGAAATGGATAAAACCCTCAGTCTAATCATTACCAAGCGACAAAAACTTGTCTAATTTAGCAGAAGACATCCATCTTCGAATGACTAACTAGCTATTCGATCAACACATTAATATTCAATTCTTAATCTTCGACCCCAAAATGTTCAGGAATTTATAATTAAATTTTCATTCTTGTCCGAATTGGATGAAACTCTCAATTTAATCATTACCAAGTGACAACAACTCGTCTAATTTATCAGAAGACATCCATCTTCGAAGGACTAACTAGCTAATCGTTCAACACATTAATATTCAATTCTTAATCTTCGACCCAAAAATGTTCAGGAATTTATAATTAAATTTTTGTTCTTATCAGAGATGGATAAAACCCTCAGTCTAAACATTACCAAGTGACAAAAACTCGTCTAATTCATCAGAAGACATCCA
>CM052200.1:4507545-4615854 GCA_028455805.1 Lasioglossum figueresi
AGGACTAACTAGCTAATCGATCAACACATTAATATTCAATTCTTAATTTTCACCTCCAAAATTTTCAGGGATTTTTAATTAAATTTTCATTCTTGTCAGAAATAGATAAATCCCTCAGTCTAGTCATTACCAAGTGACAAAAACTCGTGTAATTAGTCAGTAGACCGTTCCATGTCTCTCGCTCAATCTGGAAGTCATCTTCGAAGTACTAACTCTACAAAGGTTGTAGAGTTAGATCGTGCGTTCGGCGAGAATCCGGCAGAAATCGTCAAGTCCGTGGTCCCAGCGTGTCGATCGCGACTATTCAGGCGACTATAGGCAGCCAGTGGGACTTTTACCGGCGATATCGAATCGATCGACGATCTGGAACTGGTCTCTCTAATTAGAATCGAGCGGCGGCCGCAGAAAAGTGTCCGGGGGAACAGAATCCGTCGTAGTATCGGGCAAACGAATCTCCGCCGGTGGAATCGCGGAACGTGGGCTGGGCCGATACCTCCGCGAAGTGGACACTCCCGGATCTCTCTCTCTCTCTTTCTCCTCTCATCTCGAAGGTGTCGTCACCGGTCGCTCCTTTCTGTATGGCTCTTCTCCGAATTACGTAACCGCGTACGGTACGTGTGCCTCTGTGTGCGTTCGCTTGTCGGAAACTTTGATCTGTTCGCACAGTGCACGAGCACACTGTCGCTTAGGTTTTACGCTTGTACGTTTCGTATCAATTTATTGCCCTGTTCCTGCCTTATCAAAGGAGTTTTGCAACTCGCGATTTGATAGAATTACTTTGTTGTCAGACTAAGTGGCGGATGGAAAAATTGCAAGAAAGATGTTTTTAGTGGAAGAATGGTTGAGACGACTGCGGTGTAACGTATGGTTACTCTGTAGCGTGTTCGAAGAATTCTGGGACAGGCTTGTAGAAAAGAGAATGGGAAAATGTGATGGGAAAATTGTTCACGAAAGTGGTACCCGATAGATAGGTAAATTACAGTAGATTTTTAAGAAACTAGAAGACAACACAAAAACAGGAAAGAGAGAATTCATTTGAAACACGGCAAGAAGAATAAAAATCAACCTAAAATAGTATTCCGCCATGAAAATGTATAACACAAATAGGAAGAAGACCTTTACCTTATCAAAATGGTAAATTTTGGTAAAAAAATCATATCAACCAACTCGGAAAGATACTCCGCCTCGAAAACGTATAACACGAAAAATGAAGGGAACGATCGGGCCAAAAAGAGTAGTCCGAAAAGCCGATAAAGAAAATCTCTAAATAACGGTGAAAATTGCGAAGAAGCCTCGGAAAATGCAGAAGCTGGCGCGGCGGTAAAAGAGAAAGGAAAGGTCTGGTAAAAATGATCACCTCGGTAAAACTGCAGAAGTGTCCAAACGCACGGTAGTGTATGCAGCCCATAGGTGTATGTCCGCGGGTACGGGACACCGTGTGTTCACGGTGTACACGTACCGCACCTTCGTCACGAAGAACGAATAAACGAACGTACGTACGTACGAACGGGGCGCATCGCAACGTTCCGTTCTAAATCGACGGACGTCGGTGCATAGGTGCATTACGTCGGCGCAACCCGTGCATCTGCCGGCCATTCAGGCCTTTGTCTCCCGCAAACGTGGGCGTTGCGGAATATCTATTGTCGGCTCTCTGGGAGGGAGCCGAAGAGCGTTCGCATGATGCGCATGATGCATCATCCCAGATCCTAGATCCGGCGAGAGCCCGCGATAACGGGAAGGGCAATATGTCCGACGGACGCGTGAAACGTGGAACGGCCCTGTAAAGTGCCATTTGAAATTCTAATCTGGACGGGCCAAGCTTTCGATCCAGGGCTGCGCGAAGCGTTAAGCGTTCATTTCGGATGGAAGATATTTGGGACCGGCTATCGGCCGTTGATTAATCGCTGCGGGGATCATCGAACGGCTGGAGAGGAGCCATTGACCGATAGCATGTTTTTTAAAACGACGATACCGCGATACCTCCGATCCCCTGTATAATTGATGAACAGATCCTAACGGTCAACAGCCGACGATCCTCTTGCTTCGATTACGTCGACGGATAAATTCCTCTTCGGCCGAACCTAATGGCGCCATCGTTAGCCAGATTTTCTATGAAACGGTTCGGCGCACAGTTAGGTGATACCGATTTTTAGATCATCTCCTTAGTTATTTTTAAGTGTCAAAGTATGTACTGGAGGTGTGCTTTGAAATTGAACATCGTAAATATCCCGTTCGGAACAGGTGTTCCATTCGTGACGATGCTCAAAGCAAGGATACCTCATCGCCGAGCTTCGCAGAGGCGTTAGAAATTGCACATCACGGAAGTTTTGCGTTCCCCTATGTTACGAACCGCGAAACGTTGAAATCATCTCGGTTTCTCTTTGTATTCGGTAAAAATTCACGATCGATAACAACGGGCAAAGATCGTAGAGCTACGAAATCGACGTGCGTCCACGGGCATCGCGTGGGCGGCTATTTGCCTATTTACACGGATCCGATGAGAAATCGAAATTAGAAATCAATGGGAGAGAGGAACGTAGGTGCGGATCTATGGTGTCTTCGACGACGCGAAATCACGCTCGCGTGATCGTAGAGCGTTCGAGCATCATAAATTCTATTCGACGCTGGAGACGATGACGACTCCTGGTGATGCTGATTCTCCTCGTCCCGGTTTCCACGTTCCCCTTGAATTCGAATACCATCTGCATCGCTATTGAGGCTGCGTGACTGGAATTTGCAAAACGATCTTGATGAAGGCTTTCGTGCATGCAGAAGTGGATCCGCAAAAGTTTGTTCGCAATCCGAAGAATGATATTCGCAATTATCGTACTGTAGCGAAAGTTAGCGTAGAGAAATTTTGTTGGCGTGGCAAGTATATCGGTGCGGGGTTTAAAAAAATTCTGAAAATTCGATCTATGACATAATTCCGTCGCCTGCAATCGGACTATGGCACCAACAGGAACAGGTTTACCTTGGCAACGAATATCTCCGGAGAGGAAAGACAAAGTTCCGGCGATTGAAATTGAATTTAAAGCCCGCAGAACGTTGCATAAAAGTTCCCGGCGCGGCGTCACCTAATCCCTGCGGTACACATCTCCCTGCGCATCTGTTTACGGATCCATGGGTAAATCACTCAAATCCCTCGCAATATATATCCCGGTGCATCAACGTATCTCTAACGAGCATCCCCCGTGTCGTTTCTACCGTATCCAAGGAAAAATCCGTCGAGCAATCAAACGACGAAAGACTCCACGGATACGTTGCGATGGCAGGCAGCATCCAGCGCGGCGAAGGGAGAGGATACGACGACGGTAGGCAGCGAGGAAGCACGATAGCCACGATGGAATCCACGACTATCGGAAGCGATCGCGAAATCTTCGGGCAATAATTCACCCCCTCGTCGCCCCCTACCACCTTCAGACAACGACGGTCTCGTAGACTTCGGGGAGAAGACCGCTGCCGGCATCGTTGAACAGTTAATGCTCGCATAATACGTGCACGGCGCCGGACACGGATCGTAGGACGAGTATTGTTACTAGTTTTGTGCACCGTTATTTGTCGCTGTTGACAGAAATTCCTGAAAGTGCTTGGCTATCTAGTCGGCCGAGGAAATGTCGCGATTTTTGTCCAGTCACTTTACATTGCATCTTTCTCTTGACACGTGTCAGGCTATACCACGACTCTCGCTGCAAAGTTACGGAATAGATAAATCAATTTTAAGTATACGTTCGAGCCGCGCAGCGCGTCGATCGACATCGAGTTAAAGAGTAAAAAGCGGAGCCGATCGAGCGAAAGCGAAACGTTCCCGCGGTCTAAATTTCCCAGACGCGTCTAATTACCGTCGTCGGGGGGAATGAAAACGTAAACGTCAAAACGTGGACAGTCGGACGGTGGGGCCCGCAGGAACAGGAGGGGCTCGAAGGAGAAGGGGGGCAATGTATCTCCCCGGTTGGTCCCGGCTGAAGTCTTTACATACAATTACGTGTGCGCACCACGCGAACCACGAGAAATATTGCGGTCCGGCGGACGTCGTGGCCGGTGCATGGCTGCTGCATGCGGCCCGATGCAGGCCGATGCAGCCCGATGCAGTTACCGGTACCCGCGGTAATATCGCATTGCGAACAGAGCCCGCTCGAGAAGAGGATGGTCGAGATTAGTTCCGATTGCCTCTGCGCCGTAGAGTTATAGAAGGGTTGCCCGGCTCCGGCCAGGCATCGATCCCGGCTACCGGCTTCTGCCCGTTAATGAGTCATGTTTAATTGGCGTGGGAAGCCCACGGCTACGTCCACGTAACGGAATTGAACTGTACCCGATGCAACAACAGTGGTTTGCAGCCGACGTAAATAGCCCCCCCTCCAAAGGAGTACGTCCACCGGGATTGACCTTATACCTATCCGTGGACAGCCGATGGCAAATAATGGCTCGAAAGAATCCCTAATTAGAAGCAAATCGCGTGCCGATTAAAGGTCCAACCTACCGGATCACGAGTACACGACCAACTCGAGCGTTCAGCTCTGCTTTGCTCGTCCTGGCCGATCGTTTGCTAGAGTTTTAGGCAGCGAGACGGGATAATTAGACCGCCTCGCTAACATGTACTCTGTAGTCTAATTGGAGAACTTCCCGAGATGCAGTTTGTCTCTGCGCGTTGAATTTGGAACCGACTTCTGGCTTCTGAGAAATTTAATAAACGATAGAACCGGATGAAAAGATTACAAAAAACTATCATCGCTTTCTACACGTTTTCTTTCCGCGCGAGCAATCCTTTCGAGTTCTTAAGAAAGGCTCGAAGTCGTTCGGTCCAATATCGAGAAAGTAATTCTACCGTGAAGAGTGTCCGAATATAAATTTCGGCGAGTGCATCTCCTCCGGATTAAGATTCGGTCGAGACACGTAGACACTCGAGGCCGTGGGTACGAAGTTTCAGGAGAGACATTGAATTACTCATCGATACGGCAACAAAAGGCATCAGCGAAGAGCGGACCGATTCAAGTACCTCGTAAGCGAGCCCGAGTGGGATTCACGAGCCATTGAAATCCGCAAGAATTGCGTGTCGGTGGTGTTACGTCCGCGTATATTCCGGACACGCCCGGAACGAGTCTCTCCTCCGAACAAGAAGCTACAATTTTACGGCTGAGCTTGGCGACAACCAGGCATTCAGCATCAAATCGCGATTTCTCAGCCGGCGATTTAGCGCGTGGCATTCTCGGGGCCGGAAACGCTGTCGCGCGGCAGATGGTACACGACAGGCCGTTTCAAAGGATTACTGTTACGCACGAGCTCTTAGAAGACACCGTCTTTCTCTATCTTCATCTCCCTCTCTCTCTCTCTCTCTCTCTCTCTCTCTCTCTCTCTCTCTCTCTCTCTCTCTCTCTCTTTCTTTCTATTTTACCGTGTATGCCCTGTACGTCGTCCTGGTCCAGCTATATACCGGTATGCAAATAAATGGCATCAAGTGGACGCATTAAAAAAAAGGCGCACAATACGCTTGCCAGGCGAACGCGTGCCCCGCTAGTGCATTGTCTCCAGTCTAATCACGAGCCCGTGCATTTTACGAGCCACCGGTTAGAGACGGACATAGCTGCCGACGAAGCCGCCGCCGTCGTGCAGAGTGCACAGAGAAAGACTACCTTTTGCGAGAGAGGCGGTTCTCGTATTCTCCGCGTAGCCCCGCGACGTAGCAATATGCATCGCGAATACCAACACCAGTCACACCCATCATAGAGCCCGACCCTGTGGGTGGCGCCACGTACTCGCGAATAAGTCCTGCAAGCAACCCGTAAGGACGTCAGCTGCGCCTTCGGTCGGCAACTCGCCGCGGTGACTCACGAAATTGGTCGAATACCTTCCCCTCTTTCATCCCCGTCCTATCATCGCCCTTCCGAGACCTAACAGCTTCCTATCTTTCAGAAGTTGCGACATCGCAGAATTCGATCTGTCTCGAGTCATCCGGTCCAATTTCAGAAAAGTATTCCATCGTAAAGAGCGTCTGAATATTAATTCGGGCCACCATAATTGACTGTTTATTCCTCTTTCTCTCTCTCTCTCTCTCTGGGTGATGGTTCCAAAGGGAAAAAGATAAATGAATCCCCGGCAAGAAAGTGTCGCGGCATCTCTCGCGTTCGGGTTCATTGGCGCAACAATCCCAGCTCGAGCACGGACCTACAGTGGCCGAAATTTCTATAAAGTCATCTTCACATTCATAGATATTTGAAAAATATCACCATTTTTGATGATTTATCGTATCCGGTCTCGTGCCTTGTTGACACTCGGATAGAGGGACTACGCACTTTAGACCGTTATGTTCGCTATTTACGTTTGTTTTGATATTTTTCTGCGCGATGCAGAACACAAGTGCGAAGTTTCTATAAAGTCACTTAGCGTTTCTCTGGATTCCGAGCAGAGAACTACGGAAAATTTGAAATATTCTAAAAAATATTAGTTTTAGAAGTCATAGAAATCCTGTTTCTTATCATTTGATTCGCGTGTATTAGAATGCCGAGAGGAAAAGTGCTAACAATTGAAGAAGAAGCGACATCAAAGCAACCGAATCCTCATCGTTCACAAAATTTCATTTCCCTTCTTGCGCTCCCAATGGCACGTAATGAGTCAATTATATGAGCGTAAACATTCTCTTGTCTTCTTAGCCACTTTAACGAGTCGGGAATAATCCAACAGTATTTCTAAATTCTTTGAAGATGTAATACAGTGGCCAAAATTTCTATAAAGTCATCTTCATAGTCATAGATATTTGAAAAATACCACCGTTTTTGTTGATTTATCGCATCTGGTCTCGTGCCTTGTTGACACTCCGATCGAGGGACTACGCACTCTAGACCGCTATGTTCACTATTTACGTTTGTCTTGATTTTTTTCTGCGCGATGCAGACCGCAAGTGCGAAGTTTCTATAAAGTCATTTAGCGTTTCTCTGGATTCCGAGCAGAGAACTATGGAAAATTTGAAATATTCTAAAGGTATTAGTTTTAGAAGTCATAGAAATCCTGTTTCTTATCATTTGATTCGCGTGTATTAGAATGCCGAGAGGAAAAGTGCTAACAATTGAAGAAAAAGGATGAATCGATGCTTATAAAAATATGGGCTGCTCTAATCGTGCAATTGCTAAGAAAATTAATCGTTTGTATACCGTGATTAATAATTATATCAATTTACATGAAAATTACGGAAAACATCATTTTAAAGGTGGTAATAAAAAAATTGTCAAAGAGACAATGTTGCACCGAACACTCAGATTCTGTCGATGTCTTATTCGCCTAAACAGTCGTTTATACTGCGGAAGGAATCCAGGTAGAAAAGCGGAACGCAACGAATTACTTGATGGAGGCCGGGTTTTCGCGACTCCGCCACGAGTTTTAATCAAATCCGACGTCACAGTGAATACCAATGGTTACAAATCTATTCCGCGGGGCCTTTAATGCCTTACAGCTTCGGTGTACGAATAAAAATCTGGAAAGGACACAGTTTATCGAGGTGGTCGCAATCGAGAATCTCTCTTCTCGGAAATTTGCGCCTCTGTTTATATTCGCTGGATCGGTTGTTCGGAACGAACGCGAACTGGGGAATTTGAAATCCATGGTTTTGATTTACCGATGTCTGTTGGTAAGGTGTGCCTTTGCGCGAACGCTAACGGGCGTGATGTTGTTGGAAAAAAAAATGTGTGTTTAGTACACACGCGGTACGATTTGAAACTCCTCACAGCTGATCGCTTGAAAAACGCCAAACACATGAGCGTGTTCTTATGTGAGGAGTTTCGACGGCAAATATACGGCTGGGTAGGTGACTTTTTTCCGTTACGCGTCAAACAGACAACATTTATTATTAACGAGGTCTGCGGCTAAGGAAAGGAAAGAAGCAGCACAATTTCGAGCTGAATTGGAGCTTCCGGTAACAACAAGACGCGTGCAACAACTTTTAAATTCTTCTGGGTAATTTGTGTGGACAAAATTGCAACGTAAACCAGGCCTAAAAGAAAAACATAAATGGGCCCGCCTTGATTCGCACATATGTCCTGGACGAAAGAGTGGGAGTCTGTCATTTTTTCAAATGAGAAAAAATTTAATTTGGATAGGCCTCATAGCTGTAAATATTATTGGCACGATCTGAGAAATGAGAAACTGTGACGATGAGTCGTAACTTTGGCGGTGGTTCCCTAACGATATGGGCTGCGTTCAAAACTGACAAAAGAACTCCAATGTGTTGCATAAATCATCAAATGAATTCGGAAAATTATACAGATTTGTTAGACGTGGTTCTAATACCCTTTACAGAAAATATTGAAGATAACAATTTTATTTATCAGCATGATAATGCTGCGGTACACGCGTCGAAGCACACAAAGCAGTGGCTTCTTGAAAGAAACATCAATGTTTTGCCATGGCCTGCTCGTTCCCCTGATATAAACGCTATTGAAAATGTTTGGGGTATCGTTGCGCGACAAGTTTATAAAAACTGCAAACGATACAACTCCATTAGCGAACTATGGGATGCGGTGATCGAAGCGTGGGCGTCTGTTAAAACAGAAACGCTACAAAAGTTAGTTTCGTCGATGCCCAATCGTGTTTTTATTATAATTCTAAAAAGAATGGAGGTTACGCCAGATATTAAAATAGAAATAATAAAAAAACAATCGTCAAATTCAACTTTATCCGTATAAAACGAAAGTGACATTATAGAAATTTTGCAGTTTGTTCCGCGTAAAATTATATTTTTGTTTTCTTTTATCGATAAATGTTATACTTATGTTTTGAGATCGGTGTGTATGCTTTCTTTATGTGATCCCGAAATGCTGCCAAATACAAATTTTTCATTGGTATGGTATAATAATAAGAATTCGTTACAAAACACAGTGACTTTATAGAAATTTCGGCGAGTGTAAATCGACACCTGGTCACGAAGTCGGCGCTAATCGTCTTTCCGGTAGCGACGTGCCGGCATACCTTGTGTTCTTGCTAACAGCCCTGAGACGGTCCCTATTAGTAGCCCATATATATAAGTATAGGAAGGCTCCGGGGCTTGTTTAGAGAAGTCGTCGCGGCATCACGATTCGGGTGCCATCACGTACCGCAAGGAATCGAGCGGGTTTCCATTCGCGGCCAATCGACACACGCTTCTCTCGATCGATCGATACCGATCGCGAGGCTTCTCTAGAGACGATCTATCCTCCGCATCGCGAAACGTAAACAAATGGCGACACGATCCGCGAGAAACGTCCGCGCCGCCGGCAAAAACCGCGGATTGCTCCAGGGGTGAATCGCACAAACTGCGCTTGAAATTTGTTCGCGATGCAAACGACCCGGTAAATTCCTCCGGCCGCTTTTTCTTCACCTTCTCCGGAGAGTCGCGAGATTTTCTGTTGCGTACTTTTGCTGCGACGCGAGCCTAATGCAGAAGACAACTTTATCGACGATTCAGTGCCTCTGGGAAGTTGGCATCGATTTTTTTCTGTTTTATAACGTGAACTTTGAGAACTGGCAAGTTGTTTGTATCAATATACAATACATTTGTTTAATTTCTTGGCGATTTTATAGACGATTGAATAGGTTTGCGAGCTAAGGAATATTGCATCAGCCTTGCAAAGGCGATAATTTTTTCGCCCGTACAACTTCATCGTCGGTATAATTTACTGCATGAAAAAGGAGTCATAATTTCCTTGCGAGTCCGCATATGGTTTGAGCATCGAATGCGTATAATATTGACGGCAAGAGAGTATTATCATTGTAAAGGATGGACAAGGGAACGTCACATGAATTACCACGAAGACTTCGAAACGCTTTCCTCCATCTGAAATCGGACTTTTCAAGCGTCGAAGATCTAAGTTTGAAATCGTGTCACCGCCATCATCGCTGCTATAGATTTCCTTTGAAACTATTCTTCGACATTCACCGGTGACCGCCTACAATTTCCACATAAATAGAAATACTGTAGTCAAACGATGCACCGCAAACGTCTTCGCGTACGCACTAAGATTGCATTACCATCTGCACTTCGCGTATTACGACTCAATAAACTGCAGTCAACGTTAACGCATGGAACGATTTGCATAATCTGTACGGTGTAATAAACGATTGATATGTGGATGCATCGTGTACTATCATTTTTTTCTATACCGCTGCTGGTATGTCTAGGAAAGGATGTTGTCGCTGGTTGCAGACTAATAAAAAAGTAGAAAGCAGACGTAACGGTTTAGATTGGAGATCGTCCTGTCGGGTTTGCATTAAATTATCCTCTAAACTATGGCATTTTACAGTCCATCGATTCCATCGCCTGAGAATTCGATATTGTGTTTAATGTCCGACGTGTATGAAATTTAGATTGCTCCCTGCTTCTAAATCTGTAATTCCTCATAGTTCTGCGAATCTCTATCGGTTTTTCTGCGATATTTCTCGAACGTGCATTTTGCAATAGATGTCTCTCAAGGTCCGAGGCACAAAATTCTGAGGTGCAGCGAGGTTCCAACGACCGCTTCTGCGTAATGTTATAGCCGGATAAAAACAGAGGATCTGCAGGTTATAGCAGGGCAAAAATAGAGAATCTGGATGACCAGACAGGAAGTTTACGTACCTCCCTAGACGTTGGTGCCCCCAGGACGCAGGGGCTGTCCGGGCGGCGGGGCGCACTGGCCCACCGCTTGCTCGAGAGCTCGCTCTCATCCTGAAACAATAAACGTGACCTGTAATTAGACAAGACGAAGGTAAAGGTGATAGGCGGTTAGGCCTGATGAGCGCTATTATAGCAATCGTAATGGCTCTCTCGGAAACGAAATTGTTCTTCGCGGAAGATTAGCAGGTGGGGGGACTAGAATCTAGAAGACGAAGAATCGCATAGATTGTATAAGCTTCGCGTTCTACGAATACCGGGGTTGTCGTAAAAAGAACTCTAGCAAAACATAACCACTACATTTTATTTAATTAACAGCTTAGGCCAAGACGATCGACGGTGAATTATTCGCCTTTCGGCTCGCCCGCGTGAGGGAACGTTTTATGATTTACGAGCACTTAGCGATTGACGATCGGCGAACAGTGATTTTCCATTAAAACGCCGTATTCGCGTTGCGCCTCGCGGCCAGACAGATCGATATTCCGCCGCGTATTTATTCGCGTTTACGTTTTTAGTCTCCGTCGGACGACTCTCGATAAGAATAGCATAAAAATCTGCGCGCGAGCCGAGCGCGGCGCCATTTTACGACCGCCGGTATTTTACGTATTCTTTCCCGTTCGTCGCTGTTCGTCGCTGTTGTTTCTTTCTTTATCTTTTTTTCCTCCTCCTCTACCGGTACTCTCATGTACGTCATCGGTGTCGCGAGGTGTGCAAACACACCGACGCGACGGGGAACGCACACCACGGAGAAAATACACCGGCGCAATTTTCCGGCGGCGCCGACGCGAATCGATGCGGCTCCGCGGAATTGCATTCTGCGACAGGGCCGCGGCCCTCCGCCGTTTGCACGCCTGCCACCCAGGAAACGCCGGCTGCCTCTAATGGATCAATTACACCAGTCATTTCGGCCGAAACGAGAGAAAGGACCGAGAAACACCGGCGTGCAAGCCGGAATAATTAAGTTCGCATCCCGACGCGGTGTCAACGCCAACCGGGAAAACGCGGACCTGTCCTGGCCAAGATGGCCGGCATTCCTACATCGCCTTCCAAAGTTTGTCCATCGGGTTCCACCGCGTGTCATCTCTTTTTCTCAAATTTTATTTTATTCTTCTCGATACCGTGTTCCAATTTTTTGGTAGGATTGTATCTTAAAGATTCTAATGTTATAGACAAATTATAGATAATAACCATTAGCTTTCTTGCTCCTATTATACACCGTTTTCTTCCTTATTGCCACTAACTTTCTTTCCGTCGTCATTGTTGAATTTAACGAACCGGGATCGTCCTATCGGAGTATAGTCCACAGTTAAACAGACTATACAGGATGAGACACGCGAATGGAGAGATCTGAATGTCTTTGCTGTTTATGGACATGCGAAAAACCTGTTCGAGACAACGTTAAACTTTTTCGCGAGGCGGATGAAATGACAAAAAGAAACCTCAAGGTTCTCGATGCAGTATAATTTCCTTTTAAACTGTTTTTCGTGTTCGCCACTGTACACTTATCATAGCGAAACGTTAATTGCAATGTTTGCGTTGCTACGAACTGTAGAGAGAATATTGCGCGCTTTTTATTATACCATGTAAAGAAATCTATCAACTCATGTCCTGTCGAAGTATCATTACAATTTCAATAATTGCGGCACAAAAACCCGGCGATTTGACTTTGTAGGTTTATACAGGGTATTCCAAAAATGTTGTACTTCCTTAAAAGGGGTAATTCACGACGTTGATCGAAGTAACTTTTTCCTTTGCCGTATTTTAGCGAGTCAGACACGCGATGAAGGTTTTAACACAGTTTTAACAAATATAAATGTTACGCTTTTCTTTCTAGATGAAATAAAATTTGATTCGTTTGTAATCGATATCGAGGCATTACCATAAATGTAGTCATACAAGAAATATAAATTTTCTTTTTTCTTCTACGACATTTTCGTACTGTATATTTCTGTGACTGTAAAGAAAATGTTACGGCAAGGGGTGAAAGGATCAAAAGAAATGTATTTTTGTACTAAAACAAAATCTGAAATCGTTAGAGAAGAGCGATTACAATATCGATCGCAGCAAGAAGAATTGATTTCCCATCAGGGGAGGCGTAAGAAACGGAAGCAGGGGTTAAAATTAAAAGGTCGAGCATAAAGGTGGGCGAGATGAAATGGAAAGCGCGGCATTGGTCCGAGTTTTTCGTTAATAAATCCTTAAATAAAACTGCGGAGAAAACATTTTGACAAATGAAAAGTTAGTTGAAACGACACCGGGGAATTACTCTGTGCGTCGCATAATTCACGACAGTTGTTGAAGGTGTCGCGACCGCGATGCGTGAAGGAAACTGTACAAGACTGTTCGTACTCGAGCCCGCATCGTCAAGCCGCTCTTTTATTATACCTGTATGCGGTGCCCGGTGCACGCGAGCGGAGTTATTAAAACGTTAAAACAATTATGCCTGTCTCGTGACGCACACGAGTCGGCTGTTGGAGACGCGGCGACGCTCGTAGAGCAATTACACCATAGTTTCTTACCGGGAACGTCAACGTCAACGGGAGTGACAATGTCAGAGAGAAACGACGCCGGCGCGTCGGTGTGGTGCGTTCCATCAGGAAAATTCGCCGATCCACGGATGCTGGTTCGCGTGTGGCGGAAACATGAATTTCTAATTAGAACTAATTAGTTACCCGGTCATCTGCATGCGTTTCTCTGTACTCCGTAACTGCTAAAAGTTACAGCCGGTTTCAAACGCGCTGCAGACTGCGAGCAGTTAAACACCTATAACTTCACCGAAAAATGTGAAACGGCTCGCTACGGCTATGAAAGTTTGCCAGTGGAACTGCACTCACCGCCATGGTCAATTAACCTGTTAACCAGCTGATGTTTTCGAGTCTGAACGCCTACGAAGAGACAAATAAAATTAACACCGAACCTACCCAGGCAAGCGACTGGTTTCAGATTTTTTTATTCTGCTTCGAAGAAGCTACAGAGGAATTGTGTCCTGCTAATTATTTCCACGACATTCGGACAATCTTTTCATTGGTCGGTCGACTTTCAAAGAAATAAACATGCCGCTGTTTCTCTTTTCCGCTTATTTCTAGAAGGAAGCACAGGGATCGTCTGTCACGGAGTTTATAGAATTTTCGTTCATGAAATTAGGAACAAGGAAGATTAGCTTTGATGAGATGATTCGCCTAACACCGCGGATCGACGAGTACGTGTTCCGCGAGATGTTGCCGGTGGTAATGAGCCAAGCAAATTGTCTTATCGATTTCTAACGCGGAAGCTCGGTCGCGAACGACGGCATTCGCTAGAATATGAGCCTAATCGCCGCCGATTTTGACTGTGGGGGAGAACACACCTATATTCGGGGTCGTTAATGGAGCCGTGTCCAAAGGAGCCGATTCAATTTCAGCTGTAATCACGCGGCATTACGGAAAATAGGAGAAATCTAGGGAAAGTAAAACGTAACGGCGCGAGCAAACGGGTGGGAGGATGGGGGGGAGGGCGCCTGTTGCAATAACGCGCTGCGTAATAATGCAATATGTAATAATAACAAGAGGATAATAACGCGTGCCGGACTGCCGGGATACGTGCGAGAGCCGATCGAACGTGAAAAAAAATGAGTGAACGCATTTTCACCCCGTTCGGATACGCCTCGAAATCGTAGGTCTCTCGATTTTACGATCGTCTGCCACCGTGGGCCGCTCGTAAATTCGACACGGACGCCTCGGGATCGAGGATCTGCGCGTATTAATCGCACGGGTATTGAAATTGTTGCGCAAACCCTGGCGCACACGATGCGCGTTCCTAGGCGCTTTAACGGCCGTTACGCAACGCGGTGATATTTTACAAGTCGTCCTCAAGTATGAAATATCGGCTTGTAACCCGCGGAACGATCCGTGGATTGAAATACGAGCACGGTTCGTCTTCCTCCGCTTCGCGCCTGCTGACTCCGTCGATCCAGCAATTTTAATTAAGCCGTGAACGCCGGCCATCGCTAATCTCCCGCTGAAATTGTTTCGTTTACACTCGCGGCATCTGTCGGCGCGATTTCTTTCACACTTTTTTGCGACCGTAACGATTCACCGCGATCCTTACACGAGTTCAGCTTATTTTCATCGAGACGATCTCTAAACGAAGTCGTAGGTGTCAAGCATGTCTTGAATTCAAGATTCGAAGGATTAGTGCAACTCCTGGAACATTGAGCAATATTTAAGAATTTCTTCTGGCGGATCAATTAACCATCGATGCCAGACCTTTTTCATAGATTAGGGTACTGTTGAACGGTATAGAAGAATTTTTAAAAATTTTCTGGAAATACCGTAAGCAGCACCTGGGAGTAAACACGGCCAATCGGAACAAGAGGTTTGCGCAAGAGAGTTCGCGCTGCTAAAGTGGCAACACGATGAAAGTGTTCGACAGGATCGTTGCGCGGGCGCGATTAAATGCAAATGAGCGGCGCGTAAAAATGATCTCCGAACAGGAAAATTCCTAATTAACGATCGGCGGCGCGGCTCGCGGGTTAGGTGCCTCTTAATTATCAGCGAGCGCGCGCGCGCGGACGCTCGATCCGCGTTTATAAACGCGAGCGGAGAAAGAGAAAAAGAAGGAGAGTGAGAGAGAGGCGCGCATACACGCACTCGGCCGGTTCCCACGCCGTCTTTAACTCGTTAATGGATTAGAGCTTTTAAAAAGCTCCGCCAGAGTCGAAGGTGTCTCGGGCTGCGTAATCCGTTGCATACACGAGCGCTGCCCGTTACGCGAATCGGTCGGACGATAAATTATAACTTTCGGCCGTAAAAACGGGACTATGAAAGTGATTTGCAACACGCCGGATCTCTGCCCTCCTTCTCCCGGCATCGTCCAACCCCCACTAGCGCAGCCCTCTCGGGCGCCAGGTGGGACGGCTTTGAAAATAATGTATGAATTCATCGACGAATGCGAGAGCCCGTGTCCGCTCGCCGTGTATACAGTTGCTAGGCAATAAGGAGGTGAAACGCTTGCGTAACGCGCAGCATTAGCGGAATATTTATAACATTAATCGTGCAACCGATGATTACGACGCCGATCCAACGACGCGATCAAGAGAGCCCTGTCCACTGAGCCGGTAAGCCGATTTCGAGCCCGAACCGATACCATCGCGCTATTCTCGAGATCGAGATGCTCAGAATCCGCGAGCACCGACGTAAACCACCAAATTATTCTTTTCGATACGTTCCACGTTGGTTCCTGTTATTATCTTCGAACCGTAAAAGGAATCCTCCCACCCGAAACCACCATAGACTCAAAGAACAAGATCTCCTCGTCGCAACCACCCTAAAAACTTCAATGTCCAATTTATCCAAACCGTTTTATCTGACATCGAACGAGAAGCGTGTTGTTAGAGCAGTTTACACAGAAGTAGCACGTTGTAGGAGGAAAAAGTTCATCAGGGTATAATTTGCCGGCTGAAACGGTGCAGTTCTGCACCTGTTCGCGAAGGAGGTCCGAAGCAGGATTCCCTCGAGGCGGAACTCCCAGCAAGAAAATCTAAATGCTCGAAACTGGTCTCGGATTTATACCGAACGCCGGTAATATTCCGAACAGAAATATGGAATGCGGGAGACTACCGTGCAGAAACCGCTCGGGTCATTCAATGAAGGAAAACAATGGAGGGCCTGATTTATGAGGGCATTACCGACAACCCACGTACATGCTTAGATCTACATATTATACCAATATTCCCGATGTTTACTGTACGAGCACTACCGCTATTCGCGTACACGATGTGAATCACGTCAGTCGAGGCCCCCGTGTGTCTTCCGTAACAGTGTCCCGCATGAATAGCCGAATTCTTTTCGGAATTTGTGGGAACATTCGGTGAATTTGCGGCGGGCGATGCTCGTTCCCGAGGAAAGTTCGCATTCTTCGGCCCCATGGACGCTCCCGGTGTCGCGTTACACAATATTATTGACAGTCTAGGCTCCGCGCAATGTGCAACTGTTGTGCCAATCGGCGTGTCAATGAAAACTTATTCTGCCGTGATCTGGCTGAATTGTTGGGACACGTTCGCCGTCGCGGTATACCGTTTCTGTCTTTCTCCATCTTTTCACAATTTCCGATCCGTCATCGTTTCTTCCTGATTAGAATAATGATATTCTATATATCCGAGTATATATAAAAAAAATTTAAATCGTATCCTAACACAATATTAAAATAAATTTTCTGAATCGATTTCTGAATGAAGATGCGAGTCTTCGGGACATCGCAAAAGAACCTTCACATATTTTGCCTTGTCGAAGTCAAAAAGTGTTGTAAAAGAAAACTCAAGAATTTTGTAACATTGTAATGGATGGCGTGCGTCGCGTCGAAGTGACGATCGGCGATCAAAAAGGCGATCGGCAGCCGGAGCGACGAACAAGACGAGAGTCGCGAGCTCAGTTCGACGCTAGAGTCGGTTTAGGCAGGATATACCTGGTGCTGTTACCCATTAGCTGTTTTAAAATAAAGTTATTGTTAAAAGTTACCTATTTCGCTAAACTGATTTATTCCACTAAACATCGTATCCCTTAACATGCCTGTGCTCCTAGAGGCAAATAAATAATTACCTGCACTGTCGTCGATCTCTGCTCCAGTGGGAGGGGGTTGAAACATAGCGACTTTGTCCCAAAAAGTCAGTTGTAACAGGCACAAATGACGGAAATATTTAAGCGCGGCCATTCAGGTGGCTCACCCCGTGCAAGTTGAATTTATTATGACACCGTACGGGGGCGGGGAATGGGAAGGAACATCGCGAGATCGTTTAACCGGTTTTTAGAGGCCGGCCGATCGAATAATTTTCGTGATAAGGGCGCCCTTAACTGTTGTCCATTGGTCCATTTCGGATCGCAAAAAGGGAAAATCGGTCGGTACTAGAGCCCGGGACACGCAGTTACGCCGGGGCGCATTAACGAATGTAATTATCCTGGTCGAGGAGCCGGATTATAAACGTACGAAACGATCGCGCGCATCTTTGCACGGTTGGGGGGCAGTTCTGGGGCCATTCCTTAGCGGCCATCGCCCAGCGTGATCGTATCGGGGTCCTACTATTAGTACGGTGATATATGTCATCGTTATATCCTCCTTATTGCGTGAACCCGTATCCTGTGATTTATGCCCAGGCGACCAGCCTTTACTTCCGCTCCTTTTCTATCTTTTTACGACCGAATCCTGGTCCGGACGGCGATTCCGTTTCGCGTTACGTGCCAATGACGGACCACAATGTTTATAGATCTCGAGCTTTATTCGTGCGCTCGCGATATTTTCGTATTATTATTCGCAACGAGTTATAGCCGGGCTTCTGCATTGCAGATGCACGTTTGATCCGCTTACAACATGCACGTAGTTCTCGTGTAAAAATTCACTGAATGCGAACTCATCAATTTATGCAAGTGGCTCCACTTATTTTGATCAACTACTGTTTCAATGTTCCTTTAATTCCGTGGAGTGGTGTATGGGAGAGCGACATGCACAGCGCGGAAAAAGGGGGCAGTCGATATCGGAAAATCGTGACAACCGGTGTAATCGAGGCGCTTTTAATTTCCCCAGACAGAAACAGTCCGGCCACGTCCCCTTTTTTTCGCCCGGGTTGCAGCGGTGAAAGTCTGCATCTGCAGCCTCCCATTTGCCGGCACGAAAGCTGCGGAGTGCAACCACGAGTGCACCGAACAGCCACGGGAATAGTTTCTACGTGTAACCCCGGCGCATGCACGATGCACGTAACGCAAATCATGCGGCAGAAGTGTGGCACGTGTTGTCAGCGCTCCGTGAGCTGCGCCGAGCGGAGCGGAGCAGAGCGGAGCGCATGGTGTAATGGAAGTTGGCTCGTGCAATTACATAACAAGGGGATTTCAGTTTAAATATGGAAGCTGTCAATCTTCGCTCCACGGTGCACGTTGTAATTAATAATAATTGCAGAGCTCTCCTTGTCGCGCCGCGTGTTAACCGAGTTTTGTCGGCTGATTAGCGACGCCTAAGTCATCGATGACGCAACGACATCGATTAAAAATCGTGGGGCAACCGAGTGTCGACAAACTGAGGTTCTCTTTCCGCTTTGATGGGAAAGTCGCAAACGGTGCTTCTCGTCGTAAATTTATAAAACTCGCAGACTAGTTGCGAATCGTGCGAAATGATCAGAGGAACAATGACACGAAATCGTCGGAGAATGAATGGCGACGAAACATTATAGTTGTAAAATATTGGTCGTAGGCGCCTGGTCGTTTCCGAGAGGCGTTGTTGCCTGGAAATGATAAACCGATGAATGGGTACATCCGAGTGGGGATTATGTAGACTCGGCTGAGCGAGAGCAATCGCGCCGGTTCATGCAAGTAGAACACGGCACGTGTTGTCAGACTCGGTGTGTACGTGACCGTAGGTGTATCGAGCCTGCATGAGTTTCCCTCCGTTGCACCAGAGGAACGTGCTCGAAATAAATGTTAAAATCACGATCAAGCCCGTGTTAAACGCGGACGTATCGCAATTCGATACTCCGGTATCGTCTGCTCCGAGTCATCCGAGATGAAAGTGAAACGTTGTTCCCCCCGTGTCCATAGAAAAGAAGATAACCCCGGGTATTTAAATCGCGAACGGTCTCTAACGAACACGATCGAGTCGCTCTCTACAGTCTCGGCAGTCTAGTCGACCGATAAAAATATTCGCTTTATTCCAACGACGGCGTGCAGGTGCACGCCGTTTCGATAGAACCGCGAAATGCTCGAAATATTTGGTGAATCGTTAGCTCTGATAAAAAACCGTGTAGCAATTATGCCTCGTAAATTCTTTCACCCCCGTGCAGCTAGTTACTAATTAGTAGAAAGCCTGCTTAATTTAATGTGATTTTATGGATTGTTGCATACCGCGGTTATGGGACATAAAATAGCAGCTAGACCGTGGGTCGTTATACAAATCCTGATTTTCATGGGTTACATCATGAAAATCGGGACGGAAAAAACAGACCGTTAAACCGATTGGAAACTTCATCGAGATAAAACAGGAACGACGCAATTATGTATACGAGTACATAAAGGATTCGTGATCTGGTAATAACAGATTCAATTTTAGTGGGCATAAAAATAAACGGAAAGCGGCCATAAACCGTGGATATTTCTAATTGGATGAACATTACTATGTTTAATGAACAATAATAATAGGTGTATCGATGCACCAAATAATTTTTATTATATTATATATATATATTATAATCGATGTAACAATGCAATTATACTGTGAAGAGTACTACTATACTTCCGTCAGTAGTACAAGTAAATATAATTGTAGACAATTCTTCCGAAAAAGAAATAGCACAAAGATGTAATATAAAAATGGTTTCACCAGTTTTTAGTTAAAACTAGGTTCAGAGGCTTGCCGATATGATTCTACAGAGATCAGAAATAATCTTCGGCCGATATTAAGATCGTGAATCATCGCAAGACGCTTCAATAGTAGAATTATAACGTAGCACTGGTAATTTGTGTCTAATATCAGTTATTAACGATTGCGAAATGTCGAGAAGTATCTTCTTAATGTGAACGCAATGTTTCGTCCGAGTGCGTCGCCCGAGGACTGCATAGTTTTTCGATATTGTAATTACAGTGCCACGGGAGAGATATTTAGAGGCTTCTCGGTATCACAGGGCCCCGTAAAACAATGCACACCCGCCGCGTTGGTGTAACAATGTCTTGGCGCCACAATGGCATCGCGATGTACATCCGTGTGCCGGGGTCGGTTACTTAAACTTCATTGAAACCGTGAACAACAATGACTTTCTCCGCGAAAGGAGGAAGTCCAAGCCAGGCTTCGACTGTTCGCCTGCTCGTGACGCTCCTGTTCGATCCGACCGGGGAAAAAATAAATTATTTATTTCGCGGCTGGATAAACGGTCGCGGGCCACTCTGACGGTGAAAGGATGGAACGGTCATGGGTCTTCCGTAGGGGATGCATCTCGATCGACAGAATCGATACCCGAACAAGCTATTCCGTTTTACGTTCACTTCTGAACCGGCTACAGTAAAGTCGAGATTACTGTCCAACAGCCGTATTTTTGGTGGACAGTAATCTTGGTGTTGCGATCGTATTTTTGTTACTTCAAGGAGAGCCCGAAGATAGAGAAGGTCAGAATGAAATTCAAAGGAGAGTCCGAACATAGAGAATGACAAAATGAAACTTATCGCGTGGCCGAAGACAGGTCAGCAGGCCTGGCCCTTTATCTCAAGTGGGGAACGGACTTTTCCGAATTGCCTCTTTTGGTTTTCTCCTCGCTCCGAGTCTAGCCTTCGATGCGATACGACGTCCTTCCAGTCGTCAGTTTATTTAACCAACCATTTCCAATAAAAGTCGGGTTTACTGTCCAACAGTTGTATTTTTGGTGGACAGTAATCCTGGTGTTGCGATCGTAGTTTTGTTACTTCAAAGGAGAGCCCGAACATAGAGAAGGTCAGAATGAAATTCAAAGGAGAAGCCGAACATAGAGAATGACAGAATGAAACTTATCGCGTGACCGAAAACAGGTCCGCAGGCCTGGCCCTTTATCTCAAGTGGGCAACGGACTTTTCCGAATTGCCTCTTTTGGTTTTCTCCTCGCTCCGAGTCTAGCCTTCGATGCGATACGATGTCCTTCCAGTCGTCAGTTTATTTAACCACCCATTTCCAATAAAAGTCGAGATTACTGTTCAACAGCCGTATTTTTGGTGGACAGTAATCTTGGTGTTGCGATCGTATTTTTGTTACTTCAAAGGAGAGTCCGAACATAGAGAAGGTCAGAATGAAATTCAAAGGAGACTCCGAACATAGAGAAGGGCAGAATGAAATTCAAAGGAGAAGCCGAACATAGAGAAGGACAGAATGAGTGTCTCTTTCTTTCCCATACGCTTTCCTTTCTTGCGATCGAAACTTGAATCGTCGATTTAACCACTAAATACTATTTGAATTATGTCGTGTTTGGTCTTATATTAATCAGAAAAATGTCAGAAATACGATAGTGAAATTTCTTAGAAAATATAATTAAAATTAAGAAAGTTGAACATTTCGATTCGTTCGAGTCAGTGTGTGGTGTTTGGCCGAGATCAAATCATTGCCGCCAGTGGAATGAGTAGGCACTGGACTTAGAACCCGGTGTTGACCGAGGACAGTAATCTCGACTTTACTGTACAACGAAATTCTCTTCCTTTGAAATCAGGATCGATTGAAGCAATCATTTTACATTTGCTAGATCCTGATTCAAAGTTACGCTCCCGCTCAAATATATGTGATCACTTTCTTGCAAGTATAATTTATTTTAATAATACCAAATTGTATAATTTCATTATTACAATCTCTTGAATAAATAAAAGTTTCTTCGGCGGGGCTAATACTGTTTCAATCTACGATGATCCATTAGCGTGGATTGCTGTCTTCTCAATACGATAATAACAATTATTGGTGAGATATCTAATGAAATTATTATTAACTGTATAAACTAGACCGCATAAAAAATTAAACGTGTTGTCCACATACTTTTGAGCGGGAGTGTACATATTCGATATTTCATCTCAAGAATTCATTCGATACTATACACTCGCCGAAATTTCTATAAAGTCACTGTGTTTTGTAACGAATTCTTATTATTATACCATACCAATAAAAAATTTGTATTTGGTAGCATTTCGGGATTACATAAAGAAAGCATACACACCGATTTCAAAACATAAGTATAACATTTATCGATAAAAGAAAATAAAAATATAATTTTGCGCAGAACAAACTGCGAAATTTCTATAATGTCACTTTCGTTTTACACGGATAAAGTTGAAATTAACGATTGTTTTTTTATTATTTCTATTTTAATATCTAGCGCAACCTCCATATCTTTGAATTAAATTAAAAATACGATTGGGCATCGACGAAATTAATTTTTGTAGCGTTTCTGTTTTAACAGACGCCCACGCTTCGTTCACCGCATCCCTTAGTTCGCTAATGGAGTTGTATTGTCTGCAGTTTTTATAAACTTGTCGCGCAACGATACCCCAAACATTTTCAATAGGGTTTATATCAGGAGAACGAGCAGGCCATGGCAAAACATTGATGTTTCTTTTAAGAAGCCACTGCTTTATGTGCTTCGACGCGTGTACCGCAGCATTATCATGCCGATAAATAAAATTGTCATCTTCAATATTTTCTGTAAGGGGTATTAGAACCGTGTCTAACTTATCTGTATAATTTTCCGAATTCATTTTGCGATTTATGTAACACATTGGAGTTTTTTTTGTCAGTTTTGAACGCAGCCCATATCGTTAGGGAACCACCGCCAAAGTTACGACTCAATGTCACACTTTCTCATTTCTCAGATCATGCCAATAATAGTTACAGCTATCAGGCCTATCCAAATTAAATTTTTTCTCATTTGAAAAAACGACAGACTCCCACTTTTCGTCCAGGACATATGTGCCCGTGCGAAATCAAGACGGGCGTATTCATGCACTTGTTTTAGGCCTGGTTGACGTTGAATTTTTGTCCACACGAATTGCCCAGAAGAATTTAAAAGTTGTTGCACGCGTCTTGTTGTTACTGGAAGCTCCAATTCAGCTCGAAATTGTGCTGGATTTTTCCTTTCCTTACCCGTAGACCTGATTAATAATAAATGTTGTCTCTTCGACAATTTTCTATTACCACCTTTAAAATGATTTTTTCCATAATTTTCATGTAAATTGATATAATTATTCATCACGGTATACGAACGATTAATTTTCTTAGCGATTGTACGATTAAAGCAGCCCATAATTTTATAAGCATTGATCGACGCTTTTTCTTCAATTGTTAGCACTTTTCCTCTCGGCATTCTAATACACGCGAATCAAATGATAAGAAACAGGATTTCTATGACTTCTAAAAATAATCTTTTACAATATTTCAAATATTCCATAGTTCTCTGCTCAGAATCCAGAGAAACGCTAAGTGACTATAGAAACTTCGCACTTGTGTTCTGCATCGTGCAGAAAAAAATTAAAACAAACGTAAATAGCGAACATAGCGGTCTAGAGTGCGCAGTCCCTCTATCCGAGTGTTAACAAGACACAAGACCAGATACGATAAATCAACAAAAATGGTGATATTTTTCAAATATCTATGAATATGAAGATGACTTTATAGAAATTTTGGCCACTGTACTAACGATATGGTATTAAATTCATCGTTTCAACCTGTACAAAAACATTCCTACACGGTGCGTGTCCGGTCACGACCGTTATCATTTTAAATGTTTTGTCGCCGAGGACACAGCAAAGAACGCGAGCCAGCTCCAGAACATTCGACGGCAAATAAAAGAACCCTCGCGTTGTTTTCCTTAGCGCCAGCGCGTCGCCGTCGTCAAATACTAACCGATCATCAAAGCGAACGCATTTTACCACAAGTCGAGCGACTGTATATCCGCGAATAGTAATAAACGTGCGTAGATTCGGAACAATTTTTTTTCTTCGTATCCCGATCTCCGGTGTTCGTCCGAAAACGATCGGCGAAACGCGAAAGTCTCGATCGCGAGCGCAACCCTTGAAAAATGCAAAAGACTGCGTATACGCGTATCCGCCTTACTTAACAATTGGCAGAAGTTGATCTAGAGCGGACATCCGAACAATGAAAAATTAACAACGATATACACGGTGCCCCATGCACCGGCTGCACCGTGAAAAATACATATTTCCGACTTGCGGCAGGAAGGCTGAAGGGAGTTCCTCATGAAAATAAAATTACCTTCGTGATAGCTCGGTACGTCGTTCGTATTTCGAAGTTATAGCTGAATATATAGCCGCCAGGAACGAGTTGTCATCAGCTAGGGTGGTTCAACCCTCGAAGACACGGGAAGAATGGCACGAGTCAGCTGACGTTACGACATGCTGTCGCTGCGAGCCCGATAATTTATTATTGCTGAAGAAATGGAAGCCGCCAATCTATTAGCACGTTCGACAATAACAGCACCGGCCGTAAGTAACCTAAGTGGTTAAGTAACGTCGATGCGGCTTACCAACCGCCTACGCGGGCTTCTTACAGCTGTACGCGCGTGGATATTCTGTGTTGACGATTTGCACGGTCGCCTTCTGCCTGTTCAACCGGTATCGATCATGATACAGCGGCGATTTATCGGCAGGATCTCCAATAAAAACTCTTGCTAACATTTTCGAGTTCGTGTCAATCCAAGAATGTACCATCCAGGAATGTACCATCCCAGAATCTACAACATCGAAGAATCTAGCAATCGCTAAAATCGTTTGCTACTTACTTTGAGTAAGTTTGGCATCAGCGTGACATTCTGGAGCCATTGTTACCTTCTGAGCACGCTTCCCAGTCTCAACGTAACAATGACTCCAGAATGTCACGATGACTCGAAATTCCAGAAATTCGTACGGTGCTTGAAGCAAGTGGCAAACATTCTTACATTCTTAGATTGAATTGAAAAATGATAGGAAGGATTGTCTGTGACGAATCAGCTACTTTTCTTGACTCACCGTGTCTCCTGAATTGATCTTTTCCAGGTTAACAGTTCGATGTTCAAAGCGCAACGTCGCACACGTGCATCGGGCAAAACAGGCCCGATATTCCCCATAAGCTCCCGATTAAATGAAAGATTCAGTACGACGCGGGTGGTTGAAAGGGTAGCCGCTGTCTATTCATTTATGTGCATCGTTCAGCGGTCACAAACGCGGCCGCTGTCTTCTGATCTACGTGAGCTCGGAGTGCGGCATTTACGTGATTGTCATACCGCTTCTCTCCTCTCCTCTCGCTGGGCCCAAGACTCTCGGCAGCAACAGCAGGAGAGCTCGATCTCGCCCGGTGTTTTCTCTATCGTAAAGAATCGAGGAAAAGAGAGATTTCTGAGGTGAAGTGCGCGCCGCCAGTATGTAAAAGCCTGCCATTCGAGAAATTTTCTCAGCGTTTCCCGAACACGCCGCGGCCATTCATAAAGCATAAAACCCGGCTGGCGGAAGCGTAACGCGTTTTCGCGCGCACGATTACGAGCCGCGTAAACAGGACCCGGCCGCGATACTTTATTGCCGGCGTAAATCGCTCATTCGTTTTTACGAAACGCCGCCGACTATCGACGAGCGACTCTCGCGCCACGCGACCTGACTTTTGCGAATCGATCGAATCGAATATAAATTGTTCCGTAATGTTACGTCGCTTCGCCAGCTTCGTCTTTGTTCGAAAATTGCAGAGTTCGATCTTCTCGAGTCTTTGTGGATTTTTATCTTCGGAACTGTTTGACCGATCGGGATGAAACTGTTTGCGTTTTAACCGGGAAGGATTCAGCTATTGTACCAATTTTTTCACGTCGAAAAATAAATTTTGTAGGGAATTATAAATGAATTGTTACCTTGAGTTATCCCTTTGTTTCTTTTATCTCGAAGGCTCCCGTTCGCGCATCGAAAGTACGATAATTTCACGAAGTCTCACCTGCAGAATGGCCCGCATGCCGTGCAACTATAGCCTCAGACATCTCGAACCCGCAGACACGAGACGCGTATATGCTCGACGAGATGGAGAACCGTGGCGAGGCTTTAAGAGCGGCGCCGCGCCGTCCGCGTCCGGCCGCAAATGCGATTCGCCTCGGCGCGACGAACGTTTTGTCGCCAGTGATTGGCGTTTGAAAGGACAACCGCGTACAATGCAATTACCTTGGCCTTAACCGATCGCTCACCGACCGATAGTACTCGATTCCTGATTCGAATAAATACGTAGGGGGCAACGCCAAGAAAAATTACTTTCGAACGTCGTTCCCCTTGCCGCTAACCTGCGAATGCGTGATTTAGTTCGCTGTGAGAATTCACAGCTGAACGTATCACTACCAACCTGGGGAAGGTAGAGCAAACATCCTGCAATATGTACGAAATTGCGTGTTGCGGTGAAAAATTGAGAAACAATCGAAAACTCCTGTAAATCGTTTTTTCATCTAGAATTGCATCTTCTCAGTCTCTGAAGGTGCACTCGTGGCTAAAATTGTACAAAATTGACCGTACGAATTAAGAAAACAGATGTTTCCTCGCTGACCAAGCTAATTGCACCGAATTCACCGGGAAGTTGAGTGGTTCGGTAACCGTTCGAATTATTAATATGTAACCATTCCGAAAATTATTAATACCGTGTAGGGTCCGGATAATTCGTCGGGCAATTTTCAGAAATTCGGTCAAGCATTCCGGGTTCCCTGTAATCTACCGGCGAGTAAGATCAGGGGCACACGGTGCCTCGCGGGATCGTTTTTCGCAGAAGCAGCACGCGTAATTTCTCTTTCCGAACAATGGCCCCGGATAAAGACACGTCCCAGGCTTTTAAAATACAATTTTTATGCGAGGGCATGCGGAGACGCGGCCGATACGCGAGGAGCGTGGGCGTTATTGCCCTTAATGCTGAATCCGCGGTCGTAAAGAGGCATGTCAGCGTCACGATTCCATGTCGTTTATTGTGGTAAAGTGGTGGTTCGGCCCCGGGTAATCGTCCGATACATTCAATATTTCGTAACGCCACACCGACGATTATCGCGACTGTAATTAGCCTGCTCGGTCTCGTTGAGCAGCCGACGACCCTGCGTGACCCGCCGCCATCTTGGGACCATAAAAACCGCCCAAAAGAAATTCGCCGCAATAATGATATTCCGGTACGGCGATCGCTTGCCTCCGTCCAAGAGATGCGCGTCGGTGCGTTCACCTCCTTCAAGAAAAAACCGGAGGGTTATGTAAAATTAATTAGTTTGGAAAGTCTAATTGGAGACACGAGCTATTCAACAGACACCTTATGCATTTATAAATCATTTTTCATTTTTTAATCATCGTAAAAGACTCTAGAATTGATATTTCACCCAGTCTCTTTCGTTCGGATCTTGTGAAACGTCTGATCTCCCGGTAAAAGAAATCTCTAAAATAAAAGAAACTATATGTACGTACAAATAAAAAGCACAGAACAAATAAAATGTTCGATATTGACATAATGAACATAGGTTAATGGATGGCCGTAAAAGACCAAACCGGAATAGTCGAGTTTATCGAAGAATTCAACTGCAAGAGCCAAGCGGTTTCAAGTCAAACAAATCAACCCACGGGCACTGATCCTAGGTTCATGTCCGAGCCATTAGATTTTACAGTGGAGGCATCATCGTGGAAGCGTCAGTCACCGCGATCACTCCGATTCGCGGTTAATTTCCTCGGTTACGATCGGTCCATGATTTTACGAGCGTCTCCGAGTACAAAGCAAAGCCGGACATGGAACAATAAGGCTCTGTGCCCCTTCTATTGTGAACTAGTCTCGGTGGAACGGGATAAAAGGAGAGAGAGGGGCAAGGTGGCGGGCAAAGAAACGCAGGAAAGCAAGGGAGGCACAGGTGCGGAGATTTACGGGTTGCCTGGTAACGAAGGAGACTCATCAGCATCGGTAATGGCGGCATTAAGCTCTCCGAGTCCAGACCTTTTGTGTTGAACGATCTTCGCGTCTGGACGTTCGACGATTCCGTGGCGAACCGTTGAACGGTCAATCAATTTAATTACTCGTCCGGGAAGGGGTGGACACACCGGGCCTTCGAACGTTTATCAGAACGCCGGTGGATCGAGCCTATACCCCGAGTGACTTGTCTACCCTGCTAGCAGTAAATCTCGTTTAAGTGGCTGGCTTGAAAATTGCCGGGAAAAGAGGACCGCCGACCGGTCTCTATGGTCCTGCGGCGCGAAACGAGACTGCGGAGAAATGAGCAGGACTTCGATCAGCCTGAACGAGGAAGATCGATCGCCGCTGAGTCTCGGATGAGGATGCTGGATCCTGAACCGGGGACCCCCACGGATCACCCGTTTCCAACAACGTCTTTCTCTTATCGAGCTCATTCTTCCCTGGTTCAGCAAATTCACGGATTTCATGCTGCGAGTCCTCGAACTAAGAGCATCTGTTGCATTAAAACAGAAATCTGCAGTGACCATTTTACATGACCATGTAAAGGTAACCGGTCTTAATCCATTCAGATTCTGCACGATTTTCATTGCACATCCAAAGAAACAGGTTCGCTAAATAATTCTCCACAATTTACATTTACAATCTGAGCGACGATAAATCAATACTCTCGAAACTAAGCAGGAAAGAAAACCTAATTAAAATGGGAAAAGTAGTCATTGATCTTTTTCAAGAAGTTATGTTTTTTCTAGTTTCCTCGATGTCGTACAAAGTGGTACGACGATCGGAAGAGATGGAAAAGGGGAGAAAACAGTTTTGATAAATGCAGACGAGGCATGCTAAATCAGAGTCATCGATAAGAGATGCGACGGATACATACCGCCCGATGCATCCGATGACCTGAACATGACTGACGAGTATGTTAATCGCATAAAGCCGCATTTTACGATCGCCTGTACACCGTTGGGTACACGGTTCCCGATGAAATCGAACGGCGAGCCTGGTCTTCCTTATATCTTTATGATTCTTACGCAATGACACGCGCAACAAAAAATTGGTACGCACGTTTAACACGCACTCGCTCGATAACGTCTCGCTTCGCGCTATCTTCTCACAGATCTCCGCTTACCGTTCGGCAAACCGTCGCTAGCTGATTTCAGCCACCGAGTCCATAAATATTAAACGTTGGAGAAAGTTTCTCGGATTGCTTTCTACAATTTTGTTAGAAAACCATCTCGAATCGCGTATTTAATGGGAAATATTGGACTAAAACTTTAAATTCACAATGTTTGCAGTTTTCGTAGCAGTATCGTGCCACGAATACATAAACATCGACATTCTATATTATCCACGTATCGTCTGTATCAAGGAGTTTTCAAAAATTCGAAGCATATTTTTGAAGATCTGGTTTCGCGATAAATGACAATAATTTTCCAAGTGGATCGATGCATCGTTTCCGGAAATTTGGTTCGCGGAACGTAAAGTGCATCGATAAACGGTCGGCTCGCGAGGAATTAGAGGTGGTCATATGTTCGCGAACACGCGTCACGATCGCGATCCGCAGATATGGTAAACGAGCTTATTATAGCAGTCAATTGTGGCATTGTTCGCGCGGATCTAACGACCGACGATTTGCATAACGCGTACGCGGCGTCCTTATCGTTCGCGCGCGTCCCTTACGTAAGGATTGAATTTTTTTATCCGCGACCGAGAAACCTGCGTGACCGATTCGCGTCGTGAAAATGGAACGGAGAGCGATCGCTATATATCATCCTAAAAACACAGAACTTTTCCGAATTTTTAAAAACGAATATGTCAGAATATGTATACAGGGTGAGTCGGAAGGAACGGACCAAATTCCAAGAGTGGATTGTACGCAGGAAAATAATGTAAAAAAACTCATATGTTCTTATTCGATTTTCATTTGTTTTTCATTTCATAGCGTGATTACAATTAAACACAATTTATATATAGTCTTATTTTAATAAATGTTCGAAAATACCGCCATTGACCTCTAAACGATTCTCTCCCGATTGAAAAAATACAAATTTAAAAAAAAATAAAATGAAAATCGGATAAGAACGTACGAGTTCTTTTACATTATTTTCCTGTGTACAATTCGCTTCTGGAGTTTGGTCCGTTCCTCCCGACTCACCCTGTATACGCTGCAGTGAATAGAAAACTGCCTTAAAAGAGAATTTCTGAACACTGTTGAACATGACGTCAAGGCAGAACCAACCTCTTAATTTTCGATCGTCCGAACTCGCGACGACTCGCGCCACGCCTTGAAAAATGATTAGCGTTGGCCGGTATGCGAAACCAGATACCGGAATCGCAGGAATCCGTGGGTCGTTCGCGTCCGCTGATGTCCCCGCATATAATTAAGCACACACTGACGCTCACACACGCACACGCATACACACGGGCGGCGTTTTCATTCGCTTTTAAACCAGGCGTTCGGTTTAACGCTTGTTCGCAACACGGAGAGAGGGAAATCGACGAAGGCACAATAACGCGCGGCGGCGGCGGTGGCGGCGAAGAATGTAATTGCATCGTGATTTAATGAACGCCTCGAGGTGGGGCGGCCGTAAAGTACGTTTTAAGCACGTTGAAGGATTATCGAGGAAAGTGAGTCGGCGAACGCGCCGGTATAAATTTGATTATATCCGTTGCTATGCCTTCGGGAGAGGAGAGGGCTTTTAAAAGCGATTCCATCCCAGCGACGGCGAATGCTCGCCAGACACCTTAAAAGAGAATTTAATTGTCTCTGCGGCGCGGCGCGGCGACTCTCCTCGTTGGTCCTCTCCAAAGTGACGCAACAAGGATTTTCCACGACCATGTCGCTGTTGCTGCAGACGCACGCACGATTCCTCGACTCCTTTCCACGACAACCGGTTTTAATAGATATTGCACAAACCCCGATAATCATGATCGTCCTTGTCCCGAAGGCGATGCTTCGGCCGCCGCGAATACCGCTATTTAATTGTCGTCTGGCTAGACGGCGTCGGAACTATACGTTCTCCGCGTTTTCTGGTATCTTGCTCGTCGCCACGGAAATTTACAGAACACCGGGATACCTTGTACGCTACCGTTCGAAACTTACTTGGCCACAAAGATTTTATCAACGGTATGGCACGCAAGAATTAATATTAAGACTAGAACTTACCGGGCACTAAACGCGATTGGCATTAGCGATTGCAATCCCGCGCCATTTTCAATCCCGCGGGATCGATGCGGGATTTATTTCAATCCCGCGGGACTAAGGATTTAGTTCTTCGATCTAATATATGTATATGTGGTGAATGAGCGGCGTGGCGCATGAGTGTGGCCGCGCGATGCGGGGATAATGTAAACAGGCGTTAGTTTTTAAGACGGAGACCCGGTTGGAGAGGCAGTCTTCGCCCTGCACCGAAGCCGAGCACTTGTAAACGTCAGTTAATAAATTTCTTTTTTGTTGTTAAACATCTGCTCCTGCCATTTTATTCTATTATCAGGGATTCCCTTGTATATCCACAATTCACAAGGGCAAAAATCCCACATATATTTAATAAAGATACCAATTTTACTTAATGAGATAATCATCTTTAATCACGGTAGACAAAATATATTAACAAAATACAAACAAAATCTAAATCTACATAAATTTAAATTAAAATAAATCTCTCTTTGGAAAATAAACTAATTGAAATATACATATACGTACATGTGTATATGTGTGTAATCGTATGAAATATATTATATAATAATTCGTTGTATCTAATATTTATATTAAAAAAAGGTGTTTAAATAAAAAATTATTATATCAATAACGAAGCTACGATATATGTATAATATTAATTGATGAGGTGAATCGGAAAGTTTGCCGAAAGTTCGGCAACGGAAAAAGTGAAGAGCGCAGAACCGCGAAACAACGTGTCATCGAAATAGTTCATCGTACGCGTCGTCATTCGCGAAATGTGAAATTCAAGAAATGACGCTGGATCCCGCGGGATTGCAATCCCTAATTGGCATACATTGCCTTATAATAATAACAAAATTCCATTTATTTCGATTTCTTACCAGCTTCGTTTAAATATGTGCTTCGATAGAGAAGAAGTTCATTTTGACTTACCCGGTAGTTCTAGCGTTCAAATAAAATGAAGACGCAACAAGTTGGTAAAATAGTTTTCGGATAGAATAGATTTTAGAACTGCTTTATTAATTGCAATTTAATGTAGCAGTATTTACCTCCTGTCAATACCAACCCAATGTTTATCAGGCTTATGGTGAATCTCTCGTTTTTCATGGAACCCGCTTGACGTGGGCTTCGATGACCCGATATCATCCTATTTCACGTCGAAGCCCGGCCGCGCAATAAATATTCACGAGGCTTCCGCCGTGGATTGTCGCGGAATACCGACCGGTGGGACGCGACGTTGTAACGCAGCTGAGTTTCATAAACAACGAACGGTGTACCGGCAGGTTGGTTAGTTATGATCCTCGGCGGTAGTGGCTTAAGGTACAACCGTGTGGTTGCCGTTGCGTTGGAAGAGCGAAAGACGGATGGCCGCGCGGCCGAAGAAGAACTTCTCTTGGAAGAGGCGTAGCCGTGGCGCGCGACCTTTAAAATTTCCTCGCGGTGTGCGAGAGCGTGGCGTGTTTACACGCTTAGGCCAACATCTCAGCACTCCGCGCAGACCTCTGCGATCACGTTACCTGCCGCGTACCGGTTTAAGATTTCTACCGAACGATTCCGCGATTTTCCTGCCGAGTGTCTCTCGACGCACCGCTTAATAACACGGCCACGACTATGGATTTCGACTGACTAACGACCTCGAGACGGTGATTTTCACTTTCTGACTTTCGGGGAGTCTTTTCGAGATAAGCTTGTATTGTAAAACCTGTAGGACATTCAGCTGGAAGAACGATTTGTTGAAAAGAATTGGAAACTGTAGATCGAGTGAAGAAAATACTTGTGAAATTTGTATACGATTGGAAGACGGTCAAACTTTTAAAAATTGAAGTCGGACCTCTACGTCTGTAAATCACATGTCTTTCCTGTACTGTCTCGTTTCCTGAGATCTCACTTTGTATCTCCTGTACGCAGTTTTCAGATCGATCTTCATATTAGAATCAAGTTCACGGAACGTATATAATAAAATATGTTTTGAATGACCACAATGAAATGGCCAAAACAGACTGGTCTCCAAATTGAGTGGTCGAAATCGAACGACCAAAATAAATAGGATAGAGGAAACGATACAAGCAGCCAGATTAGACGGGCAACCTATCGAAGAATCCTATGTGTCTAGCTATCGGCCGAAGAACTGGAAAACAAAGGGTGCAGCGGAGAGGAGGATCGTACGATACAAGGTAGTCTCGTGGCGGAACAACTCGATCACACTTCGATCGTTGGAGCAACACGTCTGGTTTTCAGATCCAATCCTGGATCAAGGATTGCAGGGTGCCCGGTAAAAACGAGCCGGGACGAGGGGGCCGGTTTAACGAGCAGGCCCTCTAGGCAAGAAAATGGCAGAGCGCCGTGGCCGGTTGCGCGTTATTGTGCGCGCCTCGGTGCTGCGCTAACGTTCTATGTTGCGCGCGAGGAAAAAGGGCTCACGGTTGTCTGGCAAAGGGAAAGGGACGGACGGATGCTGTTTAATCAGAGGGGGGAGTCGGGCACGGGTTTACGACACTTCGGAACGTGTTGTTCGTCGCTCTCGTACAAATGCAACGAGGACTCGGGCGGCAAAGCGAGCAAAATCGTAGCTGCCAGCTACGAGAACGACGACGACGACGACGACGACGACTGCTTAAAAGAACCAGTAGGAGAAGCAGCCTGGAACGCGTTAATTAAACGCGAGCGATTAGTTAGCGGCAGTTAATTATATAGATTAATATGCAAATTTATTCTCGTCGGACCCCCTCCCTTCTCTTCTCTTCTCTTCGCTTCACGTTTCTGTTCTCTCTTCTGTTGAACGGGTGCTCCGTACCCCGCGTTCTCTTCAACGTTTCCATCCTCAACCGGCCACGGGTGAAGGTAGACACACCGAGGCCCGCAATCCTGATTACATTACGCTCCAGACTGCTTCAACTTTCATCGCCCACTCGGTTTCCGCCGTTTCACCGCGCCTCGCTCTCGGATCTAATCGGCTCGCGCGCCACGCTCCAATACCAGATACTGGTAATTAATCTGGAGAACTACCCCCTGACGTTGTTCTCGAACGGGACTTCCTTAAACAGGTTCCCACATTCGCAAAAGCTAACCATCGCTAACCTCGTTACATTATCAACCGGAGGAACGCCCAGCCGTTAAACACCGATCGCCCGTCATCCGTGGGATTTACTGTTTGAAAGGCGCGCGGAGCCTTTTTCATGGTTTCTTGGATAGCAATGTTGCGATTATGGCTATGTAAAAGAGAGAGAGGGCGGTGCCAGTGGACAAACTGAGCGATGGCCTGCTGGCCACATTTTACAGATAGAAACTAAATTACACATTCACGGACGAAAAGATCTACAAATATTCTAACGATGCTCTAAGTCAGGTTCCAGAATTAAAATCCTTGTGAAATATAGGAAGCGCGACAATCAAATTTCAGAATTAAAGTTAGATCTCCGCGTCTGTAAATCGTGTGTCTGTCCACTGCTGTCCAATTCTGCTTGCAGATGTGTTTACAAACATTGACAGTGATATGACATGTGTCTTGAACGATAAGGTGATTAAGATTGATAGGATATAGAAAAATCGACCGCGATACCGTGAATGATCGACATGCGATCCAAGTAGAAACGACCGGTCATAGATAGATAAATTCGAACCCTCGAACGTAAGCCGCTTTTAAGTTTAAGTTGATCTTACTGCCGAAGAATAACTTTCATCGAGCAATTTTACTTTTATTTCTATTCTCGCTTGAACATTTCCTTTACCTGTTGCTTCTTCGAAGTGAATTTAAGAAAATCGTGGAACACAACTCCATCGAGAGCATATTTTATGAGGAACGTGGACATTACCACTGACCTCCATGGATAATTTTCATTCATGAAAGCGTGATCGAACAAGCTAATAGACAAGATCGTACGGACCGCAGGAATTTCTGTAAGTCACGAAAGCTGCGCGTAGAATCGTATTAATCGAATAGTTCCTCGGATTTCTTGCGCGGCAGTATCAATAATTTATTAGAGAAACGTACACTCCATCCCCCACAAGCGCCGCTCCATTAAATTTCATTACGTTCGTTCGTTCGTACATTCGTTATTATGATCAGCCGCCTACACACTCGATTTAATGGTGTATAAATGAACACTGCGACTCGTTCTTCGTGGATTTTTCTTGCCCGTAGAGCACCGATAAACTGTTTTTTTCCGTGTAGCTCGCGTTTAAGGTAGCCTGAAAGCGTTTCTGCAAATTCTATGACTTTTGCCTGCATACCGGAGCCGATGGAATTCTGGTTTCTAAGCGTGCCACTTCTTTTCCCCGTGGCTCCGATAAAAACGGATTCGCGCTCCGAGTTACTATGAAAAGGTATTACAACGACACGCGTGACGGCTCCACCTCGACTTCTTTTTTGTTCCGTATCGGCGCAGGAAATTTCCAGTGGACTGGCTGCTGACTCTATCAAGGATGAGTAGAGCTCTTGTTCTATCAACCGCAACAATATATAATGTCGAATAAGATCTACAACACGAATTTTCAACTTTCCACAAAAGACCAAGGAAAAGCAACGAATTTAAATGGGAATTGGTGTTCATCCCTTCAACGAATGGACTAGAATCCATTGACTAAAAGTCAGAGAGAAGCACGCAGATGCCGTGCCTTTTTAGCGGGAATTTTCTTCTCAAAGTTTACGAGCAAGTGTTAGATGCTCGATCCAGGCCTGCCGAAGACGGTGAACGAGCTTGGTTCATGCATTATCGAGCGCACGAATTAGAATGGGAAATTGACAAATCGGTCCGCTGTTTACCGTAAATTGGCTGCGCCGTTGCCGCGTCAGCTTCGTTAATTATCGCTAATGAAAACCAATTAGAACTTCTGAATACGTGACGAGACGAGCCCATTAGTCGTTGCAAAAGTTCTTCGGCTGGTGTTTCGAGCTCGCGGAAAAATATAGCGTCGTTGCGGTGTTCGGTGACACCTCAATCGCCATTTACAAGAAACTACATAATTCATCGTCTTGCCCTTACAATCGTGTAAATATGATTTCTTAATATTTTTCGGATCATGATTATTCGATGATTATATTCGATGTTCATCCACGTTTAGTTACGTCGAACAAGCTTGACGCGGTTTCAACATCACGGAACCGTTAAAACCTCGCTAACTGTTTCTATCGCATAAAAAACGTTTGGTAAATGATGCTCGCATAAACTTTGCATAAATTTACGTATTCTGTTTCTTCCACAGAAAGTAGTGTGGCGATCAAGGACGGCAGACACGCACGATTCTTCTTTGCGCACCGTTCCCCGATTTCGTCATCGTTGAATAACGAACGTTGCATAAAATATTTGAAGAATGTAGGACACAGAAGACTCGACATTGACTTCCAGATTTGATGAATCCGCGATATAAAATAGATCGACATTTTTAGCGCTTCATAAATCTTAAATCATTATTTCCAGGTACTCGCAAGGAGTGAGGATCAAAAGAAAAACACTTTTCCGTATGCAAACGCAATCGACGATTCCAAATACGACAGTCGTCGCGCGGGAGCTCGTCAACGTCCGCGGCAAGCCTAACGTCAACGAGCTTGTCAACGGCACCATTAAACTATCTTCCGTTGGCCGTCATTTAAAATCCCGTGGTGTTTCTTACGCGAAATCGACCAACTGCAGGCAAGATGGGTGACAAAAGGACGATGCAAGCTTTGACGACAGGTAGACACGTCGGAGTCCAATCTTATAAACTCTGAGTCCTGGGAAGATGGGCCTAGCGCCTTCCTATGCCTCATGCAACTAACATTAGATGTATAATGCATGGATAGGTGGCCGGGCTAGGTGTCGCAGCGACAAGGCCCTCTACAACTACCAGATGCGCGTTGCATCGTGCACCGAGCATCCGATGCAGCTCGGCCCAGTATATGCATCCACCGCGACAAGATCGATCAGATTTTTAAATCGAATCGTCCGCTGCTGCCTATCCCCGACCGCGTTTCCGCAACGAACCGGGAAATGCTTCAGGCAATTTCAATCGAGAAGACATCTTTTCGAATTTTCTAGATTGCTCCTGTTCCTCATCCCGGTTTTTATAAAATAACATATTGTAGGGGTGTGAATGTCTAGAGTGACCGAGAACGCGTCCCGTTGTCGCGGCATATTTTCGAATCCTGCGTGAAAGGAAATCTGTTTAGGCCGACTAGGCCGAGGTGTGAAGGAAGAGTGTTCGGGTCTTACAATTACCGACAAGCATCGAGTGGCTAGGGGTGCCAAACGCAGGGCGCACGCGAGCGACTGAGTTTTCCGAATGGATGCGAGACTGATAGAGAGAGAGAATAAGAGAGGAAGAATGGAAATGGATAGAAGGAACGAATGCAAGGGCTGAGAGGTCAGAAGTGCGAGAGTTGAGAGCGAGCGGAGTTGTAAGTTGCGCGCTACGTAGAGGCGATAAAGAGAGAACGTGTTAAAAGTATTAGAAACCTGAATCGTTTAACTCGATATGCCACACCCAAGGCGTAGGAGTTCCTTCAAAATATTCCTACAATATCTAAAATAATATATCATCTCCACAAACAATTAAAGCGATTTCAAGAGAAAATTGATTTTCATTTGTGGCCTATTGGCACACCATGGTGCTCCCATCGTTTATTGTTATGAACAGAGAGAGAATTCTCGAAGGAGTCTGGAACGAACGGCAGATAAGAGAATCGGTAAACGAGCAGCATTACAAGCCGGTTCGATGAAAAATGATCGATAAAATGCTGGATGCTCTTCGAATCCGAGATAACGCAAGAAACAAGCACGGGGACCAGCAGGATCCGACCGGATCTAGGAGAAGCGCAGCTTCACGTACAGCTTTTTCCACCGGCACAAAACAGTGTGTACGTACCAGCTAGATCGTCCACGAGAGATCCGAGCCGATACAGCGTTGTAAACCATTGTAATGGTAATATGCGGCGCGCGCGGCGACCCGATACACATCACGGGGACAAGAGGGACCGTTTCGCCCGCGAACATGTCCTCGGCTCGTAATCGTCGCCGGTCGTATGTAAAGCAACGGTTTTCGTAGCTCGCCGAGTTTCTTATCGATCGAGCGACTGGAGAAACCAACCAAAAAAATCTAAACGATTCTGCTCGCTGGCTTCCAGAAGTATTACGTACCCATAGAAACATGGAGAACGCCTCTTTGCCTCCGGGAGCTAAACGATCGAAGAAAACGTTCGAACAGCTGGAGACTGAGTTCGATCGGTTCGTTCTTTTCCTACTAGAGTTTCAAGTGGAATATGCTCCTGGGTCTTGATACAATCTATGATTCATTTCCCCCGTTTTCTAACCAAACTTGCAAGCACCACGTAAATGTTTCAAACTCTAATTTTCCAGAAGCGAATACCGACGATGCGGAACACACTGCTCAGCGTAGTTGTACTTTGCGCAGAAGTTTCCTCAGAAAAAAACAGAGTTCCACTGTATAGGACAGTTTTAGATCCTCCAGGCCGACGTCGCCTTTGTAGACCCTGTGCGATCGTCGTCTCTGAAATCGCGACAGAAGGAGTCGCCAGGGTGGCAGAGCGATCAAAGCAGTTTCCCGGGAAGCTGAAGCGGTGGCGGTCGTATCGATTCTTTTTCCACGGGCAGAAAAAGACAATGTGGCTGGGCAAAGTTGTTCCGTGGCGGACGGCTCCTAGCGATTTTCCCCATGAGCAACGTCAGCGATGGTGTGTGTGTATACGTACCGGTGCGTGTGTGCCAGCCGGCGGAACACAAACGGGACATAAATCACCGGGAGGCCCGACGACGCAATCATATTTCACGTACGGAACGGTAGCGCATTACTAACAAGCCTCGCAGCGTTACCGGCAATTACAAGCAGCGGCGGAAGATCGGTCCGTGTACCATTCCGACCGGGTGATTCTAAATCGATTTGTCAGGACGTCGGACACGACCGTCCGGCTCTGCGGCCGCGGCATTAAGGACGTAAAGTCCTCGTTCTCGCAACAATCGCGAGCCCGTTCCGGAAGAGCACGAGCATCTCCAGCTCGAGAAAGAGAGAGAGAGAGAGAGAGAGAATCTCTCTAGGTAGCATGGTTGTGTGCGCCAGGACAGAGAGCGAACAGGGAGCGCGAACCACTGGGAGACGCTTTCCACGGGTACGGACAGCTAACAACCGCCGGTTCGCCATTGTGGAACGGCCCAACCGGGTGACTTTTACAAAGTGGACGCATAACAAATGCCCGGCACGCATACATTAGCCCGCATTAATACCTGCTTGGATTTATTAATGCCCATATTATATTCATGCGTTGGTTACGAGTTACGGCGCGATCCATTGCGCCGGGGCATGCGCCAAGCCCGATGATATATTCAGCGTCGCGCTTACTCCATTGTTCGAACTCCCGCCACGGATCCTCCCTCTCTTTCTCTTTTTCATCCTCGAAGACCGCATCCCTCTCGCGGCCGACTCCCCTCGTTCTTTCGACATGGAACCCTTTCAGCCAGCTTCTACATACGTACGAAACGTACGCGCGTTGTTCCGCGAGATCGTAATAAGTCTCCCGTTGACTACCGGCTGGCCTTTCGCCGAGCCGACTCTAGCCTTATCTGCTATCAGGACCGCGATATCGATTTTGGGTCTTGAAGGTTAGGAATTATGTCGGAATCAGGTTAATTATGTCGTAATTATTTATGACCGATGAAAATTAAGATCTCGCGAACAAAGACACAGCAATGGAACAGGTCCCTCGACACCTGATAAAATTCTCAAGATCTCAATTGATTCCTGCATCGCATCTCCGAGACGAAGCGACACGATCAACAGCTTTCTCGACGGTCGTTTCGACGATTATTCGACTTTCTGAATGGCAAATAAGAGGCAAAGAAACGTTGTATCGAAAGGAAGAGATATCGGCTCTTGACACTTTCACACGATCTCCTCGATCACGGTCGACCGCCGACAAAAGATACTTTTTCGAAGCAGAACGAATCGCCGGCTGCGCACCAGAAAATTGTGACCACGAACTTCAACGCGGCCTACCTTTTTGCTCGTCGCTGCTTCTTTCGCTGAAATTCTGCGCCCAAATTCTCCGCGCTGTCTACATTCCCCATTAAACGCAACCGTGTCCTCCCACGTTTCGACCAAAGAATGAAAGAAACGTGTTACGGTGCCAGAAAATATCGGTAAGCAATCTGCATTCTTCGAATCTCTGTTGCGAATTTTCGACGAGCGAAATCAGAGAAATTTCGCGGACACGTGTGTAGAGTCAGGAAGGTTCGATGCGGATTCGATTGAGAATCCTTTATTAAATATTACAGAAATACATTCAATTTGGTATATTGCGCCGTCTCGTCTTACTTCGCGTCTCGTGCACTCGTGTTCTCTTAATCTAAAAAACTAATCTGAAAAACTCTTATAATCAGAAAATCTTCTTGTCTCGTGTTCTCTCTTAAAAAACTGTCTCTACTCGTCAATTTCTCCGAAAACTGCCCTGACTGACCTACCTTGCAAAATATATATCTTATTGTGCTCTCTTTCTTATTTATCATTCGCACTCGCTTGCTCGGTCGTTCACCCATCGCGTATTTACCTTTTTGGATCTAACTGTCGGCGGTCAACCGCTGACCAGTTAGATCGAAAAAACGTGTTTTTACATAGTTCAACCGTCGTCGTTCTTCAACCGTCGTCGTTCAAATCTTTAGGCTCGACTTCCTACACGTGTAACGGCAGATACGATGAGTGAAATTTTGTTTGAAACCCCTCTCACGCACTGGCATAAAGAAAATGCACCCTAGCCACCCTTCGATCAAGATAAAGGGTTGATACTTGATACAAATCGTCTCGCGGCGCGCCGGTAAAAGCTAGCGACCGATCCATCTTGCGGTCGCCAATTAGACTCGAGGAAAAAATTTTCCCGCCAGGTTAGAAATAATTTCACTTGACAGATTTAGTAGCGGCGATGTTGCAAGTAGCTCGGTAGAAAAAGTTAATCGGAAGGGATCTCTTGAAACCGGAGATGCGCGAAGAATATCAGCCCTCTATCTTTGCGGCGGGACTCGTGTAACTGACCGTCGCGTCGTCGTCGGAATCGACGCGTCAGCGTGTGTCTCCTAGAGCGAGAAGTCAGAAGCGTGTGTAACGTTTGCTGCTATGCATTTCCTCGTACAAGCAGCGGCCTTGTTAGCCGCAGTCAATAGTTCCAGGCGAAGCGCGCGCGCGATGCACCGGTGCACCGTGGGATCCGCGATGTATAAGGCCGGGACCGCGAACTTGCACTTTAGCGGCCGAGTTGTCTCCTCTCAACGGCGATAACAAACGCCGCACGTCCGGATGACCGTCGAGCGGGCACGAGCTCGCCTGTGTACAACGGACAAGACCGTCACTCCGGCAAATATAAATGCACTTGCCGCACGATGGACAGGGCCGAAGCACTAGGTGGCAATTCAATGGCCGTACGCGCGTGTCCGACGCTGCGGACTCCGGCAAAACGCGAGGCGTATTAATAAGAACGCTACGGACTACGGACGCATCTACTGGGTGCCTTCTGCAACAGGTGCCACAAAACACCCTCTGGCTATATGCGCTTTGAAGTCGCAAACGAGTACGGTAGTGTCTCGATATGTGTGAAATAGATGGACACGATATTTGTGCAAAAATTAACCCCTTTCCCTCAAACACCTGTCTGACTCGTAACGTAGATTCCGAACAGTCTAATAAATATGTATGCTACTAATTTCCTTTAAACCGAAATCAAATTTTGTTGAAATAAAGCTCAAACCCAAAAATGTTAGGGTGTCGCCGGTAATACTTTTTCTTAGATGTTGAGTTTTAGGGAGAGTGTTGAAGTTAAAATGTAAAATAAAACTCAACAATTTTGTAACATTGTAATGGGTGGCGTGCGTCACGTCGAAGTGACGATCGACGATCAAAGGGACGACCGGCGGCCGGAGCGACGAACAGGACAAGAGTCGCGAGCTCAGTTCGACACTAGAGTCGGTTTAGGCAGGATATACCTGGTGCTGTTACCATTAGAATAAAGTTATTATATTGAAAAGTTACCTATTTCACTAAACTGATTTATTCCACTAAACATCATATCCCTTAACAAATTTTACTTCGGTTTTGTTAATGTGCAGCTATGGGAGAATATATAAGCACACGATAGATATAAATCTTCTCCTTTTCTAGGAAAGTATACGAACTACAAAATAGTTCTAATCGGTGAAACCGTAAAATGAATCGTAAGGCAAAGGTTTAATCACCACCATCGAATATACTTCTCAGGAGGCTCGTATCATTAGATACATCGGATAGGCAATATCAATACAGTGATAATATACAAGGTGAGGCACTAACTATTGCAGTAGTATAAAAGTTTTCGAAATAAAAGTTGCATCGGACAACAGGGACCGTATTGTGCGGTTAATTTTTTGTTGCTAGGTGGAGACACTTTAGAGATACGAAGGTCATCTTTGTTTTTTTAAACAGAATGCAACGTTTTGTTACCCGTTTTCTAATAGTGGCTATTGAGACGAATCCAACGAGGTGCAACACGAAGGTCATTGAAGGTCAGCAAAGGTCATTTATGATAAAAAAGGCGAAAAAAACTTGCATTTACAGAAGGTGTTCAAAGTGATTTCTATTGGTATCAGTGCGATGATGCAATCTTCTTAATCGAATCATATGCTGTAATCATTTATTGTACAAGTGTATTTGATTGTACGGCGTGTAGGGTGAGAACGTTCAGGATATCTCGATCAGCGTATCAACTAAACCTGGTAATGTCGAATAAACACATCTGGACGATATCGCAGGACATCGCTGATAAGAATGGTAAGATTAGTAGCATCGAATCAAGCGATTGTAAACGATGTATTTTTTCGAAGAACAAACCGATATGCTTCTCATTTACGGAGAATGCCAGCAAAATTCAGTGAGAGCTACAGATTTATGTACACGCCGTACAATTCAATACGTTTGTACAATAAATTGTTACAGTATGTAATTGGATAAGTGCCAAAGTGATAGGAAATACTACTCATCGCATCGATACCAATAGCAATCACTTTGAATACCTTCTGTAAATACGAATTTATTTCGCCTTTTTTGTCATAAATGACTTTTGCTGACGACCAAAGACCTTCGTGTTGCACCTCGTTGGATTCGTCTCAATGGCCACTATCAGAAAACAGGTAACAAAATATAGCATTCTATTTAAAAAAACGAAAGTAACCTTCACATTTTTGAAACGACTCCACCTAGCAACAAAAACTTAACTCTACAATACGGCCCCTGTTGTCCGATGGAACTTTTATTTCAAAAACTTTTCTACTACCATCATACTTTCGGAGATATTGGAGGTGGCAATAGTTAGTGCCTCACCCTGTATAGTTGTGTTTAATCATTTCTTTTATGCAACCTATGTCAGCCTTCAATCCGACAAGCATCGCAAAGATATTGCTACAAGTAAATTTCTCACCGATCGACGATACAATGAAATATTTTACAGTAATGTACCACTCTTCGGTGAAAACGTCGCTCACAAACAATCGTGTCATACGCAAATATTCTAGGCCAAAAGAAATGTCTTGATTTTGGAGTTGAAGTAGAGTCTTTTCGAGGTCAGCCACCCCGTATGCAATATGTACAGAGGGAGACGCATCTGATGCATGCAGCTTCGTAGAACAGTGGACACCGAAGACATGGCAGCTCGGCTGGCCACGTCGATACTCGTTAACTGTAACACTACGCGCCTCCGCCTCTTAAGCTCGGCTTCCTGTGAACGCTGTGTAGACAGATGCGCGCAGTTTATCCGTGGATATCCGTGATATCAACATACCCACGACCATATCGAGAAAGAGAGGCGCTCGGCTATTATTCGCGTGCGCGCACGTGCTGCACCGGCGATCACCGTGTTGCATGTGCATCATACGCTACTGCGGCGGGACACAAGCGTCGTCGACGCCGCGCTGCACTGCAAACGCGGACGTGCTTTACATTCGTGAGACGCGTCATCTCCTCCTTATCCTTGGCTCGACGCCTTCCCGGCCGCTAGATCGGATCGGTAGAATTTAAATGAGCCCGATACTTTAGATCTGGATCATCTGCCTGGCTCGCAACTGTCCGCAATTGGACGTCTCTGTCGGCGCTGCTTGCTCAGAGACAGTGAGACCGAACACGGTCGTTTAACATTTTTACACCCGTATCTCGTTCTCTTTGGGAATCTTTTAGACCGATTCAGTTTCTTAATGCTCGATACTTACTTAAAAGCATTTTGATTCGATTAATAATTTGAGAGTACAACGAAAACGAAGTACAGAGGAACCTCGGTATCTGCTTCGGAGTACGTCTAATTCTGAATACGTCCTGTTTGGACGTGACAAATTTTTTTTTTCGATTAATAATTTGAGAATACAACGAAAACGAAGTACAGTGGAACCTCGGTATCTGCTTCGGTGTACGTCTAATTCCGAATACGTCCTGTTTGGACGTGACAAATTTATTTTTTTCGATAAATAATTTGAGAATACAACGAAAACGAAGTACAGTGGAACCTCGGTATCTGCTTCGGTGTACGTCTAATTCCGAATACGTCCTGTTTGGACATGACAAATTTATTTTTTTCGATTAATAATTTGAGAATACAACGAAAACGAAGTACAGTGGAACCTGGGTATCTGCTTCGGAGTACGTCTAATTCTGAATACGTCCTGTTTGGACGTGACAAATTTTTTTTATTAATAATTTGAGAATACAACGAAAACGAAGTACAGTGGAACCTCGGTATCTGCTTCGGTGTACGTCTAATTCCGAATACGTCCTGTTTGGACGTGACAAATTTTTTTTTTCGATTAATAATTTGAGAATACAACGAAAACGAAGCACAGTGGAACCTCGGTATCTGCTTCGGAGTACGTCTAATTCTGAATACGTCCTGTTTGAACGTGACAAATTTATTTTTTTCGATTAATAATTTGAGAATACAACGAAAACGAAGTACAGTGGAACCTCGGTATCTGCTTCGGTGTACGTCTAGTTCTGAATACGTCCTGTTTGGACGTGACAAATTTTTTTTTTTTATTAATAATTTGAGAATACAACGAAAACGAAGTACAGTGGAACCTCGGTATCTGCTTCGGAGTACGTCTAATTCTGAATACGTCCTGTCTGGACGTGACAAATTTTTTTTTTAATAATTGTCTCAGAGGAAAAATTAAATTAATAATTAATGATATTCAGAGTTGATGTATTATTAACTGACCGATCGTACAAGTAAGGATCGGTAATGTAATTACCGCGAAGACACAACACGGATAGATGAAAGAGAATGTTCAGTCGATCGAGTGTTTCTTTTTGTATTCTAGCATTGAGCAGAGTTTAAATTTAAAAAGCTATAAATCTCATTTTTTATTTACGCGTTTAAACAGTGTTCAAATTATTTTACAATCCCATTAATGTAGATATAATATCAATAGTAGTTTTTATTAAATGAGAACGGATTAATCATTTTTACATTACATCTTATGGGAAAGGTTGGTTTGGTATACGTCCTACACGGTATAAGTCGAAACATCAGGAACGGATTAAGGTCGTATACCGAGATTCCACTGTATACCAAATATTCTAATGGAACTGTCCATATCCGTTCTCTACTAACTCCTTCAATTTTCAGATGAAAATCTAAAACGAAAAGCGTCTGGGAAAGAATGCCCTAATTCATGGAGGGTGCAGACAAATCCCTTGGGAGCTGGATAAGGATTGTCGAGACGGTGGTTGCCGACGATGACAGTTGACAAACACTAACAGGAAGCGACCGGGTGTCTCGTTTTTCCCGCGGCGGCGAGGTGTTTTTCCCTCGGCCGTGACTTTTGCGACGGCGCGGCGCGGCGGCGACGTTGCATCGGTGCGGCACGTTGCGGTGCAGCACGGTGCAGCTCGGGTGCAGTGCTGTGCGGCGGTGCCCTTTTTGTCGCATTTATTACTGTTCCGGGGACGTATCGTAAGTCCGTTCACCGATACGCGAAGCACTACCTCCGGGCGGCCGTAACTCCATGGTTTCCGCGGTGGCACGTCGTCGTGTTCAACGAGCCTTTACGGCTACCACGGCGACGGTCATTGTCAACCCGAAGGCACTTACGCTCTCGTGGACAATCGTTTTTGCCACCTTCGTAGGGGAACTCGTGTGGGTTCGCTGGGTGGGGATTTATGCTAACGCGTTAATAATGATAGGCTTTTTGTCGTCTCGCGCGGCTTGTTGCCGGCTACGGCCATAGGTACACGTACCGGCCGCCGGCGACTGTAACTTTGGCCACTTTATTGGCGGCGGTTCCGCGGCCGAGGGCTGGCTTATCGGCGATTAATGGTACGCAATGGTGCCGCTAAGTACGCGGCCCGGGGTATTAGACCGATAAAATTGCTGCGTCCACCATGGCCAGGCCGTAAACGCGAGATGCACGCGTTAGTTAACGCTGCGTCAACGCGGGGCCACGTTTCCCCCGCACGCTTCGCGCCACCCTTCGTTCAAGCGCTATCTACTTCTTGGGAAAAGCACTTTCCTCGTCGCTCGTCGCGAGCGATTCTTTACGCTCCAGATTTTGGTGTATCCTTCATTGGCTTGTCTGCGGCTTTTCCACTTGCAGTCACGAATTCCACGATTCGTTCGATACAATTCTGTACCTCGTTGATACATCAAATACTTTGTCAGAAATCTCTACTGGAAAAGTAGATAAACAAGCAATGCCAGGGTATTACATCCTCCGAGCGATCCGGAGAGCTTCGTCCACCAGACAAGTACCATAGCAACAATAAACTCCAACTTCCTCCAAGTGAAAGGGAGAGGAAGTGCTGTTGCAGCCAAGCCGGTCAATTTGTAGCATCGGTATCACGCGCCCCTCGCAACAATGCGCCCAGAAGCCGTCCGGCGTAGGAAAATAAATGATCGCAGCGCTTCCATAAATCAATCATCGCGGAAGGATGGATCCTGCGCCGGTGTCGTGGACTGGTTGCGCACAGGTGGAGGACGAATCGTATGTGTCTCGAAGAAAAGCATCGCCGATAGAGGGTCGACGATAAATTAAAAGTAACCTGACCGGGGTAGCCGGCAAGAACACGCGAATCCCCGATCCCGGTGAACGCAAAAATCCTTGAAAATCCTGCGACCGGTCATTATTCGACCCGGCTCGTTTAAATACACACGGGCTACAGGACGACGGCGCGACGGGGTTGGTCGGAGCCGCGCAAATTCAAAGAAAACCGACGAAACTGACGGACAAGAGGGGCTCGGAAGGGGGAGGGGAGAGTGTTCAGGAACGGTAGCTCGGAGGGGGCAAGAAACGCTTGTTGGTTCCCTCGTGTCTGTTCGCGGCCCTTCTTCTTCGCGCCGGCGTGTTTAGGAGCTGTTGGAACGCGATCCACGGCCACCACGGAAAAAGCACGCCGAGCAATTTGTGACGACGCCGAGGTGCCGCCGCCGCGATATAAGCCCGACACGTTGATCGTGTGCGTGCGTGTGCGCCGGGGACGTATATATCTTTATACTTGTACAGAGAGAAATATATGTCCTTCGTCGATGGCGATGGTGATGGCGATGGCGGCATCCAGGCACCCGGCAAAAGACACCACGCTGCCGCGCCGGCCCCCGAGGATCGCCTGGATCGCTTTCATTAGCTTTAATGCCTAGATAATTCGATAAAACTGAAAAATTCCGATGTCGCGTACAACGGTGATGCATGGGGCCCCGGCCAACGGACGTCGACCCATTTAAGGACACGCTCCCGCCACCGAGATTGAATTTGTGTATTTAAACCACCATTACCTTTTTCTTGCGCCCGTGCAGTCCCGCGAACGGATCGCGTTTCTTTACGGACACACGAGATACCGCTATGCTCCGGCCCTTGCAATTCTATTTGCTCGCAGGCTTCTCTTGTCGCAATCGATTGACGCGCCATTTTCTTCGAGTACGCGTACGTAAAGTTGTCTCCTTGATTTATTAGTACCGGACAGCGGATATTTGTGTGAAATAAAGGGCATGAAACGGTATTATAATAAATGGAGGCCCACTGCACTTTGGCCTTGAACGTACCATCGAGATCTCTGAGGAGAACGTTTTTGACATTTTTAAAATTCTTCGTCTGCAAAGGGTGGACACTGACAACGCGTAAAATGTATAAAATATGTAAAAATTCATGGTTTCGTTACGAGGTTGCAAGCAGCGTGTCGAAGAGCGCCTGATTTATGGAAATCAATAAAGATCTATGGAGACGGGCGCGCCAAGCAGTTATTGAAAAAGAAAATACGATACTGGTGGTTTCGACGGGCTGGGCGGTGGCAGAGAGGTCTCGTCGTCGTTAACCGACGAAAACGGCTCGTTTCGCCAGCCGGATGCGAAAAACACTATAAATCCTGCGTCACGCGTGGGCGTTGCCTGCCTTCCGCGGTACCCGTAACACGAGGATCGCGGCACTACTAAATTACGACGACGAGTTCGGCTCTCTCTCTCCTTCGGCAACAAGCAGGTTGCCGGTCCTTGTCTCTTCGTCTCGTCTTCGGCACCGCTGCACAGGCTTTTGCGCGTTTAACCCTTCGCTGACAACATTTTTTTGTAAATATTCAAAGCGCACCAACTCGACACAAATTAGAAGAGCACCGGACTCCCGTCGAAAAATTGACGATATTTAAATCGTTACAACTTCGTGACGAAAAATCGTACGGCGATCGCTTTGGGCACACTTTATACGACTCTACTTGAAGGGCCTCAGCGAGATTTTTCACTAAAAAAATTTCTGCGCATTCTGTAAATTTTCAAAAATATTCAGTGCAGCTGTTGTTTAAACGCGAACTAGTCAATTTATGCAGCCGGATCTAATAATTTAAACACCCATCGTAATTAAACAATTTGTCTGCAACTTCGCGAATTGGCAACACGATTCGCGTCACCGCTGTGTCGACGTTCGTCTCCAAAGGGACAAACAGTTCGCGTTGCCTCCTCGCAAACCACTCCATCCATCAATAACCATCGACTAGCCGCTGACGACTCGCCGGGTGATTCACCGAACCATCCTAATGATCTAACGAAAAAAGAAACGGAAAAAGATCGAGTGCTCGTTCGAACACGGGATTTCTCAATTGGAAGAACAATGGCCCCGTTATTGGTAAATACAGATTGCCAACGCGAGAGTCGGAACTGAGAGACGTTTAATCATCGCCGGTGGTGTCACGTAGCGACGATGATTTAATGGTCCTGCGCGAGGATCTCGGGTGTCAGAGGGTAGGAAGCTACTAACTCGAGAATCCGTGATTTAGTAGATAGCTGGTGGTAGGTACAGAGTTCTTTTAGGTATAGTCTGTGCCGCTAATAAATCTCGTGCATCGCAGAGCCATTTGTTCGTACGATAGTATCGCTTTGTTTGCCGACTCGATTAGAATCAAACCTGTAAGTAGTTAATTATTTATGTTCCAATACGGCAGCTGGTTTTTAGCATAATGTAGGTCGCGTCGGGTGATGTGTTGAATGGATGTAGCTTATAGTTTGTAAACACCTTTATATTCTTATAACGAACGTTTACAAGTAATAGCTGTTTGTGAGAAATACAGGGTGCGGCAAACGAACCTCCCTAATTTTAAAGGTTAATGAAAAACATGCTATCTTAGATACAAAGATTTAGTTTTTTTTTAATTGTAGAACAACATCATGGGAAGTTTTAATTTACATTGTTTTAAAAGGAACATCCTGTAAGCGACGCCCGTTGTTGCCAATTGTTGCCAAATTGTCGCCTCTGAGGCGTCACTAAAAATTGCTGTACTATTATTTAAATAATTGTTTACATTATTATATATGTCGGAATCTAACCAATTACTAAACATTTAAGCATCGCATGAGGTATTACATCAATTTCGTATCTACAAAATTTAAAAAATCATAGAGAATGGGAATATTCTAGATCGGAAGAAACGTTTGATTTTCGAGTTAGAATAGCTCCGAGTGCAAAGGGTTAAAAACTTGGGCGTTTAGATATCCCCGCAAGAAATAGTCGCAGGGGGTTAAATCCGGAGATCGCGCTGGCCACGGAATGTTGCACCGCTACGATGTAACAATTTTGGGTAAAGTAAGTTTCTACGGTGAAAGCACGCTGCTTGTTAGACCACACCATTTTTGCCATCGCGGGGAGCTAAGACGTAAACAAGATCTACTGTATCTGTCGAGCCTAACTCCGCCCATCGCAAGGACTCATTGAAAATAAGGAGGTTCTTTTGCTGCACCCTGTACTTGTTCTTTACTTTTTCCATGACTTTTTCTTTCGGCGAATCAAAGAACGTTTCGCGGGCCTCGCGTATTTTCGGTGTCGATCATCGGACAAACTTGTATCGCCATACCCAGCAAGCATACCCCTCGCACGAAAATGGTCGCGAATGAAGACACGCCGTGAAAGCGACATTCGTTCTGGGACGGGCTAACACAACAAATCGACGGGCGGTTGATACCGAGTGTTGTACCTGAGGAAAAAAGACTGGTTTCCCCGAAAGGAAGCAGATTTGTTGAATAAAGATCGCTTCTTTCGCCAGGCCGTTGCGAGGCGTGGTCTACACTTATCGGTAACCGGTAATTGGAAAGTCACGATCCAGGATCGGGATCGAGACAGGCTGGTACACACACACGTGTACGTGTATGCATGTGTTATGTTCATGCGAGGATCCAACTGCGCGCAGAAACTGTTCCGCGACGAAATTGCAGGAACTTCACGGGGCGTCTCGTAAAAAAGCCAGACGATGAGAAAGAACGGGGGCGAAATCGGACGATCTGATCGACTCGAACATTTGTATGGAATGTCGAGCAAGTGAGCACCACGCGATCCACGACTCGGTTAGGTGCACGCCGATCCGCTTCATTAACGCTGAGGACGATCTAGAGATAAAGCTGAGAACACGATGGGGTGGAGTCCCTTGAACATCCTCGATCAGGTCATGCGGGGCCCAGATTTTCAGAAGGGTTACCAGACTCTTGTGTCATCGAGAGGAACAATGGAACTGGCTGCCGAAGGCGGCCGGGATATTTTTCTTCTAAAATTAACGAGGTTTGTTCTGGTCGAAATTGTTCAGAATTTTTAGCATTTTTATTGTAGTACAACACGTTTCAATAATTTCAAATTCAAAAACAAGTAAAAACGTTCGCAAAACTGCGACAATGCAAACTCTGAAATAAACAACGCCAGCAGAAAATCGCTTCCGGTGCGGTTCTCCCACACGACATCTCTAATTTACAGTTTACTCGGGCTCGGTCGTTCGGTTACGTGCCAGCCGGTATTTATGTGCACGATTACACAATTAGAAAATAAAGACGCGCGTTAATAACGAGCCGGAATCGCGTGCAGAGCGGAGGGTCCCAAGAAGAGTCACAGTTTACCGTGGCTCGTCGCTTAAGATCATCCGCGTGATTTACGGTGGGAAGAGGCGAACGAGAGAGGAAGCGAGAGAGGAGAGTAAGAGAGGGAAAGAGAGACACGGGTCTCCTGTTAAACGAGAGTACGCTTTTTTTTTAAGGTAGCACGCGAGACAATGGCCGTCTAGCGGCGGTGGGCGTACGCTGGTAAAACCGCGACCTCGATCGTAGCCCCAGTTTTTTGTCGGTCTACCGTTCCCATGCTGCAATGTCCAATGTTGTAAAAATCCCGTTACAACATCCTATAAATTACTTAAGGTTCTCACAGCGAGGCCCCACCACCGTATCCCCGGTTCTCTCTCCCGAGAGAAAGAGAGAAAGCGAGAAGCCGGGCTTCTCTCGTGAAATTGCCGGCTGGCAGTAGTTGCCGCTTCTCTATCCATAAAATCGACACCCTCCAATTAATTCCTGATCCTCTCTGGAGTCGTATCCTCTTCTTCCCTTCGCAACTCTGCTCCCGACCCGGCCCGGCTAAGGGTAATGATATATTTGCCGATTGTTAAGGAATTCTCATGGTTTCGCATGGAAATAAGGGACTCGCGCGATCCGACGATCACCCGCGACCCGCAATAATAACAGTTCCGATCCGGCTAGTTCGATCCGACAGGCCACAAGCATTCCTCATGGGACCGGATACCGTATACCGGCGGAGCAGTCCTTCCTTTTAACTTTACATTTCGTTCTGGTGCATAAATGTGAACTGAACTTCCAGCATAAATTTTTTAAATATAATTTAACTATCCTATTTGTCAGCAAGGGCATGCAACAAATTTTATAAAGAAATTGAATGTACTCAGGTACTCGGACAGCCAGGTAGCGATGCAAGGATCACAATTCTTCAGTGCTTGCAACTATCCACGCGATTTCGAAGACGCGCTTTTCGGCAGCGAACGGAATGTCACCGATGCAACTCCATGACGCGTCCACGTTGTGCTCCATGCAGCCAATGGGTTCCTAGTCTACGGGAGTCTTCGCAGGTGGGCACGGGGTCCCGTGAACACACGACGCGCGGTCGGATCCCTTGGTTCGAACTTCTGTGCAATCTTTCCGAGAGAGCAGCGAGCGCGTGCAACGGTATCGGTCGCGTATCGGCATTCCTGAGGACCGAATTGGACGTAACATCGTGTACTTACGTGCCGATAAGCGTCTCGAACCAAACGAATGTCCCGTACGAACCTTTTAAGAGGCGCGGCCGTCGCCGAGGCGCGAGAGTAATTTAAGACTCGAGCGGGAATCGCGATCGAAGCGTGCGTAGCATCCGCGATCCAGACCGACTGGCCGGGCCGGGCCCCGTTTAAAACCCAGCATCGCGACTATCTGCAGCTTCCCTGGATCACCACCGCGGCCAGGTCTAATTGTGCTACTTCCAATTTGTACTAATTCGACGGCGCAACTTCGCCGCATTCATCTTCATTCGAGAAATCCATTGCGACAACCGGACACCGGACTCGTTCGCCGATTTCTTCTTCCACGCAAAAGGATTTCCATAAATCCCGTTCTACGGCGTGACAGTCTTATTGTACCATGCAAAATTTTAATAACAATCAAGTTATCGTTCGGACTAGTCGCTATTAGATACATCCTGTATTTTGTCTAACAATTATTGAAATCGTAAAGACGGTCCAATAGGACGCGATAGATGAGAAGTTATAAACGTCCACAGCTTTCTCAAGTTGACTGCAATAAAACAATCGATAGCCTGTTCTGGGAACTCCGCTTCACAAGTTGTCGGTTTTGTAACGATAATTAGGAAATTACACAGTGAGATCGGAACGAATTACTGTTCTACCGAGCTCCAAACTTTCCAGAATTTTAAATTGCGTTCGATCGGAAACCGGATTTGCCCGTTCGAGCAAATTCAAATGCCGAGGCATTTCTAATTCCCATTAGGCAAATAAAGTTACAAACAATTAACGGGTTCTACCTAAACGCCGTTCTGTCGCCGAAGGAACTGGACGGTTTTTCAATCTCTTTATTTAGTCCTCATCTATTTTGACATAGCAAAGTCTATGCACGCGTGGAATTGCGTGTTCGGTTTTCTTGCTTCGTCCGTACGGTGCGCACGAACAGGTTGCAACGATATCGTTGCTAACGCATTCCCCCGGAATCTATTACGTTGTTGCTCATGAAATATCCATTATCGTTTAATCGAGTTTCAAGAACACGCAACGATTTCAGAATGGAAAATAATGGACAGGCCCTCCGCGCGGCAGTTTTTAAAAACAGATCAAAGTTCAAGAACAATTTATTCGAACCGCGCGGCAACTTTTTCCTTTTGCATCGAACGGTGCAAGTTTCTTCGGAATTTTTCGCTTTTCCCACAACGGCCGCGACCCGATGGAAATTTATATCGACGTAGAATAATTTTCCGAATTTGAATATAAAATTCCCCCATTGTCTCGGCTAAGATATTCACAAACTTCGATCAACTTTTAAATCGATCATATGTATTTAACTTGTCCTAAATGCATGAAATAACTTCGGTGATTATTTTCATGGTGACTGGATGACTAGATATACCGTATCAACATAAAATCGTCCAAATACAAGCGTAGCAGTGCGTTCACAGTACTTTCCAAATTTTTATCACGTTCGGTACAGAAATTACGCCAGTTACGATCTCGTTGGACTGCCTGTACAACCCGCCGTAACGATAACAATAAAAACGCGAAGCAAAGAATCCGTAACAGAGGCCGCCTAAGTATAGCGATTCCTGCAAAATAGACCCGCGATAACATCTCTTAATTACATCGCGAGGTCTCCCTATATTTCGAGAATCATGGCCTCCGTATAAAATGATTAAATTAGAGCCGAGAGAGCGAGCGAGCGAGCAGGCTACGGGTTGCGATAATTACCGCGCGGTAGGAACACGGTGTCCCGTAGATTTTAATAGGGCGATAATTATACGCGCGGAGACACTGTAAATCGGTTGATCGTCCGGGAACCGGGAATCCTTGCTAGGAACACGCGCTAGGAGGCCAGACAACGCAGGCGAAAGAATCCAGCAAAATTCATACTCACGCCCGCTAACGAGCGTAAATGGTAACTTCTACAGCGTTTCCAAACGGATGGCAGCGGAAAAACTTAAATTTTCACCATTTTGTATTACGTACTCGAGTCTCGGCCCTTTAAGTTCCTAGACCTCCAGGCTCCGTAATTAAACTGTTCTTCGTTCGTTGAATTTTGGAATTTTTCATTATTTTCAACGATCTGCATTTAGATTAAGACTGTTTTCAATGGTCAAATCACAGTCACCATTGTAAATTTCAATGACCGATTACTCGAACATCCTTGATAACATAAACTCTATGTCTCGATCGTCCAAATGTTTAAATATTTAGAATAATTTTCTCGGCGCTACGGTTTCGATCAAATTCTACGCTATATAGCTAATTTGTAACACTCCAAACGTATCCAAACGTAAATCCTTGATAACGACGCGCGTGACGTCACAATGCTAGTACGACGAAGCGACACGATTTCAAAGGGGAAAAAATAGTAAGAGTGGACGTGGAATTATAAAATAGAAGAAAAGAAAAAGGTTCGAGTCATCGGAGGGAGCCAACCCCTCCTTTTTGTCGGTTGCCCAATTTCTTAATCGGCTTCTGGGAATCGGGCCTCTCCACGATACCGTTTAACTATAATCCGATTATAGGATAGAAATGGCGGCAGGTGAGCATAAAGGCAGGGCCCAGTTTTCATGGGAATATAATACTATAATCGACGGAGGGAGTGGTCCACCTTCTCGACTCGCTCTTCGAACGAGAGCCGCCCCTTTCGGACCGGCTTCTGCCGTGAAATCGCTGCCGGTTTTTTGCCGAGCCGACACGTGCCGATTTCCGAGCCATAACGCGCCACTTCTGCAATCATTTTAATATTTTCACGAGCAATGGCCGAGGGAAGATTCAAATTAAAGCTCCGCGTTCGAGGTCGTTTAAATTTTCAATTTCTTCCGCTTTTTCTCTCGCGAGCCTTTTTTGCAGTTTTTCTTTTTAGGAATCTTGTTTATCGTTTCGAAGGTATATCGTGGTGTTATATACATTAATTTTTTAACAAATTCGTTACTAAAAATATTTATAAGACGCTCGAGTCAAATTTGAAACTATAAAATCAATGAATCCGCCAGAAGAAACGCGAAGAGAGATTCCTAATTCGACACACATATTATACAGCAGCATCCTGCCCACGCATACAGCTCGGTCGCAATCTTTAATTTGCAATTTCTTGTTCGCTAATAATAAAGTAAATAATGAACACGTTGTTCCATTGTGTTCGCGTTAATTGATTACCAACAGGACCACGGTGTATAATTAAATTCATATTTCGTGCTAATTTGTTGCATTTATTCCGTGGCAGCTGTTCTTATCTGGATCGATTCACACGGCGCCCGTATTAACAGAGTAGATCAACTATCATCGCAAAATCGTTCCCCACCTCTGCCAAATTGTAATTGTTTTTTTTTTTGCTAGCTAGGCACGTTATCCGCGGAACGATCTCTCTCCGGTCTGGGACACAAAATAACAATTGTTCCAACGGTGCTAAAGGTAAAAGTGTGTTCCGCGACTGGCAGCGGTGCCACGATTGAGAAACTAGCGAGTGTCGATCCCCGATTCGATACAGGCCGGCCATAAATAATAACGATTCTTGACGAAATATGCCAGAGTAACCACTGTCAGGACAGCCAGCGACCGTGAGAACATCGCACTCTCCTCGAGAAAACAATAAACCGATTATTAACTTCGCTAGCGAACAAAATTTCCTTTCCGCATAAGGGAGGATCTTAAAATTTCAAAAACGTAATTTGTAGTATAAATGGTACTTGATAAAGCAAAAATATATGTAGTTGACATAAAGGGAAGAAATAAACGTTATGCAGGAATCTTTCTTTCGCAACGGTCTTCGTTCTTCGTTAGACCAACTCTCTTCCCCGTCTCCACCATTATAAAGGGTGTTTTTTTAAGCCCGATAGAACTTGAAATTGTAAAAAATAACACAACAAATTTAATTTTAATCTAATTGTTTTATTCGTTCGAAAGATCAATACATGGCATTAACGTTTGAAAATGATATCGGGCATATGGCCACCGAGGCTGTCCTTGACGAAGCGCATTCTGAACGTTCAATTCCGGGTCACTTTTTCGAACACTGCTGTACGTCAGAAAAGACACGAACAATGTTGGCCTCCAAGGCGTCAATTGTTGCTGGTTTATCGGCATAAACCAGTGACTTCGCGTGGCCCCACAGGAAATAATTGAGGGGTGTCAAATCGCACGACGTTGGAGGCCACTCGACAGGTCCATTTCTCGAAATCAACTTATCGTCAAATTTTGATTTGACGTAGCGCCATCCTGTTGAAACCACATCTCGTCCGGATCAACGTCATCCATATTTTCAAACAAAAAATCGTTGATCATGGTGCGGTAACGATCTCCATCGACTGTAACACGAACTCCGGCCTCATTTTTTAAGAAATAAGGCCCAATGATGCCACCAGCGTGTAAACCGCACCAAACGGTGCATTTTCTGGATGTAATGGAGTCTGTAGGGTCTCTTGTGGATTGGTCTCACACCATATGTGGCAATTTTGCTTATCAACGAACCCGTTAAGCCAAAAATGAGCCTCATCGCTGAACACAATTTTGCGATAAAACGACGGTTCAGTTTCCAACTGACCAATTAAAATTGAAAAGAATGTAATCGTCAACCGCAATTAACGAGTAAAGTAAAAGTTTAATTGTTAATTGCGATCAACGATTAACGTAGAAATTTATTCGTCGATCGTCGATTAAATTTTTGCCCAACTCTGTTGCCGGATTGGTCGCGTGACATTGTGACACATGCACGCCGCCGGGAAATGGGACAATGGCGTCGTAGAAGGGGTAAGGTAGAGTGGGAGACAAGTCTAAAAAATGTGGAGAATACCTCGAAATATGCAAGATATTCGCGGGAACGTGGCTCTGATATTCAAATAAGATCCCTGAGGATTATTAAACGTCAGTTGTCGGCGCGTCTCCCGCGTTCTTCGCCGGGATGTATGAGATTTACGTTACGGTTTTCCTCGTCGAATTAGTCGACGGCGCGATCGACACTGAGACTCTGAAAAATATAAGCGGAATAATAAACGGGATAATTGCGCAAGTATAGCGGAGAACGCGACCGTGGACGCTGCTGGACGAGACACAACGCCGAAGTTAATGAATCATAAAGACGGAGAGGATCGGTTGCCGGTGGATCGCTACAATGCCATTAACACCGCTTGCAATTAATGCACGCCCGGCGTGGCCGAGGCGTCTCTCGCGTTGTGGCAATTCGACGGCCTCGGTGTGCATCTTCGGAGATGCGGTTTCACCTCGCGGCTGGAACGGCTCCGATCTTTTCTCTTAATTAAAAATAACGATTGCTCGTTCGAGACGCGGTCTCACAGTTGGCGGCGTCGAAACGGGATTGGCTTCGGCATAATCATAATTTCCCCTCTTTCCACAGTTCTCCACTTTTTTTCTCTCTCGCACACTCTCTTTCTCTCTGCTCTCCTGAGAATCTCGCCGGCAACTAGCACACTCGAGCCGCATAGCTCGAGATGCTCAAGGACGAGCCTGTCACCTTCGCACCTCTCTACGCGTCAGGAAACACCTCGCTATTTTTTCTGCAAAAAGATTCGCCCAATAGGAGCAACACAACCGCCTCTCGCTTGGTTGGCGTCACCGGTTCGAGAGCTATACTCTTTTCTATACGTCCGGCTCGAGGTGGTTGCGGAATCGAGGGTGGAGAAGGTCGTTGAATCGAAATTGTTACTCGCGTATCGATTCTTGCCGTAATTACAATTGTCGGGCGAATTTAATGTAGGTGGGTTATCGAATCGAGTGCACAGCCTCTTTTTATTTAACTGGAGTATCGTTTTTGCTTTGCGATCTTGCTTCGAATCAATTTGTTCCTGGGTTTTGTTTTATACAAATAGTTTCGCGTTCAATTTTTAGGAGACGCGGCTCTTTCGAGGATTCTCATTGGGTCGAAGTGTAATTTCTCGCAGGTCGATAGCAACACGTCCCAGGACCGTCTTACTCTTTTTCCCTTATTATCCCGGGCGTGTAAAGTCCGTGGTTCTGTGGTCGCACTCCCACGCGGGTCGCTCGGGTAGCTGTTGCGGGTAGGTAGCCTGCGATTTATCGAGCTAATTTTGGGACAATGGCGAGGAATCGAGGCAGAACGGGAGGAGGATGAGAAACCGGTGAAAGGAAACGAGGCTGGGGATGCACAACAGGTTACGTACCGGCTATGGACGGTAGTTAACGGTGCGAATTGCTCGCCATATACGTAGCCTGTCGCGGTTATGTTGGCCCGGCTAATGCCAACCCGGCGGCCCCCACGTTTACGGTTTACACAGCCGTAAATATACCACGGGACTAATGTGGTGCAACTTTACGTCGCGGGTTACACGATCATCCCCCACCGACCCGTACCCGGCACCATACCCGCGCTCGGGTACACGGCCACGCTGCGCTGCTCTGCGAGGGCCCCGATCAATTAGGAATTTAAATTTGCCGCCGCAAACCGTCGCGCGTCGTCCCCGTTTGGACATCAAAGGAATTTTTAAACGGGGAATTACACGACCGATCCGTGCCCGTTTCCAAAGGTTACGCAGTCTCTCTCTCTCTCTCTCTCTCTCTCTCTCTCTCTCTCTCTCTCTCTCGACGAACTTGGACGCTGAATTCGCGTAAACATACACTTTTGTTATCGGTGTATCGCGAATTTCATGCACCTGCGACGAATTCTCGAAGAGTTGTTTGTCCCGATATGAAACGAAGAATTTAGAATGGTTTATTTTTCTTAATGTACAGATGTGTATGTAAGCCTTACTAAGCCTTACTTCATCATTTCGCTAACTAATTGCTTTTCCATCTTAGGAGATGCAAGCATCGATGCTGTCCTAAGAGTTACTATAAATGTACAGTTTCTATACTATAGGTTCTCTTCGTCTTCTTCTTCTTCTTCGCGAGCAACTATCTTCACATTCTTCTTGATCTTGTTCCCATTCGCTTCTTTTCTTCCTGTTTGCGGTCTCCCGAGTGCAAGCAACAGCCGACACTACCTGTTCCTAGACAATGCGTAGACGGTTCCTTATTCCAGCTGCACCTGTCTATTCCAATGCAATTATGGATTATGGTATGAGAAAGTACAGGGACGTCGGAAGAAAATTAGCGAGGTTCGAAATTAAGCGAATCGAATGACAGCAGACGGTCTTAAGCGTCGTGCCAGAAGGGGTCTGACAACCCAGCAACACATGTTCCTCGACCATTACCGAGACACGATCAAAAATTAATATAGAATGAGAACAATTTCTACCAGCCAAGACTATATTCTTCCACCGTTGGTATCGTGTCAGTGACAAACGATCAGCATTGGCCACCGAACAACATACTCCCATCCTTTTTCAAACAGTTCGAATTTCTACGATTAATTATGTTCATTTGTATTCTCTTTCAATACCCATTGTTTTATTCTCGCTGTTGCTCGCGTCTCAATTTTCTGTAAAATTTCGTCGACTCTCTGGATCGTAAAGATTTTCCAAATCAAGTCTTCCGAGTCGAGTGTAGAAATGATTGAGCGAGCGATTTTTGGCAAATTTTCGAGAAATGCGATGCGGTGGAAGTAAATGCAGCTGGTCTAGGATAAATCGACCTTCGCGGGGCCATGTGACCGGTAGAGACCGGTCACTTCCTTGTGCCGGCGTTGACTCACATATCAGGCATTCCGGGATCGGATACGTGTCCACTCGGCTAAATCCACGATCGACTCAATTATTGTTATTTATCTCAATAGGAATGCCCGTTAATGGCCGACCTTATTCTCCCGGCCCCTGTAGCCGGTAGTTCGTGCATTTGCATGCAATTTACTTAAATCAGCGTCCCGAGAACCGTGCCCGACAGCGCCACGTTCACCGGTCTCATAAACCACCACGGAACCATTCTGACTTCTCCGAAGGTGTAGGTTGCTGTATCGAATGTCTGGGCTGCTGTCGTTGTTGCTGCCGGTGCTGCGGTGCTGCGGTTGGGGTCCAGCACGGTGACAGGATCGGTCAGATCTCGTACCGATACGGTGGTACTCTCGTTTCAAAGCAATTACGCATAAATTTCCATGCCATGGCTACGACCTTTCCACCGTGCCGGAGTTAACAACTATGAGTGATCTTGTGCCAGCTAAGGCTTTATACGCCGTTCCCGGTGAAAGATCAAAATCGGACAGGCCAACCACGGCCGAACGGGCTCGTAATTATTTCGTTTATTTTTTTTTACAACAAAGACCATGGGATCGTTCCTCCACGACGAAATTGCGCTACGAACCAACTGAAACGCAACGTTTACTCGTTCACTCGATTAATCGTCATTTAATAGGATTGTATTTTCGGGAATTAAATACGATTTCATATTTGTTTTTCTTTTCGTTAGAGGATCGAAACAGATTATGGAGATTGTAGGAGTGATCGAGGAACGACGAGAAATCCCGTCACGTCCGCGGCTCTTGTGTCGTGGATCGAGGTTGCAATTATTCTTTAGCTTGCACAACCCATTCAGGAATTTGCACGTCATAGATTGACCATCTTCGGCTAAATTAACGCCGGCTACGACGAATCGATGGGCCGCGGCTATCGCGTGAAAGTGGCATAAGTTGCTTCGAGCAAGCCACGTTCCACTGACCCGGGAGAGGTTGATGAACACGTCTTTCAACGGTTTTACCAAAAGAGAACTACACCGGCACCCATGGTCATCGATTATACGGTTCTTCACTTTAGGAGACTCCATATGTCAACAGGCTGCCCGCTGCCCAGCATTCTTCCCTAACCATAACGCACGAATACGGAGAAATCATGCGACGGCTCGTTCGGTTCTACGATGCTCAATTTTGTTCTGAACTAATAGCTCGACATTGTTTGCGCAACGCACGTATTCGGGAAAATTATGCGATCCTCGTTGGGTTTTATGATCGATGCTCAATTTTCTTATGAACACAGTATATGCGCATTCCGAAAAGTTCTGTGATTCCCATTCGTTTCTGCAATCAACGGCTAATTTGGATTGTTTTCAGGTAACGATCTAAGATTCTTCGTTATCCGCGAGCACAATGCACAAATACGGAGAAATTCTGTAATCCTCATTAGTTGCTGCAATCAATGCTCGATTTATATTGTTTTGAAATAGTGGGCCAATATTCTCCTCTATCCTTTACAACACGGTGTACACATTCTATGGGAGAGTTAGTCAGGTTCTTAGAAATTCATGTTTCGCTCGCACAAACTTTTTAGAAAACTATTCATCGGGCACAAAGTATCGGCTCCAAATGTTTCCAGTGACGAGAATAGCAACTTCGAAATGATCCAAGAGAAAAAATGGGCCATTTTGAGATGCAATATGGTAATGGGCATTTTCCGAAGAGAAACCATTGGAAAATTTCATTTCGCCAGCAATCGAATGAAATGTTTCGAGCCTCGCCGACAGGAATACGTTCTTCGTAGCTCGTCGCAGCCCCTGCCGCGCTGAGGCTCATCATTTGCAAATAATCAAACACCTGCGAACGGACACGCCGATGCTAGACACCCGTAACTTCAATATCAAGTAATCACCCGGGTGGGGAGGGTCCGTCAAACACCGGCTTTTCACATGGAACGAAGACATTGTCCGTGGGTTAATCCTGCGGTCGCGTCATTCTTGTGCAAGTCACTGATAGGTTACGGCTGATTGCAGTAATCTTCGCGTTGATGCGCCGTAAAAAAAAAATCCTGGAAACCCTAGCGCGCGAGCGTGAGGCATTACTAAATAACGGTACGCCTAAGTACGGGCTTTAATGCGCCAGAGAAAATATAATCGCGCCTCGCTTCGAGGCCGAGGATACGTGTCCCATGTGTGGCCCACAAATACCTTTTTCTAGCTCCCTGTTGCCTACTCCATGGTGCTATGTTTCCATCGCGACTGAAAATTTCGGTTCTCTATTCGTTTCCTTTATTTCGTTGCACAAAATCAAAATACCCTTCAGGAACGACACCTCTGATACCGAAGAATGTGCAATAAAAATTTACTAGTCGAAATCAGCCACGCGTCCTTCGCTGCTTCGACAGCTGAGCATATTCCATACGTTTTACCATAAATCAACGTGGCTGGACGGGTCGAGTTGTTGAATGAATATTAACTCTTACAGTTAACATTGCTGTCGATATTTATTCAGAGACGCGCCACAGCGTTATCGGTCGTTTATGTTCGTGCATTTCTGCCGAATGAATTACCTGCGTACAAGGTGAACCAAATAAAATATATTCCGACAAAAATGCATCTAGCGTTCCGAGGAAAAAATATTTGCGGTACCTCGGAAAGTCCTCGTCTACCGAAAGGTCGAAGGTAGCTAGGTTAAACGGGGATTCTAAAAGTGAGTTTCACAGTCACCGGAAAGATACGGATGCAAATTCGGAACGGCATCGAAACACGGCCGCGTTCCATGGAACCTTGAACGTTAGAAAGCTGATTAGAATATCAGACCGGGGACACGGGGAGCGTGCACGTACGCTTCTAATTCGGTTACACGCATTACACGATAGCGAGGACTGGTCGGGTATACGCCCGGCATCAAAGAGATAGTAAACATTGCGGTTTCTGAGTCCTGTTTGGTCGAGTGTGACAAGCTAATGGTGTCCTTGCTCCATCGAGGCCCCGATTGAAAATACCACGGTAGTGTCTACCAAATCGGACCAAAGTGAGCGGGACGGACGCGGCTCGAGGTATATACGGTCTAAGTCCTAGATGCGAGTGACACGCGCGCAGCTATGGCGACGGCCGCTGCTGTTGCACTCGCAGCCGATTGCCAAGCCGGCGAGAGGAGAGAACGCGAATGTCGAAGGGGAAGTGTTGGCTTTCGAACCGAAGCACGTGAACGTTCCACTAGCATATCACGGAAAACTATAAAACCTGAAATGGTAGCCATCGACGAAGAAACGATTGCCGTGGAACGACCTCGTTGAAAGAATCGGTAAACGTGCTGCTTGCGCTTGGTCGTGAAACCACCGTGCGACTCCCGAAGCGGAATAACCCCGATATCGCCGATGACGATCGCCGATGACGATCCACGGAAGCTTTTCAGATGTCATTCCCAAGAACAGCCCCGTAACTTCTGTCTCGTTTGCACGGTTATCGACGCACCAATGAAATATGCAAGTTGCCGCGTCGTTCGATGCCGAGTTTCGTTCGGTATCAGGTTTTTGAGGCGATCGGGCAGCCGGCAAATTCTTTTTTTACACTCTTAAGAAGAGATTCCTGAATAAAATGCTGCTTGGGTCGCGTCGAAGCTCGAGGCATTGGTAAAAGGTTGATGGATTTATTTCTAGCGTACTCTCCGATGGATAATGTAGAATTCCTCCAAGGGATCGAAGACTTGAATTTTTGCCGAAATCGAGGATCCCGTATCGTGATTGAAATTAATGAAAATTTCGAGGACCGGCCCTGCGAATGGCGCAACTCTTGCTGTTTACAAGTCCCACGGTAATAAGGAACCAAACACTGGGCACAGTATACGACACCTGCGCGATAAGCGCCGACAGGTATGCGGCGATGCACGTGTCCGCCTGTTTGCACCGCGAACGTAAGTGTCGTTATTGAAAGAGCATAAGTGTCGTTACGCGCGACTCGCCGACATGTTACCGCTTCTCGAGAGTACTTTTCAAAAATCAGCCGGTTTCGTTTCTTTTCCTCTGGTTTTCGTTTTTTACTGCCGCCGCGTCAGGCGTAGGATATTCCGGAGAGTGCGCGAATGAAATAAAGCCTGCCGCGATGAATTTACTGTAGCGAATCGTTAACTGTGTGGCGATGACGTCTATAATCCTCGGGGGCAGATTACAGAAAATTATATCGTATTTTGAACGCGAAGATTCAAGGTAATTCATCGGCAGAAGTAATCGATGGTTTTGATTATTTGTTATTCGTAAAATATATACAGTAACCAGATGAAAAATGGCAGGTTCTTCTGTCTTTGTGGATTCCAGTAGAAGGATGTGCTACAAATTTTTTGGATCGTGGATGTTTGACGACTATAATTTCCTTTCCATGTTAAATTGTGTAATAAGTTTTCTTCGTTTCCGATGGGTAAGCAAGTATCGTGGTAACGATCTCTCGACGCGACGTTGATGGCAAGCGTAAAGGAATATGTAGTACTTTAAAGAATATGACACTGTAGGCTCTCGCAGTCGCTAACGAGCTAAACTCGCAGCGAGCGCTTAACCTTGATTCGCGCGGTCAACCAGGAAATACGCTTACGCTTCCTGCGTTGTCATCGATGGCTCGCAGCGTGACGAAAACGGTGTCATTCGGCGGAGTGGTGTGATTATCGGCACCACTGGCGGATTTGGGTCGATCGTTGTCGCAACAAGTTTAATTACATTTTTTAATCGACTATATTTAATCTTGCAGAGGTTCTTGCAGAGGTTCTTGCAGAGGTTCTTGCAGAGGTTCTTTGAGAAGTCTCGGAAGAGAATAGAACCTCGAGTTGCAATCGAGTAAATTCGACTGTCGTCCTTTAACACCAACCGAGTGTTTACGTCCAGCATGGAGGCAAGGACTCGTCGTACATCTTGGATGTATCCGCTCCCGGTACATCCTCGAGTATCAGGGGGCCCTATAGGCGGGAGCCTGTACCCCGGAGAACCGTCGTACGTTTCACGATGGTGTTTCACGGAAACCCCGTGAGTCCTCTAGCCGCTTACGCTGCCTACCTCGACGTTGTACACCGGCATCGATAGCACGGTAACCTACAGCCGACTACGGGCTCCACCGTTCGAATGGCGAACAGCCTCGCAGGGAGGTGCTCTATCTACATCAGGGTGCGCTAACAAAGTCGTCAGGTCCCCCTAGGAAACCCCCGCGGCTCGAACATGTCGTAGGAATGTTCGCTGAAAGTACAAGACGCGATGCCAATCGGCGACGCACATTATAATTCTCGGGGAACCCTATGAAACTCGCGGCCCGATCGAAGTCTCAAAGCAGCTGCGAAATTTTGCGCCATCCGGAAATACTGTCAATCTTCCCGTTTCAATCTAACAAAATGCAAAACCAGTTGACGCGAACTCCGTATCGATCGGCCGATCTCAAAATCGATTGCCGAGCCGTGTAAACGCGTCGAATTAAAAAACGATTATTATAAACGCGGCAGACGATCGCATAATTGAGAGGTCGCCGGTAATTTTCCAAATAGGATCAACCGTTGGGAATAATTCGCCGGTGCTCTTACCCGCTTCCATTTCGGGGAAACTCCCGTACAAATTTCCTCGTCGCGCGCTCGTCCGTAGAAAGCAAGCCGGCATCTCCATAAGGATGTACAGTTAGGCTCTCGGCGCGGCATCGCCAAAATCGGAACGCGAAATTACGGTGGAAGAAAAGTCGAGATGGCGAAGAAGTCACCGACGTCGATCAGCAATTTCCATCGTGTCTCGATCGGCGAGATTAAGCTTGCCTGGATCGAGGCAAAGGACAGCCGAGGTCTCTCCGACGCCGAGGCAGGTGAAACGTCCGCGATCGGACACGAACACAAGGTGCGGCGGTTCCCGATCGATTCTCGATGCACCTTACGACCCCTGCGCTCGCCCGGCCACATGTGCCGTATGCATCGGTGCAACGCGCGCTGCACACACCGAGAAGAGCGGCGTGCGTCGCGCGTCGTGCCGTTGCACGCGCCTCTCCGCACTCCCGTATACACACCGGCGAAAGATAATTCGACGCAAACGGAAATTCTGCGGGTCGACCACGCGCGATCCGAAAGGGATTTAATAAGACCCGTCGAGCCGGTGCATCGTGGCGTCGCGCATCTGCGAGCATGCACCGAGTGCATCAAGACCTCGACACCCAACCGAGAAAAACGCCGAAAGGTTACCGAGCGATGAATGCATAATCCCGGTAATTTTCTTACGTGACAAAAACTACGCCCCGAGAACCTATGATCCTGGTCTTTTTTCTAACTCGTTGTTCGCTGTCGACGCGACATTTTTTCCTCTTCCTCTTTTTATTCGAAAAGTTCGATAATGTCGCAAACTGTTTTTGAATTTGAACACGTAACGATCTATCTGGAATTTCGTCGTTAGACTAGTTTTTTTTTTAAATGAACACGGAGATCGTGTTTTCTGTTCGCTGTTTTCTGTTGTGCGAAAGAAACTTTTGGGACACCCTGGTACATACGCTACGAATGTACGAGGCGCTGACCAGTACCGTGGACACGGAATAATCCAGATGATGGAATATACCGATATCCAATCGCGGCGAATAATGGCGCGCAAGCCGAGAGGAAGAAAGAAAGCGTAAAGACAAAAAAAGAAGAGTATGGCCTAGCTGTCGGACGCGTACACGGCGATTATGCCAGTCGGCCGGTTATGAAAAGCGGGTCCGGTGGAACGTGGCGGCTGCGCTCGGGAATAATTACCGATTCATTCATCGATCATTAAGGGACGTATTATCGGATTGTGCGCGCGCGCGTTGCCGTCGTTGACGAATGTCCGGGGACGGGTTGGGCGTGACCGTACCGATGAATTACGTCGTATCAGCGGGTTAACGACCGTGGCCAAGCTTGTCAGTCGCGAATAAAAGCGATAACCGGCGCGGCGCATCTAGCCGGCCGTGAATACGTCCGAGCGGATAAATATCCCCGTGAACGAAGGAAAACATTCGGAGAACCGCGTTGTTGCAACGCCGCGGCGCGAGGCACATCCTGCCTTCGTTCCTTGCCCGCGTTCATAAATAATATTTATTCGAAAACAACGTCACGGTTTATTACACCGGGCACGGGATACACGCCGGCGTTACCGCGAAGTACAATACCGTTTAGTGTACTTTAACGACCGGTTTAACGATTAAACGCAGTGCACGCGCGACGCGCGAGGTGGTCGGGACTTATCTAGATTTACAGGGCATCGAGACGTTTCCGCGAGGAGAATAATTCACCGCTGACGAACCCACCTCGACGGCGAACCCAGACCGTCGAACTTCTAACCAGACTTCATTCCTTCTGTCTTTTTGTTTTTTGTTCGTCCGTAATTGGAAACGCGAATAGAACATTGAGCTCCTTCTAAGATTTTCCAACGTGTAAATACAGTTGAGCGCAATTTGTTAATTGGATATACTTTTGACGATGCTGAGAAGTATTAGGGCGCGCTAGTTCTAGCGCAGGAACTCTTTTTATTGGAATTGTGTTTCCCTCGAATACAAGAGCCGCACAAATAACAAAGCAAAACGCAAATTGCAACCCGCGTCATGGTCGCACACATCGAACTGGCAGGATCCTTCCCCGACCAGCTAATACAATGTTTCTTTTAACGAAGCACCATGCCTGAGAGCTACTCGGGGTTCAAGTGGCGGGTCTCGGAGCGTAGGATCGCTGAGGCGGGGAACAACGAGCGAGCGAGCGAGAGAGCCAGGTTTTTTCTGGCTAATTTGAGTAAGCAATGGATACCGGGAAACAAAGAGGGACTCGACGGAGAAGAAGGCTTGATGAGCGGGCGTGGTAGTCGCTGCCGGATAGTTTTATAAAGCTCCACCCCGCCCCTGGTTGTCGACAAAGAACACGGCCAACGATCCCCATGTGAACGTGAATCAGCCTAAGCCTGGAAACCAGTTGATGGATCCGATCCATTTTTGAGAGCGAGGCCTTCCGCGACGACCGGAACATTGGGCAATATTCAGGAATTTTTTTCCCCGGCGAATACAACCAAGAAGTGTAGCGAATGCCCTGCTATACTTTATCTCGGAGCACAAAATCATTTTCGGTCTCTTAATTAAGTCAAGTGGCTTCTTCTTAAAAATGAAAGAAGCGAAAACATCGAAAAGATTCTTCTGTTACGTTTTTATCTTTGCCTTTCTCCGTCAGCCCTACTTATAGAGAATGTCCCTACAAGAAACAGTTTTAAAGAGCGAATTAATAAGAAATGCACAAAACATTACCATCTGCGCCGTATCTGGCAGTCGCTTACCAAGCATCCACAATAATTACCTTCTAAAGATCGAAAGGAGGAAAATCAATTTTTCGAAAGTGTGCTGGTAGAAAGGAACGGAACAAAATCGCAGCAAAAAGGTGGAACGCTGGTGCCCGGCGTTGGTAAAATGGAATTAATTATAAATCGTGGATCCACCAAGTCCGCGACCAGTTTTTACAGTACCGATCGTGGCATGCCTATGAGAATTTCTGAGACGTTCTTTCCAACGATCGGAGAGCCATCGTCGTCATTCGTGTGCGTCCCACGAGTTCCGTATCTCCGCTCTATTTGTATGTTAATAGAATTACCGAAAAACGAAATTAGCGATTCTGGAAATGCGAGGGAGAGAGCCTGTTCAGGGAAAGATCGTTCACACGATCGATGCTCGGTCGGTTTTTGCGGATACGAGGATCGCGTCGCCTCCGGATCGCTGATGCTAACGAGAATTTCTGTATTCCCAAGTGGGACCCCAACGGAATGAATTCTCACGTATACAGGTCGGGAATCAGGAGGGAGAAAATTTAAGGGATGATTCTTCGCGATGATTTAAGACGAACAACGGAGCGGCAAAAAATTTGTGATTTCGTTTCTATGTTATTTCAACGGCAAAACCAAACGTTTCTTCCGATCTCGAATATTTCCATTCTATGTAATTCATGCGACACTCGAATGTTTAGCAATTCGAGCAGTCTGATAGCATTTCTGTAATTTAGTGCTCTAAAGAATTTACAAAATTTATGACAGTTCGTATTTCTGTTTAACGCGATACAATCGCCTGATGTTGTCGTACAGAATCATTCCCTGAATTCTCTGTCGACGACGCGAGGCTGCCTTGAAAATCACCAGGACCAAGATGATGCTCTCGGCCCCATTACGCTCGCGGACCAAACTCATTACTACGCGGACCGCAACGAGGGCAAACCGGCGGATATCCCTCGCGGATACACATTTCTGTGGACGCATTAGCGATGCAGATATTAGGCGAGGAGAACTCCGTGGACATGCAGTTTGCGGAGCCGTGCAATTTACGGTTACGGAACGTGTCACTCGTCGACGATACTCATGGTCGCGTGGTTGCTATTCGCTGCCCTTCTCGACCTATGTTTTACGTTTCCATAATTAAACTTTAATACATTAACTGTACGTAGTTGCTCGGAATTCTACGATGCATTGCTGGAGACTTCTTAGTTGGCTGTTTACCAACAATTTTTGTAAATGTAATTTAATCATTTCTTTTGAAATTATGTTTTTTACTTATCTAAATTTTCTGAGTTTTAGAGTGAACGTATGCGTACACGTTAACATTGCAAACACATTAAAAATCATTGAGACTACACCTAAAGTAATGTACACGATTTACGCTAATATCTATTTAATTTATGTATAATACATCATGCGTTAGTTAATAGGACAATTGAATTCTTCACGGGACGACCGAAGGAGGTAAAAAGATTTTATTGCGAATAATTCTTGAACAGCTGTTCGCGTACTCGTGATATTCCCGTTGCAACGAAGGAGAAGAGAGAAGGAGAGGGAGAGGGAACATTAATATTTTCCCGACCGGAAAAATCAGTTTCCGTCACGTTCGAGTCCCATTACCATTAATCGCGTTTATTAAGGCGGCATCGCGTCAAAAGCTCGAGCGCAACGGCATCTGACAAAAGCGCACCTGCTTCGACAGTTAACACCATCGACATCGTACACACGGTATACATCGTCTCTCTAATTGCGTTCTCGAGTTCCTGGCACGACTTCTCCAAGATATAGCACGTCGCTAGAACTTGTTTGCCCTGGGTACGCAGAAGGGTTACAGACAGGTGCGTTAATTTGCCAACAATAAATGTAACACGCGCTCCCAAATGGTTTTTCCCGGTACTCGGTATCGCTTTCTGATCACCTAGATAAACATACGCGCTGCTAAACGATTATCGCGGACCTGGCAGCTTTTCGATCGAGCAGAGGAAAGCTACACGTCCATCCTCTTCGCGAATCTTTTTAAAATAGATTCTTGCCATTTTCAATCAAAAAATCAACGTCCGTCATATTCTTCTAAATGCAACACTGCAAGCTTTACATTAGCTAGCCTGTAACAACTATGTAATTTTTAGATTCACAAAACATTGGCGAAAGAGTTTGAGTTTTTACAAGAACCTTTTAAGTTCGACATTTTCAACTTTCCTGTCCTGTGTTAGTCAATGGATAATCAGATTCTTTCAAGATCTGTCAATTTTTTTTTTTAAGAACTTCCCAAAATTGTTGCATGTATAAACGACGTGCCCGTCTCCAATGTTTAGCACCGCGATTACTCGATGAGAGATGCAATCGCGGGCGTTCGTCATCGCGAATCAGCACGATTGCGAATTGGTTTCCTGGCCCGGTTCTGCATCCGCGAACGCCCACGGGTCCCTGTTGCGGAGGATTATTAATACACGGGTATATATCATGGCAACGCGCCTAAGTATCCGCGCTTAATTACTTACTGCCAGAGCTGCCAGCTACCGCGACACGGACCCCAGCGAACGATAGTTTTATACTTCCTTTTCCGTCGTGCGTACGTTCCGTTCGATTTCGTCGAGCGGCAGCGGCACGGGTCGATGCGTGTAACGCGTCCCCGAAAACGAGAAAAAAACCAAAACGGGCCCGCTCGATTATTTTTGTATCGTGTATCTGTCGAAACGACAATCCCCGGACACGCGTCCCTCGACGCTCGACAAAGGTCTTTATATATTCCGTCAAAAATACAAACGCTAACTGTTTGCCGAGCCGCGGGCTCTTCGCAACGGAGAGGAAAGTGCGTTACGTCACCGGTAAAACCTGATGGAATCGTTTGTTCGGTGTGCTCGCGAAAATCGTATCTCGAAAGCTGAGCCCAGGATTCGTCTCGATCATTCGTCCCGTGAATGCGAACGGTGGGAAGTAAATTACACCGACTTTCCACGATTTTTCCGAACGCTGTAACGTGTTGATCAGATCGCGCGTTTAAGGCATCGGATGAAGATCTAGAGTTTTTGCGAACAACAAGAAGACTTTCGGAGCTATATGACGCCATAAGCGGGGACCGGTCGATGGTGTTTAGCGGTGAACCGGCGAGGATGAGCCGTCGTTCCGAGAAAGGGAAAGTCAGAGCGATAGATCGATTTTATCGGGCAGGATCGGCGAAGATCGGAGCGTGTACCATGGAAACGAGCGCGTGCGCGCCTGGCAAGACATACAAATTACGCGTCGGAGTGTTCTTCGAGCCGATTTCTAAAACCGATAGTCGATACATTTATAAGCCATTTACCGGCGGGGACGTGTCGACTCCTCGAATAGACACGTATTCATGCTTTCGTTCGCCTGGGTGAGTGCTTCCTCGAGTCGAGAGCACGCCGAAGAGAGGGCCCGTGGCTGCATGAGTAACGGCTTTCTACCGATTGCCGTAGATTCGCCCACATTGCCCTTTGAATCAATTATGTACGATTTATATTTATGCGCGTCGAAGAGGAAGAGATGTGGACAGAGGTCGCCTTCGGTATAGTGGAGGGGCAGGTGTGCTGGGAAGGTAACAAGGGTACGAGAGTGCGAGAAACGGAAAGGGGAGGGTAGAGAAAGACGACGAACAGTCTGAGAAGGAGAGAAGAAATGGCAGAGAAGAGCAAGAGAAGCATAGAGAGAGAAAGAGAGAGAGAGAGGAGAGACGCACACGAGCTCGTTTGCGGAGGTACCATCTCGAGGAGGATAAATCAAGGCTGCACCCAGATTTCAAAGCGTAAGATTACAAAAATTAATCGACCTGACGTTCACCGCGATAAAAAAGCGTCCCCTGCTCCTCTTCGTGCCATCTCCTTCTTCTCCGAGCACTTTTTCCCCCTGCTCCAACTTCTCATTCTTCTTGTTTTCTCTCCCTCTCTCTCTCTTTGTTTCGCTCCTTTACTCAAAAGGTATCCGGAGAAATAAACCGCGCCGGTTTTCGTCCGTTCAAATACGTACGCCCGTCAGGCACACCGAGGGCTCCGCAGGGTTTATATCAATTACACCGATCGTGCCCATAAAATTTCGATGAACAAGACCGGTGCGTCGTTAATTACACCGGGCGCTCCGTAAACCTTCGAATAAGCCCGGGGAACCGCAGATCGTAATCGCGGGCCACGTCGATAATCTGTTCGATTAACAGGAAGAGGAGAAAACCTGCCTCGTGGCGCACGAGGCCGGCCTTCCTGGATCGGATCGATGATGCGGGGATCCAGGCACGCGGACACTTTCTTTCTGCGCCTCGTACGATCCCGGACACTCGGCGATGATTGGCTGTGGGAATGAGATGGGTCAATTCTGACCCGTGCGAAAAATTTGTAACTTCGTTTCGACCCCTTCCACTCGAAGTTTGACTGCAGAATCTGGACGCTTCATCCGATACAAGAATACATTTATTTGTTACGTGCGAGTGGACCGCGAATTTTACGCAGTTGTGACAAAAATTAATAGATACACAATTGCGAAGACGTTTAGACTCGTTGAAACGATTGAAGATCATTTTTATATAATTTCTAGTTAGAACATTCTCATGCATCAAATCTTCGGGGAGTGGCGAATGTTTGGCAGAGTTCAGCCGTTTTTCACGAACGCCGATTAATGGCACTGTTCAGGAACTAATGGTCGATAATTCACGCATGCGAAGTCGCATAACGTCGCCGGGGCGCACCCTGGCGATCTAAACGTTTAAACGACATAAAACGGAGAACTTTGCAATCGCTGCGTCCCTGGCGTATTATGTTACGCCGCTCGATCATAATAATTACCAATAATCCCTCGCATTTAGGCGTAATCACGGCGTGGCGTAGCCTTGGTCCGTCATTCTGGTCTCGGCAATGAATGCCCACGAGCCAATACCGAGACACATGGAACGAGGAGACTGCCACTGTGTATGCGTCCGAGAGTAAGTACGCTCTCTCGTTCGCGCTCGCGCTCGCGCGCTCATAAGCGAGCGTATATAGAGTCTGTTCCAACAGGCAGGAAATCGAGTTGACTTACGGTGTTCGGTTTAACGTACGATCTGGCACCATGGTGAAACAGGAAGATCATAATTTAATGATTTACGCTCATTCTTGGCGAAGGTGCCGAGCATTATTTTCAAGAACGGCCGTGAGGTGGTAAAAAGAGGCTCGCGATCGCCAGGTGAATAAAGCTCGCGCGGCGGTGGGTCGAATTTATATATAATAATACGTATTTACTGGCACCATTCGAACGCTAAGAGAGGAAGAGAGACAAAGAGAGAGAGACAAAGAGAGAAAGACAGAGAGGAGCGAATTCTTTTCACGAATAATTACGCAACCGGTTGTATCGAAATTACCGAAACGTGGTCGCTCGGCAGTATTTCACGGTCGTTTTTAATTTAACAAGTGCGCCGCGCGTTGGCCATCCGCCATAACGAAGTGCGTGTATTCCACGAAGGGCGAGCAATTCGAATCGCTTGACGAAGTTCCAGTTAAACGGCTGGTACCCCGCCTCCCTCTGTTCCCGAATCGAAAAGAGACCGAGAAACACAAGAAGAAAGAGAAACCGGGAGAAAGAGAGCAAAAGAGAGAGACGCAACAAGATTTACGCACCGAGCCCGCGGAATACTCTCTCGACGGGCCCAAGCTCTTTCCTGGAGTCGTTCAATAAATATCGGGCAGCGATCGGCCTCGTACGAATTTGCACGATCGTTAGCCTCTCTTCGACACGCTTAATTAGCCCATCGCCAATGATCTCGACAATCCCGGGCGCGCGTTTCTGAATCACGTAACAGACCGATACGACCAAGATCGAGCTAACTTACGATCCGATCGGCGGATTCGTTAGCGATCCCTGAGTCACGTTTCGACTAACACCTACCGAACGCATGCGATGTTTCCCTTCGAACCGGCAAGATTCATCGCCATCGCGATTCCCTTCGCGATCCCGATATACCGACCGCTTCTACGTAACTTCTTCCACGTTTATTCTATGCAAATGATCGCCTGCCCCTTGGGACGGCTTTCTGCGATCCGGGAAATTTATTACTCATATTTGCTCGATCGATTTTCGATGCCTCGACACGTTTCGATAATACAATAAATTACGTTTGCGAATTATCGTGCACTTGTACATCTCAAAGAACTTTTTCTTTTTCTGTTCCGTGGACGATTGTTGTACGAAAATGTTACGTGGCATCGAGAGGGACGTGCAATTGCTTTTCGAATATCAAATTTCTTAAGGTTTCAAATTGTATGAAATTATTTTTAGGAGCATCGTTGAAAATTCGATACAATTTTCTGCAGTTTGTGGTTTAACGAACCTTCCGCAACGCTAAAATGCAGACTCGCGTGCGACGCTTAGCGACTCCCTGTATATTGTTTCGAAGCGGTCCGAGCGTGGCGCGTATAAGTAGGGGAAGAGCTTGGGTTATGAGACGGGTTTGGTTTTTGGTCTGTAACTTTTTGCTCGACGAAGATATCGAAGAGTTTTGTATACCGTTGGAAAGGTGAAGGAAATACGCAACTTTTATATGTAAAAAGTTTCGTGATTCGATGAACCAGTAAAATTTTATGGCCAATTTTCCGAGGACATGTTTTTTTGGCTTCCTGAAAAAAGTGGCTGGGTTGCGAGACACTCGGAAAAATCAACTAAAAGTGGTAAAATATCAAGTAAAACCCATGTAACTTTATGCAAAAATGAATTTTTATTTATTTTAATGACATTAAGTGACCAAAGGAGTTAAAAAGAATGGCAAAAAATTGAAAAAAAAAATATAATGAATGGAAGGATTCAATAATGATCTTCCTCTTCGTCGTCCAAGTCGCTGTCACAATGTTTGCATGTGAAAAACGAACGTCTGCCCATATCGGCACACTTCAAATGAACAGGGCGCTGGCATGTGTTGCATTCGATAGAGTTGGCAGCGGTCAATTTTTTCGGCAAAACCTTAAACAAATAATGCAAAAGTCTACATCCTCTTCGGATGGTGGTTTATTTTTTCTCTCAAAAATAGCTTTGTCTAGTCACGCACACCATAAATCGTGTACAGCTGTTTTTTTACGCTTAGGTAATTTCGAGGACTTCGAGTTTCCTCGACTGGTCCCTACAATGACTATAAATTCAAAAAATAAATCAAAACAAACGTTAAATGACAAATAAACACTTAATTCTAACGCAAACAACGATATTTGACAGTTCTAGTTCGTTTCTAGTAAAAAAAACTAGTGTCTGACAACCCAACACTATGGTGTCTCGTAACCCAACCATGATGCCATTCCGAATGTGACAGAAAAAACAATGTTTTTCTCGTATATGCGCAAAACTCAATATCGTATCGTAAAATGTAAGGAAAACGCTAAATGAAAATGCATCGCACTCACCTTTTTCAATTGATTCGCTCAACAAAATAATGTTTTTAAAAAAATGAGTAAAAGTTTTACACGATGTCCGTATCTAATACAAGCAACACGTCTATACACCTCGGTGCTAGCACAAAAACTAACAGACGTCAAAACAAAAATTTGGCAGCAGACAGATTGGAATTATCGCGATTGCGCGATGGATAAAAACGACAGTCTCACAACCCAAGCTCTTCCCCTACCTGTGCACGCGTGGAAAGGGAACGCAATGCCGTTCAAGATTTAAAGAATGGGCGCGGACGCCCATTTCCGATTAAACGATAAAACCGGGAAAATGAATGCGAGGCGTGCGTTGAGCGCGCGAGCGAACCTTTTGTCGTTTACACGACAAACAGGATACCTCCTGAACGCCGCGCCGCGCCGGTTCCACGTGATTCCGGTTCACTCGCAGCATGCGAGCCACCATAAATATCGAGATTCCATTAAATCTCGGGATTCCATTAAATATTTATCCATCGGCTCCGGGTTCTCGCTTTTTAGCTGAATACACTGTCTTCAAACTGAGTTAACTTTAACCACTGGGAGACTCGAAGCAGCTACCTCTGTTTGAAATATTTTTTCTGAACATGAACGATTCAATTAAACATTTTTATATGTACCTCGGAGAGAGAGCGGGATAAAGGAAGTGAGTATTAATTCCTAGGTAAGAATAAGGTGATTTCGGTGCGGTGTTCCGAGAACACGCTGTCACGCGGTGTACGCTTGCGTTTAACACCTACGCGAATACGTTTCTCGACGCGGGTCTTCTTCGTTAATACGTTCCCGTGGCCGGTCGGCACCGCGAGTACTTTACGGTACTCTCGCGCGTATTAATTGTACAAATATGTGACCGGTGCTGTGCGAGGCGTGCGCGTACAAGCTGGCGAAACCATGACAGCCTGTCGGACGGTTCGCTGTCGGGGACGTCGCGTTTTTATCGTTCGCCTCTGGCAGCGTTAAAACCGCAAGCGTGAAGTAATTAGTATCGCGCGTCGCCGTGGCCTCTCTCTCTCTCTCTCTCTTTCTCGCTCTCTCCTCATCTTACCGTTCCCCGAAATCAACATTCAATATCTCCGCTATTCTTCGATCGAGACGACGACGGGTCCTGATGCGAGACTCTTCGTCGAACGAGAAAAAACGATTCTTCGTTTACGTGCCCTATTTATACACGATCGGCTCTCATATTTCTATAATATATACTGGCTGTGTCATGATAGGCGATACAAACAGGCACGAGGTGATTCGATCAAATTTTTATTTTGCATAAAAATCTACAGTCCGATAATAACTGTGTAATAGCAGGGTGCCATTTTTTCGGCTATTTTTCGTTTTCGCTTGAAGAGGACGAGAACGAATTTACTTCGACGAGCTTTTCAGTTCTAAAAGGAAACAAAACTGCGAGGGCCCGGTGAATTCAGAGAACGTTAGGCTCTCTCCTTTTGGAATATGTGAAAAACACGGTGGAGGGAACTCATTTTCACCCTCTTCAACCGAAAAAAATGGCACTGACGTTGAATGCTTTGACGGAAGATCAAATTCACTGCTCTGCAGTCGAGAGGGTGGAGAATGAAGTGATTATAAATAGGTTCTAAATTCGTCCTGCATTGATCTTAATTGGATTCTTTCGTTAACAGGAAACCAAATCAGTCACATAAGAACTACATTCTAATCCACACTTCGTTTCGATCGCAAATAATCGTCCATCTATTTTACAGCAATATTTTCCACAGCACTTCCTCGCAGACATCCTTCTCTCCCTCTCAGAAATTGGAGACCATTGTAAATCGTTCGACGATCGAACGGAATCCCAAAAAAGGAAGAGAAAGATGGCTCGAAGAAACTTCCTCGTTTGCCAGCCTCCGCAAAGAAAGCCACGAGAAGATGCTCCCATCGTTGCCCGGACATAGATACCGGTTTTAAAGGTGTTTTAAGTCCCGGCGAATGTTTCAAGGTCGGTTCCTCGAGTACCGGAACGTCCATCGTAGTGGCATGGCGTACGTCAGCCCCGTATGTGGGTCATCCGTACGAAAATTAATACGAGGAGCTTGTTAGTAACGGTGAGAAGAAATCTGGCTACCAATAACGCTCGGCCGACCCTCTGCCTGAATGTATTGCTCCTTTTTCTCTGTTCTCTCTCGTTGTCTTTTTTCAGCCTTTTTTCATCACGCTCTCGTATTCCTCGCGGCCCTCCCGGTTCATTTAGCCGCGTTGCCCCTGCAACGGGTCTTATATCCATGCAAATTGATTGTTACTGGCCATTACACACGCGGCGCGTCGCCGCACACCGACTCCGACCGAATTATACTGATTTCTACACCGTCTCACGGACGAACGTGCGTTAAACACGCGCGAGAATACGGCTGACACTGTTCGCCGAACGTCAGTTCATAGGTACACATTCTTTTCAAGTCGACAAGCTTAAAAATTCAATTCAAAAGTCAATATTCCTCGAATCGTTCTAATTTTACATCGGTCTCGAGCGATCGCCGTTGTTCAGCTAATTTTGACTGTCGCTACGCGATGTTTTATTGTTAGGATCTCTCCGTAACTCCTTCGGGCACGCCACCGTCGTTCTTCTTCGGTATTCAGAATTATTATCGTGTTTTAAAATAGGTAAAATAAGATCAAATTTCGATACCACGGCGGTCGGAAAATGTTGTTCAGCCTGATTGGCGGTGCAAACTTTTCGGTAGGACGTATGAAAAATTGAGCAGTGTGCGACGATGTATACCGCGAGCGGCTGCGTCGGAGCGTCGTTAGTCGTCGAGGGAAAATTAGGTTCGCCGGGCGTGCTCGACGAAGTTTCGATGAAGAAACCCGGCGCGGCGGCGTTCATCAAAGTTGCGAGGCATCAATTAGTCGTGCGATAATTAGCGACAGCGTTGCTCGTGCGCGAACCATAATAAAGTAGTTTTTATACGGCCGATGGCGGCGTCGCGTCGCGTCGCGTCGCGTCGAGCCTTCGTTACGCGCCGCCAGGCCTTTGTTCGTTCGGTAGCGTCGTCGTTAACGTCCGCTAATTTTATTGCACTATGTTGGCCGCGGGATGCATCCTCGGTTGCGCACACGTCGTCCATCGTCTCTGGATCGGTGGCTCGATCCCAGGATTGATCGATTGGAAGGCCTCTGTCGAGCAGGTTTTCGCTCTTTTTCCTTTAATACGTCGGGCGACGCGGCGCGGTGCACGCCGGGTAAGAACCGGTGAAAAAAGCCGCATTGTTCGATTTGAATAACGACTCGCTGCCAAGTTCGAGATCGGCGGGGACGATCGATTGGTATCGTATCGTGTTTCTTGTCCTATCCAGGGAAATCGTTCCGCTATTAGCCGCGATTTTCCTCTCGGTTCCCTTGAGAACCCGGCGACTTTATGTCCGCGACTGGTTTTAGATCGTGCTGCGCCGATAATTGCGCGATGTAATAAATCGAGCAGGCTGTTTATAAATTTTAAAATATAGAAGCCGTTCCGCGCAAGTGTCGCCGCGAAATTTCAAGGACTTCATTGGTCGTTCGTTGAAAAAAACAACAACCGTAACTAGGCTAAAATCGATCGATCCTTTTCTTTCGTTGGAAACGAACCGTTTCTCTGTTGTAATTAGTCGTCGTTAGTTGTCTCGTATATTCGAGCTATCGATACGCTTTGTGTCTCTTACCGTGAGTTTAATCACGTATTTGTTACTGAACCGGCGCAAAAAGTGTTCTGGTTTTTCCTTTATACACACGCTCCTATAGCCAGTGTCCATTAATTTACGCACTTGTTACATGCGAGCCTTTTTATTTCTCGTACCACTTTGTACCCGCGGCCTAATCATTTGCATACGTACGTTCCTGTTTTTTCATCTCCTTCGCGGCGACAGGCTAATAATTTGCACGGCTCCTCCGCGATACCGGTCGAAAATTTATAATCGCTCCGAAATTATCGCGTTGTTACTTCGTAAACCGTATTCGCTCGACGACCAATTATCGCGAGCAACGATCAGAAAAAAGGTTACACCGTGATTCACGGTAAAATGAGATTACTAGACCGGGAATCTTTGTATAAAATTGTTCGTGCCAATTGAAAGACACAAAACTGTAGAGAGTTCAATATTTTCAAGCATAAATAAAAAGAAGAAAGATGTACCATAATTGACTTCGGTGCTAAAATAATAGCAAACTCGGCGAGTGCTATACCATACCTCTCGATCGAAGCTTTCCTCTTTGTCTGGCCGAACGATCTAGAATCGAGCACAGGCGAATAAGAGCAGCGAGATTTTTGCAAAATCTTCGCCGGGTAAAAATGCATCGGCGAGAGCGGGTAACGGGCACGAGGCATTTTTCCCTTCCGCTTTTAACGTATTCCAGTCTACAAAGCGGCTGGAATTCAAGCGTGACTCTATAGACGTCCAGTTAATATAAAAGCGTTCACGCACACGGTAACGCGTAATACAATTCAATCGAGTGCATACGAGTGCAGCACACGCGTGCACCGCACCGCACCGGGGGGACCGTCGCGAACGTGTCGGCTGTCTCTGTGCGTGGCAGAGTTGCAGGGAGTCGAGGAACTCGGGGCACGAGGCCTGTCTGTGTTTCGAAACTTCGTGCAAACGTTTGTTTATGCCCACATTCTCGGCCGGGGAAACTGATAAATTAATCTCTCATGCTAATACATCCAGCCGGGCTGACACACAGGCTGCGGACTTCGAAAGCGCCCAGGCGATTTCGTTTCCACGTCGATCCCCCGGCATTAATTCTCGATCGCTTCCGGATTTCGTTCGGAGCTCTGGAAAATAACCGCGCGTGCTCGTACATTATATTCCAGCGAAAAAAATCAACAGGAAGAAAGCCTGCGCCCCCTGTTGCACGCCAGATCGTAATCACTTGTTTCGGATTTTCTGTTTTACAGGCACATTCTGTTGTTCTTCAAACAATCTTTCGAAATCGACGAACAGTTGAGAATTTCTTAACGAATTTTAATCCAATGAATCGTTTGGATGAACGTGCCGCCTCTCAGATTATTATTTCGAAGAAAATGATCGAGCTTCTTTTAGATACAGTTCATTAAAATGTCTATGAATAGGCTTCCGGTAAGCAGCGTGTTGAGTTACGTACGCAGTTTGAACGCGGTATTACCAATTTGTGTACCGAATAATAATTTCCGAATCAAAAGGTAAAATATAATCCTTTGCTTAGGTAACAAGATTTACCCTGATCTGGCTGCGGACATAAGAAGATTAAATTTGATTGCAGCTAATCAGGTATACACAGCATGCGCAAATCCTCGTAAAACTGAAAGTTTCAGTAAATCGCTAGTACTTCATCAGATTTGCCACACTTTCCACGTTCTAATGCTTCTCGGAGGGGTGTTTCTCTCTGCTTTGCATCGAGACCGGTCATCAAGCTAAACGTTCCGCGCCATCGATTAGAGATTAGACGCTAAGAATTAATCCCGCGCTAGAGTCGGGTCCGTCCACGTTGCCCGAGTCCGGGAATTGCATCTTTTACGATCGGGAATCGAGGTGCGCTGTTAAAACGACCCGTGCCACCTGGATTACCCTCGAATCTCTTCTCGAGGAGGGGTCTCTCGCATAATGTCAGATCATCTATGATCTCTTCTTCTGTTTGGAAAGCTGGCCGAAGGACTTGCAAATCAACGGCTCGTCGACCTTTACCTGAAGCAACTCACCTGCCAAAGGTAATAATTAGACTGCGGACTCTTGTACGAGATAAAACTGAAGAACTCGATCGTTGATTTCCCCCCACTTTAACCTTCGCTCTGCGTACATATATTCTAATGTTAACCCTGTACCGGGGTACAATCGTACTCCCCACATGTTTCCAGTGAAAAAAGAAAAAACTTTCGCTATCCGAGTATTTCTGAAATTTTTATTGATTTTCATGACGATAGGTATATAAAAATTCTCTATAAATACAAATAATACATTTAATCATTCTGTTTTTCGGAATTTTCTTTTTTATTAGTCTGGAGCGTGGTTACGCCCATACACGCAGAGCGAAGGTTAAAAAAAGACTCGAAAAAATTGCCGGTAGGCATAATGTTCAAATATTTGAATGCCTCTTCAGTTTAGTATTCGATCATTTTCGGTCATAACAAATCCGCGGTATGCTAATAATAGTTCTCGAGCGACGCGAGGGTTTCCAAGGATGTGGGAAACAGTTGCGTCCCGGAGGCTATCGGGCGACTAATGATGGAACAAAGTTTATGCGCGATGCGGTGCGTGGATTATGTCGCTGGCAGCGGAGCACAGTATAGTTCTGGGCAAGGATCAACGACGATACCGCAGGGTCTAATGTCAAGGGCACGTCCGGGAACCGATCCTGAGCGATCGTAAACGAGTTTGGTCGCGCGGCGGCCAGTCGACAGGCCCACGGAACACGGAAAAGGAGAAGTTGGACGGCAAACGGACTGATGGACTTTCCCATGCTCCACCTCCGCGGGTGAGCCGTAAACGTCTTGTCTCTCGATTTAAATGTCCCGGCATCCACTTGGGTTGGGCAGATCCAACGGTCGCGGCCACTGCCGCGCCCTCGAGCGTCCCCGACGTATTTAACGTCGCATACTGGACTCAAAAATCACTTTTGTCCGTCAAAATTCTATCGTCTATATAGATCGTAGATGGAGATAATCGATTTGTTCAATAGATCGAAACACTTTTCTACAGTCGTTGTTCGAAAATGTGTGACAATTTGTCTGCTCACTTTTCTGTGGTTACAGAAGTTACGCAATCGAAACTGGAGCATGCTTTACTACAGCTACAGTATGTACAAGTCATTTATGTATAGAAGCTGTCGTATAGCACCATTCCCGGCGTGTTATAAAATATCTGGTTGTATCCCGTGCGTGTATTGTTTCAAACTTTTTTTCAGAACAACTTTATACGACCAGGAAATAACTTGCGCTATTGTCGACAGCTTTAAACACTAATAAATCGCGAGATATGACAAAGTGAGAATTGATCCTTGCATAATCTTGTAGGGTAAAGCGTGCTGAAAATATTCAGATTGATAAGAATCTGGAACTATTTAGGATTCAAACAAACTTCCTTATCAGTTCTACAGAATGTGCCTAATCAACACGAGCCACAATAATCAACTGTACACCGAGTCTTAATGTGACGCTTGCTGAACAACAAATTCCTAGAAATACACCAAAATCAGAAGAGAAAAAAATCTTTAAAAATTCGTGAAGACGACAACGAAATCATTAAAATTATTCAAACGATTGTAAACGCAGTAGTCGACCACTGTCCTTGCGTTTATCTACGAGCTGCGACGGAATAAGGGAAAGATCGGAAACAATGCTTAGTTTTCTGTTCGGTGGGCGATAAGGCAGGTTAAATGTTAAAGCCTCGCCGTCGAGTGACGCCGTTACATAATCGAAAACAGCGACGTTGGAACGATAAGCGTAATTATTACGTAGAGCCGAGAGCCGTAATGAGTGCATTTCGCGTGGGAACACAATGAAATCGCGCTCGTGCAAACAGACATTTCGCTTCCGAGAAGATGCGCGCCGCGCCGGCCGCAGAAAATACATAAAGGCAATATTGACACGGGACACGAATGCTGTTTTACATCGCGTCCATATTAAGCCGCTGTTTCTCCGCTGAATTATAACAGTCTGACATGCGACGGAACGTGCGGCTCCTTTTCTTCGCTTGTTTACGTTCGATGCATTTTTCTGTCCTGCCGCGTACGCGATATTATGTGTCTGCGGTAACGGAACATGGAACGATACCGCCAACATAATTCTTTACTCTGCGCGTACGTACCGAGTGCAGTCGAGTGCACCGGGTGCACAGAGTCCACTCTCTTTGCACACGCTACCGAATACGCCGCCGATTTCCATACGTCGGCTACTAATCAACAAAACAATTTTATATCGTCGTGTCAAAGATGATATAATTTTGTGTTTCGACGCTAATACTACCGAGCGTAAATCATACCTCCCGCTGTTAAAGACAGACACCAGGAAATAAATCCCGCTCGGCATGGTTCTCCGGAATGTTTCCAGTTACGAGTGTTGTTCATAAATTTTCAACCACCGAGATAATTAGGCAACAATGAAACGCGTATCCAAAAAGAATCTTCCTCTCGAAACTTTCTTGTGAAAATCGATATTCCTGTATCGGACGATTTTCGCGCAGGGATCAGCGAAACCTTGAGACCCCCGTTTATAATTACAGGCTGGCGCAAAGTCTAACGAAACAGTAATTCCACGGAGCTCAAAAACGACAGGACAGACTATATTAAACGGAACTAGAAGGTAACCAATGGCTCGTGTATCGCGGTATTACATTCCTGTTACATTCTCCTCCCTATCGCAACCGCGGCTCGCAAGAGAGCCAGAGAGAACACGAGACTTTTACGAGGGGCAATGAATGTCCGAACGGACGAAGTTCCGCGAAGTTCCCCCGTATATTATTACGAACTTATTAGAATTAATTAACTTTTCACCCGTGAGCCGCATCGCTCATTAACATCGACGAGCTGCGGCCAGGATCGCGGTAGCAGGATCAAACATCATCTGCTTCACGATCTCGTCTTGGGATGTATATGTATTAATGAAGTTCACCTTAAAACCAACGACAAGGAGGCCATATATTCCGACCGAGACCGGACAAGAAAAGAATTGTAATAAACTGGAAGTACCTGAGTTGGTCGTATAAGGCATAGCTCTCGCCGCTTCTATCTCTATTAACGTTACCTACAGCGCTGTTATGGTCCGAGCCATCGGACGCAATCCACTCACGTTGAAAGCAGATCAACCGTGTGTTGTCCGGCACGCTGATCGTTCCCGGGGGTTCCGGAAAATAGCTTTCGGTTGCATCGGCTGGAAATGGCATGTTCTTCCACAGAAAGTCTACTAGGTACACCGACAATCATAGTAATGCTCGACCGAATCACTGTGGTCCACGTGTTATGGCTCCGGAGGAATGTGAAAAATAATTGGAAATAAGGAGACTTACTGTCTCACGGATCCGCTAGTTTATAGTAGCTATCATATTCTACGATTGATGCAAACTGAAGGAAATCAAGGAATAGTACGGACGCTATTCCTTGCTACAAACAGCCGATATAAATGACACTTCGGACTGGATGTGTTGACAGATATCGAATCATTACCGTAGTCTGAGCAGAATTTGGTGACGAACCGCGAGACTTACCGTCTCATGAATCCGCTAATATTTACAGCTATTATATTCTACGATTGATGTAAACTGAAAGAAATCAAGGAATAGTACAAACGCTAATCCTTACTCAGGCAGCCGATATAAGTGACACTTCGGACTGGCTGTGTTGACAGATATCGAATCATTATCGTAGTCTGAGCAGAATTTGGCGAAGAACCGCGAGACTTACTGTCTCACGAATCCGCTAATATTTACTAGCTGTCATATTCCACGATTGATGTAAACTGAAAGAAATCAAGGAATAGTACAGACGCTAATCCTTACACAGACAGCCGATATAAGTCACACTTCGGACTGGCAGTGTTGACAGATATCGAATCATTGCCGTAGTCTGAGCAGAATTTGACGAAGGACCGCGAGACTTACTGTCTCACGAATCCGCTAATGTTTACTAGCTATCGTATTCTACGATTGATGTAAACTGAAGGAAATCAAGGAATAGTACGGATGCTACTCCTTGCTACAAACAGCCGATATGAGTGACACTTCGGACTGGCTGTGTTGACAGATATCGAATCATTGCCGTAGTCTGAGCAGAATTTGACGAAGAACCGCGAGACTTACTGTCTCACGAATCCGCTAATATTTACTAGCTGTCATATTCCACGATTGATGTAAACTGAAAGAAATCAAGGAATAGTACGGATGCTACTCCTTGCTACAAACAGCCGATATAAATGACACTTCGGACTGGCTGTGTTGACAGATATCGAATCGCTACCGTAGTCTGAGTATAATTTGGCGAAGGACCGCGAGACGTAGGATCTGTGAACGATCGAGGAAGAGGATTGTCGGTGAAAAAAGGGACATTGTTCCACGGAAGGAACGGAACACAGCGAGAAGTGGATGAACGAGAGCTGGTAGGAGGAAAGGCGAGGTCGAGGTGATTCGCGGTGAGGCGAGACGAGGCGAGGCGAGGCGAGGCGAGGCGAGGCGAGTCCGGACCCACCTGCAATTATCCGGTCTAATGAGCAAACAGTCTGCTCGGAGAGCCCCTCTCTTTCTCTCGAGTTCCCTTGTTCCCCGTTTCTCTCGATTCCGCTCGCTAGACGGCCCATCAGAAACGCGTGTACTTGACTCCGCTGTACCAACAACCTTCCACGGCCGTGTTCCAACCGCCTTTTCCGTTCCTCTTTCTCCTTTTGCCGCAACCTTCACCTCCACCTCCGTGGCACCGATGCGGGTTAATGAAGATTATTAAATTAGTACCTCTCGCGGCCGGTTTTTCCGAACCGAACCGTCCTGTGCAGAGTGTGAGAGAAAGAGAGAGAGAGAGAGAGGACTCCTGTCCCGCGAAAGGATAGCCCAGCTCGTTAATCTAACTAAACTAACGTTTCGCCTATACCCGCGTTTAGCAGGGCCCCGCAAAAACCGACCTGCAAAAGCGGTCCCCCTCGATCTCCCAAGAAAAGAACGAGAGCAAAAAGACCGAGGTAAATGCGAGGTACACGAACGAGTTACTGCGAGAGCTTATATCCCCGTGGAAGGGAATAATGATGAGAGGCCCGGTCCGAAAGCGTTTCTGGACCGGGTGAAAGGGCACGGGCCGCTCCCGACGACACGTGGAGGGCATCCTCAGAGATCGGTGACCCTGATCCCATGATTTCAGAAATAGAAATGATTCGGCATAATTGAATCGAGGGAGCTCGGACCCGGCCACTGGCCTCTGACTCAGCTGTCCCGGGAGCCTCAGGAACGGAGACAACGATTGCGAACCGAAAAACCTGGACCTGGACTGTTTAGGCAAGATTGTGGTCTCTGAAGCTGCGAGTCACGCTGGCAATTCTATTGTTGCGAAATACCTCGCAATCAAGACGCACGTTTATCTATCGACTCGTGTTTGATTTATTCTTTTTCTCGAAGATGATCAACGAATCACTGTCTTGTCCTGGAAAGGAGCACATTTTTTGTCGAACATCTAAAAAAGATTCTGTTGACATTAATTTAATTCGGCCCGCGGTTCTGATCTCGTAATTTCATAATTATCCAAGCGATTTTAAAGCAAGACGATTCGCGCAAGAATTCACGCGTGCACACAGAAAAATCATTAATCATGTAGAGCGTGATTATGTTCTTGCGCGATTTCTTCTCTCGTTGCTGAATTAATTTATCAACCCACCTGTTACAGAAATCGGCTTCACTTTCAAAAACTCGTTCGCGAAACCGTCCTATATACTCCACCATAAATCACAGAAACCACCTATCTCGTTTCTCCAAATAAAAGTGATTTCACGTCAAAACTCGATTCCTTTTGTGTCTTTAGTCTTGTAATGTAACGTAACATATTCTTTTGTGTTCGGACAACGAGTATGTCGTTCGACGAATGAATAATGAACTTTCTACGATCGGTTTGCGCCTTGAAATTACACGTCCAACGTAGAAATCGAACATTGTTCGTAGTCGCTTGAATGGTACGTTCGTTTTCGTAATTGGAATATTTTGTTCGAGTAAACGATTTTGAAACCATTCGCCCGTAAAAATCGCGAAGAAAATTCGTGCTGTGGTCAGAGTCATTATATCAACACTTGTCTACTTACTCCACTCTACCATCCCCTTCTACGACGCTATTTCACCACGCTTCCGCCCGGTCACGTGAAGCGTTTCGTCTCTATCGTTCGCGTGTCACGTCACGTGACTAATCCGTTACTGGGAGAGAGAGAGGATGATCTTTTCCCCTGAATTCGAGTCAATTCTGTAGTTTCGTGAGAGAGCGAATCGACGTGATTTTGAAATCGTTCTGCAGTGACTATCGAATGTCTCGTGCAGTCCCTTCGTCGGTCTTTGCGCTAGTCCCTCGAGATGAGAGGAAGACGGCGATCAAGGCGTTGTTCGAGCAGGATGCACTCATCCTACCTTGGCTGGCCGCCACGCCCGCCATTCACCTTCAACTTGGTCTCTCTTTCTGTCGCGGAACAAACGGTTGTGTTGTAACCGAGGCACACAGACGGAACTAACAAACACACACACGGGTCTCTCCTGGATCTGAAAAGCGTCGCAGAAAATTACGAACAGCCGCGAGAGAGCAGGCCAGCCGCGTCGCCTAGAGCCCCGACTGATAAATACCAGCATCGAAACCAGTCCCCGACAAATTGTCCCGGATTAACGCGGACGTGTTGCTTTCCGCGAATAACAGAAAACGCCGCCACCAAGAAAAAACGCTTATTTATGGACTCCTCGACCGTCTCGCGTAATTTGTTCCGGAATCCTGCTAAACGGTTCGATCAAACCTATTATTAAATCTTCAGCTCTTGACACGTTAGAGCCGAAAGGCAGTGCAGCTGGAAACTAATTCTGCATTCGATGGATGTAAGCCTTCTGCTCTTCTAATTGTAGGCGAAACTGACGAGAAGACTTGGCTGTATGCTTCGGGTAAAACGGTCTCAAAGGATTTGCTAAAACAAGAAAGAAGGTGAATGCAAATAGTAAAAAATATCCGGAAAAGAACAATTGACGATCTGTATGTAATTGAGGTGAGTCTACGGATCTTTATTTTCTCTACCGTAATCGTGGACTTACGCAACGTCGATTAATCCGAGCGTTGCGAAAGATTGATCTCGACCTGACAGTTAAAGGAAGAATTTTAAGGTCTAGGTCGAAGGAATGATTATTTATGGAGTCCAGCGTCCGCTCGAATCGAGAGACCCCGTTCATAACGTGTGTGCGTATCGTTTCGATATTTCATTCCGTTTGCGTGCTAAGCCGCTTAAGTTAATACAGAGACAAGAACGATCGAAGCAATAAGTACACAGTGGTTCTGCGATTATTACCGGTGAAGCCGCGGCAGGTAACTGGGAAAAGTTTAAGGCCAAAACGAGCATGGAAACGAGTCGTCTCGATGCGCATGATAAACGCGGGGACAGAGAGATTTCGTAATAACTAATAAATTATTCTTTCACCGTTTTTCTGCCTGGAATCCTGTGACTGTTTCTGCATACGTCGCGCCGCGCCGGTTGAATTGCGTGCGGCGAAGCAACAAGCATCGCGTAGGGGAAGAAATCCTTTACGAATAACGTGAAACAAATTCTACGCTTGTTTGACGGTAACGTCTTGATTGTTCGCGATGGTAGTCTCTTTGAATCGTCTGCTTCAAGCAAACAGTTGCAACTTTATTTCATGGGACTTTCGGTGCAAAAGAGTCTCGGAGTTTTGTTAATTCGTACGCAACTGGGTAGAGACATCAAATTAAAATTTACTTTAAGAATCACCAATATCGTGATTGTAGACTATGGACGTCTACCGTAAGAGCACAGAATGCTCCACGGGGCAACGCTCCAGCTCCGTGACGGGCGAGGGCAACTAAGCCACGCCCCTCCAGCCAAGATGGCCACTTACCGCAACCGAAGCTCCCCTCCTTCGATCGAATGAGCTCCGAAATATCAGTTCTGATGTAATTCTGAGCACTGCGAAACTGTCTAGCAATAGTAATCGTTGGAACTATCAACTGGAAAGCTCGCAGGAGACTGCAAAGGTGGAGGCTTCGCGTGAACAGTTAGCATAAACAGGATCTTCGGCCCCGATCGAATCGGCTCGCTATAATCGTTACCAGGTAAACGAACAATGAGCTCATCTGTCGAACCTAACCGCACTCGCTACCGCGTTCGCATCGTGGACACCGGTTCACAGAAACACAACAGCCTGGTGGTCTAATGGTGCCGACCCGTATTTATTCCGACAGCAACTCGGCAATCTGTAATTGCGGTAATCACGCGACCGCACATAATCGCGGCCGATCGTGAAGGAGTCGAGACCAGGGAGGAGTCGGTGCTGTTGGACTCGCCCCGACCCGGTTAAACCCGTCGAAACCCGTCGAAACCCGACCGGACCCGCCTCGACCTGCTCGTTTTTCCCCGTCAAACACTTCTCGACCCATTCCCCCGCCACCCATTCATCTTCCTGTCGCGAAATTCGGTAATCTCGATTAATTGCGTGTAATAATCCTCTTGTACAAGGGAACACCGATTACTGTCATCGTGTTAATAATTGCGAACGGGCGACCAGGTGCACACGCGATCGGCAACGTGCTCGAAGACGCCGTGCGAGCATATGTTCCGTTTTTTTTTAGCACGTTTGCAGGTTTTCGTGGTGACTTCCTGAAATCGAATCACGTTTGCTTCTATTTTCGTACCGCCGAAAATAAGAGGGACATTCAATATGCCACGAAGATTACTGGTTTCGGATTGTTTATTCGACCGTACCCTATAGATCGCGTTATAATTAATCATTTCTCTGGATCTCGATCAACCGGCAATTCGCGCAATCTGTACTTGTTTATGCCTTGCCAACACCCTCCATAATACGCTTCACTACTCGATCCCTCGATTGGAAACCGCAAAGCCGCAACGCAACCGCGTCCCGAGGAAATTTCACAGGTAGCCAAATGGAACGTACACCTACCGCTGGAAAATGTTTGATCGCTTCCATCCACGATCCAAAGAAGAAAGGAAAACGAAAGACCATTATTTCATAATTGTTTCATCTCCCACCAAATTACGTTAACTTCGATTACAGGGTGTGTCTACCTCTATCTGCGGTCTAACATGTTTTCCGAGTGAAAGTATCGACCGAGTACAAAAATGTGCATTCACCGAAATGAAACGAAGGCAAGAACCGCATAGACGTTTTCTTGAATTATTTGAAGAAGTTGTGCATGCCAATAAAGTGCATAAAATCGGAAGTATAAAAATGAATATTACTAATCTCCGTATTTTTCCATAAATTTTTAACGAGGTCTCTTCTTTCCTCTTCTCGTGGGACGACAAATTGTCTCTAGCGAGAATAATTTCAGATATCCTGCGAAGAGAAGCTTCGCGTATCCTTGAATTTTTACCACGGCAATATTCGAGAAGCGAGAAAGGATATATCGAATAAAATGGGCGTTTGTCGAATCAAGATGGTAGATTGTACTCTGTTGCGTTAGGGGGCGAGCCTCCGGTTGCATTACTGCAACACTATCCACCGGCTGGAAGTTTCCAATGGACGAACTTGAGAATTAAACGCGGTCAGCATTATACGGCACATCCTCTCCTTGTACCAGCGCGATTTGTAAATGTAGTTTTTCCTCTCTTGTCCCGACGTGAGGCACAGTGCAAAAACCGTTGCACCTTGCTTTTTTCAGCGCTAAAGAGGAAAAGGAAAAGACGAATGTAATTGCACCGTTGCCGATGTAACGTGAATCTACAATCAACTTTTAAGTGCGTTTAAACCATCGGTCGTTAGGTCGGGTGCATAGGCTTGGGAACGTCGTCGTTAAATATTATAGTGGAACAAACATTACGCCGACTTATACATACAATCTTTCCCATCGGGCCCCTTCATTAATTATAAATTATTGATTCGACAAAACCTGAACACGAACGGAATGATCGGTGCTTTTAATCCACGCGTGTAAAGTGTCTCTAAATCATTTGATGCTGTTAGACGACTCTTGATCCTATACTTTCAAATTCAATAACAACGCTTATATAATTGCTTCCTCGTAAAACTTTAACCAGCATATTCGCGACATTTTCCTGAATAAAATCGTACCAACCACGACTTGGATCACACGTGCTCGTTTAATCCGCGATAAAGTGAAACCTCGATTATTCGAACTGGTCAGCGGAACCTGCGATGCGAAGCGAGTTTTCTTTCGACTTACGGAGGTAGGAATAAATTAAATGATTGTGTTATCGAGGTTCAACGGTATCGGTATGCGACCCCAAAGTTCCACGGAGCTGGAGGGTGAGCAGCCACGGAAATGTCCCTTGAAACGAGGTGAAGGCTGCGACGCGTGCACGCGTATTAAGCTTGGTACGTGTGCGGCGTTAAACGCTGCCGGCGTTAGGTCGCCTAAAGAAGCCACGGCGATGCTTAACAGTGCATATAAGCGAGCAACTAACAAGCGGGTTGCATAACGCAGCGCGCGCGGCCGTTGTCACCGGCGATATGCACTTGATGCCGAGAGTTCGTGTACAACGCTAAGGTCTCCCGACACGGCAACACACTATGCTACCTATCAGCGATTGCGTTAACCTTAAGGCGATACCGTTCGCTCCACATGCGAACCAACGAGATATCGGCAACCAGCGTACATCGGCTCGAACAACTCTGGGTTCCACCCTGCACCGTGCACTCGTCCCGCCACTGACCTCTGCAATATTCTCTTCAACCAAATTATCGTACACGGTGTCCCACATAACGTGCACGATCGATTCAGAACTAATTCTACGCGCGAAGGTGAGTCGAAAAGAAGTAATCAAAATGTTTCATTTCACCCTTCGTTTTCGAGTCCAGTAACCCTAAAAACCAATGATAACAAATTCCTATCAACTTCTGTGTCTAAAAAACAAAGTTCTACTTGTGCACAAAAGCTGGCAGAAAATATCGCAGGTCTCGCGGAAGAGATTAGTCTGTTTCTGGACGAGAATCGCAATAAATTCGCGAGAGAAAGAACCAGCGAGGTACGGAACGAAGAAATCGAAAGGACAGGCATACGCGCAACACCATAAGGTTTCCGCGAGCAAATCGGCGCGACACGGGTAACTCGGTTACATTTCAATCGGGACCGAACCACCATTGTAATCTGGTCTATCCACTTATTCGTTTCCACGAATCCATAATGGCATGTGTTTCCCCGCAACCGGGGCGAACACCGAGAGAGCCCATTATCGAGCAATTCGCCAGCATCGGGCAAAAAGTGAAACGTAGGGAAAAGGACTTTCTAAGGAAACGGCGACACCCGGTATGTAGGCGAACCACGCGACGTATCGTGCGACACAGGAGAAGGGCGTGCCTGCAGTCGCTGCACACTGCGCAGTTTGTTGCACGCGCTGCAATCGTCGTCGTCGTCCGCGTACGTACACCCGAGATGTGAGAGTTCCGCGAGGCAACGTACGTGGAATACGCACACGCGTATGCACCAGCGTTGCGCATGCAACGACAGGGGACGCCGCGGCGTGCACCATGCACCATGCACCATGCACCATGCACCGACGACGGGTTCCGACGCCGTCGACGGACTTTTACGACGACGAAACGATATCTAACGTGACGTTTCCCGGGGACGACGCAGGAAATACAGCCGAAACGCGACAGACTACCGTTTCCTGTCACCTCCGATAGGTGGTGCCATCCCAAGGTTTATTCTCGGACCGAATCGTTCATCGATGCACTCGATGCACCGCGACATCGCTGGCTTTCGCAATTAAGGCTTATATTTTCGAAAACGTACTCGAAACCTTCAAAGAATAAATTGTTCAAACAGTGTATATGGAATTATGAATGTTTATAAACGAACGATGTATTTAACGAAACATATCAGAACTAAAAAACGTGTAGAATGGCCGCAGTTGTTGATCATCCTCGTTTCTCGAAACGTTTCAGAGCCCGTTTCAGAGCTTCCGACGGTCGCTGATAAGCTGACACTGCAGCATTTTTCATCGTTCCCGGGGCACGCGTGCCGAGCGGTTTGCGTCACGAAACGTACGACAACTGAAAGGAGAAATCTATGAGGAAGAAGTGGGATCTAGACAGTCTGGTTACATTCCTTAAAATTGGCAACAGCACGGACAAATCGCTTCCAGATTAATCTTTGAACGCATAAATCCTGGCCGAATACATTATACGGGACCTCGTACGATACATATTCATCTTACCATTTTCGGAATTCGAAACGAAATTTATGGTCCATAAATTATCGGTCGACATACGCGACGTCATTAACGCGATATGTTTGTAAATAAGCTGTTGCTTTTTATCACGCCCGCTATTTTACATGCGAACATTCACGCTCTCGAGAAATGTTTATGACATAGCACTTCGCCCATCTGTGCTCTATAATTTAAATCAACTCACGTTACGTTTAAACAAGTACGTTTTGTAACACGGACAGAAATACATCGTACGTTTTACGGTATCTACAAAAAAAAACACAGAAATTAAATTTTCGAACTCTTATTACGTTGGTATATAAAACGCTTTTTAAACAGCATATTTTCCGAACATTAACCGCGGCGTAAAGCAATTTGATCAAAATGATTAATATCGAAGAAGGAAAAAATGGAAAACCCAGCTGTTTGTTGCGTTCAAGCACATCCTGCTCAAGTTTTAATCAGTTTCACTTAAAATTTCAGGCAGCGAGGCGTTAAAAAATATTACCCGAGAACAGATTTGCAAGTCAACGCCGTGAATGGCCTGACCGAGTAACAGCTTGATGGCTCCCTGGAGATAGGAAAGATCAGAAAGAGCCAGGAATAAATCTCACGAGACTTTAAAACCTGTTTTAAGAATGGATTCTAGCAATTTTATCCGACAAAAAAAGATAAAAGTGCAATTTAACATATCGAGGCAATACCGTACTCTGCGACGCGCGTCCGCTTTTTCGAGTCGGTTCTCTGTTTACTGTTTACGGGTTCACGAACTCGAGCAGGAAGAAAGCTGTCTCGCAGCTTGCGTAACGCAGATAACTTTTATCTCTGTACAGAGAGCATCGAAATGACGGTAGACCGATTCGGCGTAGCAACGAATCACACCGCGAATCACGTCCCTGCCGTAGTCGAGGAGCATCGAGCGTGTCGGTGGCAAGGGTCTCCCTACTTCCGGCGAACCATATCCGGCAGAACGCCCACCTATATCTCGGTCCGCCAGACCGTGCACACTCCCTACCGTCACAATCTACTCTATCGTCGTCCAATTGTGATAGATGTTCTAGCCAGACGAAATTGTTCGAGTTGTACAGCGGCAATAAAAGTTGATTCCTCCTCGGTGATCCGGTGGACGCTTTCGACGTTCACCACGTTTTCCAGCCGACTTCCCCTCACCCACTCACCTCAAAACCCACAAGCCTCCTTAACTACTCTGACTCCGTCTAATTTGATCCCTTTGGGGCAGCCGACCGTTGCCCTCGCTTTATGGGATTTGTTTCTAATTCTGTTTCCATGTCTTAGCAATTAGTTCGACGCGAAAAGGATGCAGAGAAAATGATTTTTTTATTACCCAGTCTTGATTTCCCAACGCGTCGGTCTCATCACCCTGCTTCTACCGTCTTAATCGACCCCATGTAGGTGTTAATTTTATTCCGAATAGATTACAAAATTTTATTACAGAACGGCCACCCTTTACGAGCAAATAAAATCGTGTAAAACTCTTCGTTATAATTATATGGCGGATGTTTACGCCTCCCGAGATCCTTGTCGATTCGTTCGATGAAACAGATATCTGGCAACTCGCTTAAATGTTCGAATAAATATCGACCAAAGTTGAAACGTTGTTGGAGTTGATTACAGTTATTGCCACAGTGGTATTCGGATGGTTTTATCTTTTCCGCGAGCGCGTATCGACGTATGATCAGACGAGGAAGTTCCGTTAATAATTTATTAATCGGTTTCTCTGATCGTTCAGTGTTCATCAGCGGATTTATATCTGTCTACATCACTCCTCGATTCATAGCGATTACACGAATCTGTGGGAAAATTTAACCAAAGGAACATGACGCCGCTCGACTAAGACCTCAACGTTCTTTCGTCAAAGTAACACACTTTCTGGAGAAACGTGGGTGGAATAATATATACTCCGCCACAAATCCGTCGAAGACGCACGAACGTCGAGCACATACGATTTCATACATACGGTACTCAAGGTTTCCGAGAGAACACGCTTTAAATAAGACCTTGCGCGAGCAAACCAACGAGAAATCGAACGGGACGAAGTTTAGACTCGAATACGTAGATACTTCGGACAAAAGCATTTCAGAAGAAAGTAACATTTACGGATTATTCTACAAAGAATTAATGAAACGGAGCCCACACAAAGCTTAACCCTTTGCACTCGGAGCTATTTTAACTGGGAAATTAAACATTTCTTCCGATCTAGAATATTTCCATTCCTATGATTTTTGAAATTTGATGGACATGAAATTGGTGTAATACCTTGTACAATACCTAAACGTTAAGTAATTGATTAGATATCGATATATTTTTAATGTAAACAATTTTTTAAATAATGGTATAGCAATTTTTAGTGGTGCCTCAGAGGGGACAACCGAGTGCAGAGGGTTAAATAATTCGTACATTCATTCGTCTTCGGAAAAACACAATAAAATGTCACTGAACGCTTAAAAAATGTTGAATCTTCTGGAATCGAGAAAAAGTTGGTTAAAATCAACCTTTCCGCGAGAAACTGCGCTGGCGAGTTTTACGAGCAAGGTACGGAAAGGCGTTTTAATTCTCGTTCGTTGATAAGCCGTTGGTTAATAAGCTGGTCGTCTTTGGTGTCCGAGAGACACCCTAGCAGAGTTATGCAAGCCGGCGCGATCTTTCCAGCGAAATCCGGCTGATTTCGCGGGCGCGCGAGCCAATATTTATTACACCAGCGTCCCGTTATCGTAATTAACTTGGCTCTCGAGTAATTCGACTCGTAGCGAGCGGTATGCGCGATACGCAGCCCCGCGCTACACCGGCAATTTTATCCCAACCACGTGGGTGTCCACGTGGACCCGCGCGAAGGACTCGCGATGCATGACGCAATCAGGAAAGTAACGGGTAACCGATAAACCCGATAAAGAACGAAACCTTTAAACCCTGATTCCGATCGCAGTGCCGATCGGCCGGCGATTAGCAAATTGACACAAAAGTTTCAAGTCGCCGAGCCACGCACGAAGATCCCACATCAAGATTTAGCAGTTCAGAAACGATTAATTAGAACCTTGGAGTGTTGAACAATTTGTTGGCTATAATAAATTAGAGGAGTTTAACGAAGATATTGATACAAGAAAAAAAGTTCTATCTATATCTAAAAGCATGCTTAAAAATCTGCCGGCTATGGATCGAATACTCTTTCCTCCGATTATTTTGTGCCCACGGTTTTTTCTCTCGGCTCGTAACACTCTTGCCTTGCGCAACGATGAATTTTTCATAGAGAACCGTCTTAAATCAGGAACGTAAAACAGACTGGCGCTATAAAATCGCAGTCTGGGAACAATGTAGGTTTCTTAGCGCGCAGAAGAACACGGGCTTTAATTACAGTAGCCGAGAAGTTCCTTGCCCTAAACAGACGCGGACAGGTCTCGATAATTGGAAGCACGCTCGACAAATTGTTCTATTAGATCTTTATAGGTGAACGCGACACTCATCCAGATAAGTTGTCCCGTTGTATCTCGGGCGGAACGGTTAGAACGATTATTTTCTATAATTAGAGGTGGGTCTGGTAGCCGATTGGTTTCGCGTTGAAAACGTGGAACGCGCTCGGCAGCTAGAGAAAGAGACTAACTGTTAAACAGGGTACAACAAGTAGTACATATACCGATAAATATCCTCATCGTGTTTCTAGGCTTGCGCAGGGTCAGCGGTCTGCTATCTGTTAATCATTTCGGGCTGCGTGTGCAAGTGGTTCTCGAGTTTCCAATTACACGTAACAAGGACCGGTTGCTCGAACGATACGCTGTATCAGCGGGGACAATAAACCGGGAACAACAGGCATCAGCGAAACGTTGAAACGCGATATAGAAAAATAACCGGCGGCTCGGTGTAATGGACAGGTATCTCGCACGACTTGGCGAGAACGCTCGATAAATTACACCACGGGCCCAAAACAACCATAAAACTCTCTTCAACAAACCACGTCGTACTTCTGCATCTTCGAAACCCTGAAAAGATCGCGTTGACTCCAATCGTTCGCATGAAAATGAATTTTTTTACCCAAAGCACAACTCTTCCAATCTTACGACTGTTTGCAATTACATCCGCCCATTCTTCCAATAAATGCATAATATTCACAGTCCGATCGCCAATGATGTTTAACGTAGAAGAAACGATACCAGCCACTCAAACAATAATGAAAATGAAGGTTTAGGATTATTTAGCGACCGAGCCGGTCGGCTAAACGACGCTCATCGATCTTCTTTAGCCAGCAACCGGCTCGATTACGATGCAAAAGTAGTCGGCAACGTTTGAAATCCCATCGATTCTCTGATTACAGCATAATCGGCGCGAACACGCGTCCCCGACTAATTAAAATTGCGGACGCGCTGTGCAAAGCTCACAATGAATTAGCAGAACAGCCATTTTCAAGACACGTAAGCTGGCCGGTACGCTAGAGCAGAGCCTACCCGCAGCCAATGTACACTAACCATTTGTCATGCTTGGTTACTGCGTGCTCGGGCACCGAAGTGACTTCATAAACTCACGGGGGGAACACCTGCTGCGCATGAGGATGCTCGCATACCTTCTATCGAAGTGTCAACCGAACCTGTTAGCCAAACAATCTGGCATTGCAAACTCGATAGCGGGCGACGTGTCTAAACAGATTGCCGGTGTGATATGTCTATTAGGCATTTTCCGATCGGTTTGTATTCCCGATGCTCTGCTTTCGAGACTCGATCCGACTCTACACGCCATGGAATTGTTTCAGAAGAAGAGCGCAGCTAATCCTTTATAGGATCCTGGTGCAGTTAATTAATCATTGGTACAAACGGTCTCTGTACATTTTTGTTCCTTCGTTTTGTGTCAACCAGTTGATCCCGGAGCTAATCGAATCTACAGAATTCCTACCGAAAAATTCGATCAGATTAAGACAATTCGTTCCTCGGAACGTTGTTGAAGAAAAGTAGCCCGTTAATCTCGGAGCTGATAAAGCCCGTAAAACTGTCATCGGAAAGTTAGATGAAAATATTTTAACCGTATCGGGATTTTTCATCGTAGTCGACGCACCGAGTTCTTCGCGGTAACGTCGAGGAAAATACAAAATGGATCAGATAAGGCAATAAAGAATTCAGGGCATATAATTCTCGAGCGTTTCTCGCCGTCGAGCGTCTACCTGGTTCGCGGTCGAGTTTTAATCAGTTTCACTTAAAATTTCAGTCAGCCGGGCGTGAAAAAAATATTGCCCGAGCATAGATTTGCAAGTGAACACCGTGAATGGCACGAACGAGTAACAACTTGATGGCTCCCTAGAGATAGACGCGGCAATATATGGTCTCGGCAGACATCGCGGGGCCAGCAATAAACGCGGCCGTAGAATAATGTCCGTCACTCGGATTGCAAAACACATGTAACTTTGGTGGAGGGCGTCGTTCAGTTGCTCGTAAAATGACGTCACGGGATATCCTCCGGCCATTTCGAATACATTCTCAATTTACTGAAATCGAGTTTAAACGACGAATCGTAAAGAGAATTGCTTGCGAAGCATGCAGAGAAGCATTGCTTGCCGAGTGACCCACGGTGTCTCGTTTCGATTAGAAAATAATTCAATATTCCCTATTATGAGGTACCAATCCGTGTCGTCTGTACCATTTAGAATTGTTCTCGATCGTTTGTGCCTTGAAAATTGGTCTTTGTCGATCTACTTTCGTAAGAAAAACTACGGTGAACGAAATGTGCTCGTATTTTTATTTTAGATTTATCAACGTCCGCCCGGCGAGATTCGTCGTCGTTACGGTGGTTCCACGGTACCCAACAACGAGTATGGTTGTGGACCGGTCCGTGGAACGTGATCGTCTCAGCATGAGGTCCTGGTGGGTGACTTCCTCGCGACAACGCTGAATAATTGTTGTTCCTTTTATGCCCGTCGCGAACTGCATCGCTCCGGCCCGATGCAGTCGCGCGCTTTTATTCTTGCGTTTCGGTGGGTGTGAACGGTCTTATTATAGAAGTCTTCGCGTTCGCGGATTTACGGGACACGTCCGCAATAAACTCTCCGACGGCGGCGTACGGTAAATCTGCGACCAGCTGCGGCGAGTTGATACAATGTAAAATCACAATTCTTCGATTACGCCGCTGGTCCCCGGGCTGATTTATCAATTGAACCGCCGAGAAATTGAAAAGGGTGAGTTAGGAAGTTGCGGGCCGGACTTTAGCATTCAACCGATTCCGATTATTCCCAGGGAATAGCAAGCATTCTTCGATTCGGATTTTTCACAGTGCAGCTTCTGAATCGAGCTCGATTAATTTCAAGTCTGAATAATTTCAATAGATTGGAAATAACACAACAGTATCTTTAGATTCCTTTAATATTTTCAATATTTTTTAGAATGCATAAAATCCACAGTCTAATTATAACCAATAGAGTGTATGCACAAAAAAAGTAAGAGACTGTAAAAACTGGCAGACGATACGCTATACACTCTCAGCGATCGAATTGAAAGTAGTCTGGAAGAAGTAACCAGTAACGTTAACAATTAGGGTGGAAGTAAAAACGGTATGAATAAAGATCTAACCACATCGTAATCGCTCAACCAAAAAAGTACAAAAATACAATGTACTACAAAATTTAGAGTTATAGCAATTGAATTAAAAGTAAACTGAAAGGCAACCAATTAGGCGCGCACCCATTTGCGTAGCAATATTTTTAATTAAATTAAGAATAAAGATATCCAACCATATCGAAACCACAAAACAAAAATAACACGAAATATTGCAGAATACAGATTTACAGCGATTAAATTAAAAGGAAATTAGAAGAAACGAATGCCAACGTTAAAAGTAATTATAAAAAGAACGTCTATCCAAGTATTTCACAGGCTCGTGAAGATTCACCGTTTTCCAGACTGTAGCGCAAATAATTTATTAAGTTCGGTACGGGTGTTAATTAACGTGCTGTCAGGTTGCAAGGCATTGGAGGTGGGAATCTTCATCGCGTGTGGTGGACGCATTCAGGAAATCAACGATCGACTACTAATAACAACCGCAGAATAATTCCGCCGATAACGAATATCGAAGCTGGCGTTAATGTATGCACCACGCGCGTCGATGACGGCATGCCTGCTCGCATTTTGCCATGGAATTCATTCGATCGAGACAATCGCACGCTAAGTAGCCGATTTTAATTATCGTCGGACACGTACAACGCCGGATGCCGCGTCCGCGTATCTGCAGACAGGAATTTAATAAGTCATTTTCCTGCCGAGATAGAAGCTCGCGGCGCGATGCAAGCTGTAATCGCTACCTACGATACGCAAGGAATGCGATGCCTCGCATTTGCAATTCGCCCGCTGATAATTGCGAGCCGACGCGAGCATCCTATGCATCGCTTACGCAGGATTCCTCTTACGCAATTGGCCGTTTCATTGAAACGACACGAACACGACAAGCCCGCCCGGCGAGTTTATTCGGGAATCCACGAAACGACGAGATTGAAAGTGACGCGGGAATCGCAAACATTCTGCAACAGATTGCCCGGCGAAAACGCGACAGGCAATATCGTGCTTGGATGGGCAAAACGCATTCTTATTTTCAAAAGAAAGTACAGCTTTCTCGCATTTCTCGAATTTTTTAAATATTCTGGACTGTTCTTGCAGAATTAACTGCAAGAGACGATATTGCAGATAACTTCGGTGATATCATAAAATATTGAACTGCAGATTCTTGAAATATTGAAGACTATCTACAAAGATTAATAAAATCGATTTAGTCTTGATCTGATTCTTCCATTGCGATCTCGCCGAAAACTATTGCCACAAATCCCCTAACCGATCGCGGGAACGTTACAGCCTCAACATTCTACGTTAGTTAGGCTAACGTTAAATAGGCTAGAATCGAACGGAACGGCAAAGCAGCAAATCGTACGAATAGATATCAGGGATTAATTCCTTCAACGTCGGGAGAGCGGAGAGGCAAACTGCCGTTCCGTCAAGGATCTATTCGCGAGCAGAGGCGGCATTAATTCCGAGCCAATAAACCTTAACGACGACTAACGTACGCGTAGGAAGCTCGCTAATGACCCTCGTGTGATACAGCTTTCTTGTAATTACTACCGATTCCACACTTTCGTTCTCTGTCTCTCTCGATCTCGTTTCTTAGACTGCCGTCCTGTCACAGAACGTTCCCCACGCGGTAATCCCGACGATTGTATAAATAACGACGAGGAAAACTCATTTTGAAAGCAAACAGACCGCGAGCCTCGTTTCCTCAAAGGGCTATTCCCGTCTGGAGCACGGTATTTTAACTCGGCAATTTTTATATCGCGAGACTGCGAAAGAAATGCCTTATTATTGGACCTTTGCGTTTGGTGTTGCTTTTTGTTTCGATGGCGTGCATAAATTTCTCTAGAGAAACGGGAAATTAAAATTCAGAAAATTAAGAGACGATATTTTCAGATATTTCACCGTTCTCTTGGGTAGAAATATTTGCTAAAATGATAACTAAAAAGAAGAAGTCGACAAACATTTCTTCTTTTCCTACACATATAAATTTATTTTAAAAATTAGAAATTAAAAGAATATCGGCATCGCAAGGTCAACTATCAATTTTCCTTCCTCATCCAATCTCCCACAGACTATAAAATGAAAACGCGAAGTTATTTTGACTTCGTTATGACCCCAGCTACGGCAACAGATTTGCTGAAGGCACTCTCAAAGTTTGAAGCACTGGCTCGAACAGAATCGTTAAAACTTCGACGATTTTGAAGTTTTAGGAACCTTTTTCACTAGAATTCTCGACGAGCCATTTAAAAACCTGATTTTCTGAGAAGCTCCAAGAAAAAGCTCTCTGGGCTAAGAAACGACTTGATCCGGGGAGTAATCCGTTCCGGACAGGTCCCGATAGAACATGCGTTGGCTACGTCATCGATGACCCCCACTATCGCGCTTCGATTGCTAGTCCGGATAGGTCTGGACAGGACTCGCGCTGGCCGGCCGATTGGGTGTTGCCGATTCCACGTCGTCGAATCTCGGAGCACCAGTTGTCCAGGCCAGAATTAAACCACTGGACACAGTTCAAATGATTTCCTGCTTAGCGTAAGTTTAATAAGAAAAATGTCACGAATAAGTTGGTGAAACGAAGAAGAAAAACCGAACAGTCGCACGCAAGTGTGAAAACAACAAACTTAAATCCTCTGTTATCCGAACGACCTAGTACCCCGACGTATCCGGATAAACGAGGTTTTACCGTAATTCGATTTGCAGCGTCAGATTTCTCTCGGGCTGCTCCTTGCCCAATTAGCGGTGATTACCTCGCGCACCTGTTAGCGTACCTCTCGACTACATGTATCGTTTCGTTCGTGTGTTTGACGCATCTATCACGTTCGCCCGAATCCGCGGCAATAATTTAACGTCCGCGGGGCGCAAGTAATTGAAACGACCTGTTTACAATCCTTTCGGAATATTCTTCCCGTGTTGCGAAACTCGGAACACCTGTTGTGCGCATCGTAATCGCGCTACCCCGAACGAAACGGTCCCGGAGATCGATCGGATCGAAAAATAAGTAAGGTGCCGGTGGATTAACGATTTATGGTTGGACTCGCAGCTTCCCACGGGCAACTGTAATTTAGGCTTCGCACAATTAAAGACGTGTTGCGTAAGCCTTCAACAGGGTGGGGGGGGGGGGGGGCTGCCGGTAGCCACCGGGGCTTTGATTGATCATTAATAAATATTTAATACCTAACTCGAAATTGGAGTCGCAGAACGACCGTCACGGGATTTATATGCGGAGCTTTCTCCGAGACCGATCGCAACGGAATTCTTCGACTCCGGCGTTCCGATAATTATTCACGTAATAACTCATGCCATGGGGACGATCGATAACTCATATCGCGCGGCGCATCGTAACGCTGTAAATTATGTTATTAGGCCTTTAATTGCGCGGTTATCGATTTATTCGGGCCGCCGATACATCGCATCGTCGCGAAAAGTGGTCAGCGTACCGTGACCTTCTACTTTCGAGCGACAAGCCGCGGCGACAAAGTTTCGCCATCGACTGACAACAAGTAGGATAAATCAGACATCGATTACCATAAAACGTTAGGAAAATTGGCGTTGCCGTAAACCATTCGCAAACCATTCGCATTCCGAGAGAACTCGGACCAAAGTCGCTGAGAGACTTCAACGCGTTCGCTAGAAGAACAGAAAATCAAATTAATTTAAAGACATAATTTATTAAATTCAATGGAACAACGTAACTGCACAGTTGCTCTGTGGGGCATTATTCTAGCTCTGACGAAGCTCGGAGCAGCGAAGCCACGCCCACTTGACGCCCTCTACACGAAGAGAAAGCAAAACAAACAGTTCTCCATTCTACTCTAACCTTGTTCGCTCGGGGTTAGAGGCCTCTAATAAGAACAAAATGAACGCAAGAATAAAGAAACTTTAAAAAGTGAGAAAATAACAACGTATTTCGTATGACATCGCTTTCAAGATAATGTCCGCGACAAGCCGTGTAGTCGCGATCTCAGCAGCCATGGCATAATTCAATTATCATAAAAGTCATTCGCAAGAGCTCACTTCAGGTTACCGTATCAGTTGCAGAAGTACCTCGTCCCATTTCTTTCGTTTGAGCACAGGAGACAGAAGAAATCTTTCCGGTTTCAGCGGTGTAACCGGTTTTGCCATCTTTTTTGGTTCACCCACAACGGTCATGCATCGCGACTAGAATTCCCCGCAAACTTTTTCATTCTTATTTACCAATCTATTCGTGTACACGCGTATACCATCCCGGGGACACTTAACACTCCCCCGGTACTTGGAAAAGAATTCGGATAACGTACAACGTGGATGTATTTATTACCAGGTAACTGTAGAATCGCTTCCTGAAGCAATTTGTTCAGTTCACGAACTTGCACCGTGCACGACCTTTGCGAACCACGTAAACGATTCCAAAGCAAGACTTTCTGAAAATTTCGAGAAACCCATTTAATTATTAATTTTCAATACGAATATTCAAATTACACGAAAACCTTGTTTCTTATACGAATGATTTGAACCGATTGGTAAACAAGTGAAGTTCAGATGTAAAGTTTAGATGTAAAGTTTGTACCTCTGAATTAATGTGAATCCAAGTTTTGCCATTCAAGGGTTAACGAAAAGGAGTTGCTTCGTTGAAGTAAAGATTGCGAAATTAGCGTCCTACCAAAGACCTAATTTCTCTTAGAGATGCTTCGGTCCGGTACAATCCGGTGATATCTGCTTCGAATCGCAGGACATGGAAGAACGCGAAAGGGCGAGACCGTCGCGTCGGATCCTCGGAAGAAAGTTGCGGCACGTCGAAGGGAATAAACGCGGCGAACACGAGCCAGCAACATGGTAGCACAATGAGGCCGTGCAGAACGAGCAGAAACGCTTTTCATTAGCACTGCCGAGAGTTCAGCCGAGTTAATTTGCCCTCTAAATAGATCGGCGGCTATACACGAAACCCGTCATTAGCGCGGGCCGAACAAAGAGAGAGAGACGCCGGAATCGGGAACGCAAGAGAGACAGGCGAGGAGACGTTACGCGGTTCTCTTTTCTCGAGAGAGTGCATAATCATGGTGGCCGCTCCGTGGCAGACTACTTTAATGTTTCCTGTTACGACTATCCCCCGTCGGTTATTGTTTCTCCATTAGATACGTACTTAAGCACTCGAAACAGATTCCCCCGGCCGTCTTTTCTGCTCTCGGGCCTAGGCCACCGGAGCCACACCGGCTTGGAAATTTACCATCGAGACGGAATGCACTTCCTTCTACCATGAAAAACCTGTAATACTACAAACGCTGATAATTAGAGAATAATAACAGGTAAATACGACCTCCGACTACGATCGCCGAGCTGCCGCACTCTGGTACATTACACGGATCCCCGGGAGAGCCAGTCTAGAACGGACTCTTCCCCCTTATATTAAACCATGAAGACGATCTAAGAGCCGCGTACCATAATTGCGACTATAAGTTAACACGTTAATTAGCCAAATTAATGATTCCGATCGTTCCGCGATAAAATTTCACGCGCCGTAAGGCATGAGCCCGAACGAGCCGCTCGATCCCGCACGGTCGCTGGATTAATAAGGATCGATGCTCTCTGCCTCGGACGTGCTCAGTCTCTCCGTCTAGGGGCCAGAAAGCTGTCTAACTTTAGTTATTCATCGAATCCTGATTACTCCGTACATAATCACAACGATCGCGAAAATATTTTAGAAACCGGTCACTTTGACCGGCAATGGTAGGCTTGGTGTTCGAACAGCGTGTTTCACCTGCAGCAGGTGGTTTGCCACGGACACCACGTATGTGATCGCACGTAAAACGCCCGGACTACTTAGCGCACTGCAACGACGCGCTGTGAGACGAATCGACCTGCCGTGTCGTGGCTGAAATCGGTTGCGCTTGGGTTTATGACAACACTCGCATTTTCATGAAACGATAGGCCGCGTCGATAAACGTCCGTTCCGGCGACCATATCCGTTGGCTGACATGCCGTTTAGAGGATCGATTGCTCCGGCGTCGCACAAAGCTGCCTGCAAAAACCGCTTTTCCAGCGGTACACGGTCCGAGTCGCGGATTCGATCGGCACGGGGTTACCGTGACGCTCGTCTCGAGTACGACAAAGTGGACCCGCCGTTTACCGTCCCGATCTGGATATATCACGTGGAAAATGATAGAGCCGTGGCAAATCGATCCGACAGTGGCAAGAACCATCGGCCAAGCTCGAATAGGGGATGGAGGACGAGGATCGAAAAAGAGGATCGGCGACGCATTCGACACGTGTTATTGCGGCACAGAGAGGCCCCGGCCGAGCAAAGAATATGGACTTGTAAGGCGTGCAATGTGTGCTCCCTTTCCTGCTATCTCACGGCAGCACTGGATAACACGGCTAAAAGTAGAAGGGAATCATGACAATCGTGAGAACAGACGTGTCTTACACCTCGTCCTTCCACGTGCCTTTCATTCGTGTATATGTACATACATACGCGCCGCGCGGAATCGATGTGCTCGGCGAACGTCGATTATTTACGATTGACACCTCGCCGGGAACATACTAATAGAGAATACAATGACTCCGTGGCACGCCGGGACGCTCCGACCGATAGATTTATTTGCCGGGGACAAAAATCCGTCGCATTATAGACGCTGCGCCCCACCTGCCGGTTTTACGACGATGTGCCCGTGGGCGCCTTGTTTATGGCCAATGTTTGCTGGTAATATAACTTCATTACACGGAAGTTAATACCCGGGAACCTGGCAGTAACGACGCTTTAAGCCGTTGTAAATTGTTCACGAAAATATGATCGGATTTTGTAATAATGTCGCTCGCACAAAAACTGGGACACGTTACCTTCGTTCCGTTGTTGTTTGCCGTCGTTTACGACGAACGTGGGAGTCCGAGAAATTTGTCTTCCCATCGTGTGTGTGTGTTTCCTACATCTTACAGCTAATCGACGATTTCCTTCGAAAGAAATAGTGATTTTGATACGACCGGACCTTGAATGCATCGTTTAACTGTTGAGATGTTTAGGATTATGTCTCGCGGAAGAAAAGATAGCCAGAGAAATGAAATTTCGTTGTCAGACGAAGCTAATCCAGCAACGAATGAGACTTTCTAGAAGCAGATTCGTAGTCTGACCGATACGTGGTGTTGACACAGTGTATCTGTAGAATTGCGAGAGGGGGCACGTCTTACAGAAACCATGCAGAACGTGGAGACAGTAATCAGTCATCGACAGTGCTCGAGGGTTTCCTCATCGACGTTCCTTTCTCGAGAGACGAAAGGCGGGGCCGATATCTGTGGAAGCGGAACGAGACGTCTTGAACAAAAACCGATTGCAACAATGTCGGACGACAAATCCCCGGCCCGATTGACCGTAAACACGATAAAGAAATTGTTGCGCAACGATAAAAATCGGACCAACGATTGCTGAAAATTGCCGAAGAGAAAGAAACAGAAAGAGGTCCCCCGTCTTCTACGAGTTGTCGACAGCGTAAAACACCGTTCACGCTAAATGCACTGCATTATCGTGAAAGCGAATCGGGCCGGGTCGGGCCGTTTTTAAAAGTTTGGCACCTTCTCAACCCCGTACCGTACCGTATTATACACGGTTAATCTTTAGTGGGCGAGCAAATGGCATAGCAGCAAGCTGATCTCTTATGCATTTATAACAAGAATGAGGATACTAAAATTATTGAGGAAGGAAATAAATATGTATACAGGGTGCGGCACCTAAAACAGGTCATCTGAATAAATCGCTTGCTTTTGAAGATAGAAAAAAAAGGATCAGTTTTTTTAAATGGAACGGTATGGTTTTTTATTTACATTCTGATAGTGTATTTCAAGACGAATACAATGACCTATTACGAAGGTCATTAAAGGTCACGCAAGGTCAACTGCAATAGAAAATAAAATGTCTCAAAGCACTCTTCGAACGCTACGACGATTTACATGTAACATGTTATGTACGTATTCGCTGCTACTTCAAGCGTTCAAAATGTCGACCTTGAACACCGAGACATAATCTAAAACGTTGCAATATCGATGATACCGCCTGACAAATTT